>VDFB02026320.1:79090331-79244949 GCA_007258455.2 Sequoia sempervirens
CTCGAAATGCCTCTCCGTCCTCTTCTGATCCGCATACTATTTCTGCTGATTTTGTGCCTTGGCTATATTTTCCTTGAGAGCCCTCATAGTATCCTGACTCTCCTGCAACCAACCTCTTGCACTCGGCACTCTACTGTCGCTCAGTAGCAAATCAAGGAAACTCGGCGCCTCATACCCGTACAACGCCATGAAAGGTGACATCTGAATGGTCATATGGAATGTCGAGTTATAGCAATACTCACACAAATGTATCCATTTGACCCATGCCTTCTACTGCCCCGCAATGTAGTTTCTGAGATATCCTTCCACCCACTTGTTCACAATCTCCATCTGCCCATCAGTCTGCGGGTGGTAACTAGTGCTCGGAGTGAGCTCGGTCCCACAAAGTCTGAATACCCCCTGCCGAGTTACTTTCGGGGAAGCGCATCTATCCTATGCGCTCTACACGATGCTCGAGGCAACCCACTTGAAATTACGAATGATACCTTGCGAAGAATACCTCGCTACATGTGCATTTTGTATAGGTCGTGGTGATCGGAAAGAAGTGGGCATACCTCGTAAGCCGATCCACAACCACATAAATACAATCTCGCCCCTGGGCTTTAGGCAAGCCCGTAATAAAGTCCATCGACAGGCATTCCCACTTCCTGTCAGGAATCGGAAGTGGCTGTAGTAAACCTGCCGGGTACGTGTTCTCCTGCTTGTTCTGCTAACAAACAGGGCACTCACGCACATATTGAAGAACATCTCCCTTGAGCCCTTTCCATGTGAACCTCTCCCGTATCTGCCTGTAGGTCTTGAAGTATCCGGGATGTCCTGCTGTAGGCGTGTCATGAAAGGCCCGCATAACAATGTTCTTCACCTCTGAACCTGGGATCAAAAATTCTTGTAAATGATCAAAGTCATTTACAAGCATTATGCAGTATCAGCTGCTGATCCCTCAACAATCGCTGGAGGCCCAACTATCCTTGGCATACTACGCCCACTATCATATGCCTCAATCCTCCAAGATATAGAACCATAGTGCTCCATCACGGTCACGTGAAAGTGCATCAGCCACTTCGTTAAGTACCTTTGATATATGAAATGTACCTTTGATATATGAAATATCAAAGTCATAAGCCTGCAACTTACTGACCCACTTCTGCTGCCTATCATTGAGATCTCGCTGCCCTAAAAAGTGTCTCAAACTGTTATGATCAGTTTTAATGCGAAATTTGCTACCAACAAGATATTGTCGAAATTTTGCTAAGGCATGCATAATCGCGAGCATCTCCTTATCATATATGCTATACAGTCTCTCGGGTCCCCTGAGCTTGTGGCTCTCATACACAATCGGGTGCTTGTCCTGCATAAGCACCGCACCAATGCCCTCACTTGATGCATCGCACTGAAGCTCGAACGGCTTTGTAAAGTCAGGTAGTGCCAAAACAGGGCATGTGGTCATCAACTCCTTGAACTTCATAAACCTCGAAGTCCAAACAAATGCCCCCTTCTTCAGTAAATCTGTCATCGGGGCTGCATGTCGTGAATAACCATTCACGAATCTACGGTAGAATCCACACAAACCGAGAAACCCTCTCAACTGTGTTAGGTTCGCCGGTGTAGGCCAATCAATAATGGCGCGGATCTTTTCAGGATCCATCTGCACTCCATCTGCACTGATAATATGACCTAGATATAGCAATTCGGTCATTCCCAAGTCACACTTGGATTCCTTGGCGTACAAGGACTCCCTCTCCAAGATACTCAACACGGTCTCCAGATGAGAGAAGTGCTCCTGCCATGTCCTGCTGTATATGAGGATATCATTGAAGAAGACCAATACAAACCTCCTCAACATTGAATGGAAAACCCTGTTCATCGTGGACTGAAATGTGGCCGGCGCATTAGTGAGTCCAAATGGCATCACTACGAACTCAAAGTGCCCACAATGACATCTGAAGGCAGTCTTCTCTATGTCCTGTTCACGGACTCTTATCTGATGATACCCCGACCGTAAATCAATTTTAGTAAAGTAACATGCTCCATGGAGCTCATCAATAAGCTCGTCAATCCTCGGTATCGGGTATCTGTTCTTGATTGTCCTCTTATTCAGGACCCTGTAATCAATGCACATACGTAACGTTCCATCCTTCTTCTTAACCAATACAATTGAAGAAGCGAACGGTGATTTGCTAGGTCGAATGTGACCCATAGCAAGTAACTCCTTTATTGTCTTCTCTATCTCATCCTTTAACCTCTTAGGATGCCTGTAAGGAGTTATCATCACGGGCTTAGCGCCCTCCTCGAGCTCAATAATGTGCTCTATGCCCCTGTCTGGAGGTCTACCTGGCGGAATATCACTCAACACCTTATCATGCTTAATCCTCAACTTCTGAATGTCCAGATGATATTCTATCTTTGGCTGTCCCTCCTGTATAGGTGCTAAATGACACTCGGCAGCCCACTCTACCATGTCGTGACGCATGAGCCGCTCCATCCGGCGGAAAGAAATTGTTTTGATGTTGCTGTCCCGTATTGCTTTCAGTATGTGAGTCTTCCCGTCAACATCAAAACGGATCTCCATGTCCTTAAGATGAAGTGTGACCTCCTCCAATGAATGTAACCACTTCATTCCCAAGACCAAATCTATATCTCCCATATTGACAACATAAATCTGCCTTGAACTCATAATTGTTCAAGCGTAAAGGGAGATCCTTTATCATGTGTTCACATCTCAAAGTGTATCCATCAGCCATAGTGACCCTAATGCCCTCGAACTCCTTAGTGATGAGTCCGCGTCTCTCCACGAATCTAGCATCTATAAAATTATGTGTGGCTCCTGTATCAAGTAGGGTAATGACCCTCTGTCCTGCCAACACACCATGAATCCTGAAATAGCCCTCCTGTTGTATGCTAGATAAGCGTGCCTCCTGTAACTGAAGCTCTGGCCCTGTCACAGCTCTAGGCTCTGAAGCCTCTGACTCTGAATCCTCGGAACTCTCCTGCTGTTCGGAATTTTCTGATTCTGAGTCCTCATAATATGCCCACATCACTCGATTTGCCTTGCCCTTAGGTCTTAGAGGACAATCGTGATTGGCATCATACGGTCCTTTGCAGTAGAAGCAAAGCTTCTTCCTACGTAGGTCATTAAGGGCCTCACAATCCAAAGGTGGAGCTGCTGATTTACCTTTTGAATCGTTCCTAAAGTCTGATTTTTCTTTGTTAAAATCAGATTTATCTTTATTTCTGTTAAAGCCCTTGTTATCCCTGAATGATGAAGAACCTCTGGAGTTAAATCTACTAGAAGGTGCTGCTAACTCCATGCTGCGTACTTTCTTCATCGCCTCCTGTAATGAAGGAGGATCAAAAGCTTTGATCCAACCTCGCAATGGCTCTGTCAAACCCTCCATGAAGAGCACTACCAAACGCCTCTCTGAGATGTTAGGGACCATAACAGATAACTTCTGGAAGTCACCAATGTAGGTCTCTAAACTGCCACTCTGTCTCAACTGCGCTAAGTCTCTGAAGTAGGTTTCCGGATCTTTCCTGTCAAACCGCTCAACTAATCTGTCCACAAACTCCTGGTATGTAGTGATCCTGTCATGCTGTAACGTCACCATCCCGTGGTGCCACCAGTCGTAAGCTACCCCCTCTAGATGCAGTGTCGCATATCGAATGGCATCTCTCTCAGCCATCGGACGTAAGGTGAGGAATGTATCTAACTTGCTAATCCATGCCTGGGCTGTCACCTTGCCACTACCATCGAACATTGCTAGGTTGAGCCTGTTTGTTGCATGTTTTAGGTCATTGTTCGGCTGTCTAGGTCTCCAATCCTGTCGAGCTCTGTTGTGTTCTCGCCTCTGTGTAATAAAACGGTCAAAAGTGATCCTCTCTCTGACCGCAGGCAGTACCAACTCCCATTCCTCGTTCGCTGCCATAAGAGTATCGGCGAACAAATCATTCTGCTCCTCACCTGGTATAGCCTCATCGGGCTCCTGTCTCGTGAAAGTAGGCCTAGTAGGCCTATTTGCTGTCCGTGACACTGTCCTCGGAGCTCTCCGTGATCCTGCATCACTCCTGTCATCGTCACGATGTGGTGACGGTCTCCGCGAAGTACCCAATCTCTGAAGTGCCACTGCCACCTGCTGTAATACATCATCGGACCGCCATTGACCTACACGAAGATCTCTGAGTGCATGCAATACCTCTGCATCGTCCTGATCTCTGTCCTAGGTATATCTGTTCTGTCAGCCCTGTCATTCCTGTCAGCCATGTTTCCTGGCTGCCTACTCAAACTCCGTTGCCTGTCAATCAAGGCACGTCTGCGTGTATATTACCTGTATGGTTCAAACTCTTCTGGCTGCATATGATGGCTAAACCCTCAGGATGGCAGGATTTAGCTCTGATACCACTGTAGAAACCCTCGTTTCCCTCTGTTCTGAGTCTGATAGTTTTTTTTGTGTTTTTTTGAAGTTTTGATTTTTTTTGACGTTTTTGCATATATAAAGAAGAATGCGATTTTGCTTGAAAATAATAATAACTTGTCTAAAAATTATTCAACTCTGGAAAAGATTGAATCTATTGAAAGTATTGAAGCCAGTCTATTTGTTTGACTACTGGACTTATTACAAGTAATACCCAATAACATGCAAATCTGAATAACAATGAATTCTAATAGAAAAACTTGGAGTAAACGCAGCAAGCTGATCTGATGTATTGATAGTACGGCTGCAAATAAGAGATCTTCTCCCTCTGAATAATGGTGGCGTATGATTCCAGATGCAGGGGCGCCACTACTGGTGAAGATATAATGCCAATATGGTAGGCGTTTCTCCTTTAGGCAAAAATACGGCTCAATATAAGGTCGTACGGCCTGGTACAGGTACGGCCCTGTCAGAACAACAAGTACACTTGTACGGCCTCCTTGAAACA
This sequence comes from Sequoia sempervirens, assembly GCA_007258455.2. Classification (NCBI taxonomy): domain Eukaryota; kingdom Viridiplantae; phylum Streptophyta; class Pinopsida; order Cupressales; family Cupressaceae; genus Sequoia; species Sequoia sempervirens. The sequence continues at coordinate 79,095,249 of VDFB02026320.1, forward strand.
ATGTCCAAACCCTCTTAAAAGGTGCGCCTTGAATGATATATGTTCTCTGGTTAAAAACCCCAACCAATCTCTGATGCTGAATGAATCTGTGAAGCTCTATAGTTTCCTCTGGATGAAGAAACCTCTGTGCTAGCAATAAATCAAGTGTTATTTCACACCCTCTGAACTGCTTCCAATGGAGATGGCTCGTTCCCCAAGGAATTCAAGTTTCAAACCCTAAGGTTCTGTGCTCAGACAAAACTTGACCAATTTCAATATCAATAATCTCATAATGGCTCAAAACCCAATGCAAATGCTATATTCTCTTGAAAAGTGCGATTTCCACCAAAATAGGGAATCATTAAAATATTTCAAACTTTTCCTTTTAATTATTCAATAGTCTCAGCTCAAATATTTTATATTAAATTTAATCGTCAAATTGGCCCCCTCAGATGATGGCGACCCCCTCAATTAAGAATCACTTAAGTTATAATATAATATTATAACTTTATATTGTAATCATCAAATAATTAATATTTAATTAATACAATTAAATATTAATATCTCTCTCGTTATTCATCCGATGACTGATCCGTCTGAAGCTAACGAACACTGAAGTGATTCTGAACACTGCCAAATCCATACTGCTAAAAATAGCAGGGGTCCCACGTTGACTGCCAAGAACTGCTAAAAATAGCAACTTCTGCAAGAAGTCTCCGAATGAGCCCAAACGAAAGCCAACTGATCAAGAACTGCCAACTGACGTTGAGCCAAGCTCCAACGTGACCCTCTATCCAGTCTATCAGCCTACGAGGGTCGTGTGATAGGCTAATCCTGTGCTCCGAGAGATGTCACTGAGAAGGGGACATGACAACTAATCATGGACAACAAATTTTAATCATGGACAACAAATTTTATAACACTAAAAAGTAGAAATTTTGTTTGAATGGAGTTAGTTATCTCGAGTCATAAAAGCATTAGAGCTTCCAAAGCAGAGGCCCAGGAAATCGCTAGGAGATGAGTGATTGTTGAAACTGGATAAAATATTAAATCAGAAAATTCAATTTCTGAGTGAAGTTTGTCTTGCAAGGGATATTTTAACAAATGAAAATTGTATGAAGCTTGGAGAGGAGCTAAGAAGCTCTATTTCTTCTGATATTGATGGGGCACCATAAAATAAGTTTTTTACCATCCTTGCATAGTTTTACAGTTGGTGTGTGTTTCAGAAAGAACTAGCAGAACAAACCCACAACATTGTAATCTGGCAAATGGTTCGCAACTATGTCAACACCTAACTGCAGATAAATTAAAACACAACAAAAATCCAACTGAGAAATTTGTATGAATATTGGAGATGAGCTGAGAAGCCTATTTTTTACCTATCATGATGGAGTACCATCAAGGAGTGCTTACTACCCTCCCAAAAGAGTTTTACAGTTAATATGTGATTTAGAAATAAGTGATAGAATGAACCTGCAACATTACAATGTTGCAAATGGTCCACAAACAAGGTTCAACACCTAATTGCAGATATCTTAAAACAGAACAAAAAACCAAATCATAAAATTGTAAGCAGCTTGGAATTGAGCTGAGAAACATGTTTTTAACTTTTTTCTAATCATGATGGAAAGCCATCAAAATGGGCTTACAACCTTCCCAGCAGAATTTTGTAGTCAATATGTGATTTAGAAAAGTCTGGTAGAGCAAACTGTCCAAATTTGCAATGCTACAAATGGTCCACAACCATGTTCAATGTCTAATTGCAGATAAATTAATAAATTGAACACAACATAGAGAACAAGACTAAGATCAAATTCCACTCCATACAAGAAAAAACTTGCACAAATGAAACAAAGACAAGCAAAGGTGCTATTCTACATGTAGGAGGAGACAGAAGCTTTTTCAATCTTATAAATATAAAATATATTAATGATCTACCTAATAATATAAACAAAAGCTAGTCATTGCTTGCTGTTACATGTATGAGGCACGGTGCACCAAGATAAGTTTTGGTGGTTGTAAATGCCCAACTCCATGAAAAATTGCATCAATAAGCATAGAAGAATCAAAACTATTTACAATGTGCTGAATTTTTAACACTTTTAGTGTCATGTGCATTCTATCACAGCTGTTTCAACTATCTAATACTCATCAAATCGATTATAACTTTCAAATCTCATACAAGTAAGAACAAAGAGTATTATATGTATAAAACATTATATCCATGGGAGAAATATTTAACCAAATATTTTTGGAGACTAGAAAATTCTGTTCTGTTTTAACCATTGCACACAAAATTATTTTATGATTTTGGCATACTCTTGAAATAGTTGAAATCTCTGTGAAATCCAACTATTGTTGTCCATCACACCTGGGTGACAAACTAATGATATCAGAGCTACACATCCATATACACATTTGAATGCAATTGATTTCTTGGAGGGCATGCCAGTCCAAACTCATGTAGAGAGACAGTATATAAATATTAAATACCAAACCAAACTCTCTCTCAGATTCCCTTCATGCCAGACAATAGAAACCTAGGGAGAAGTCCAACATGATCACTAAGAAGAAAACCACGATATCAAAAAAAAATGTTATATCTACTCTACAAGCAGAGAAAAAATTTAAGCAGCTCTGGAAACTGGAAAGGGATAACAAGTGCAAGCAAATCATAGCAATGTACTAAGTTCCCTTTATCAAAGGGTGCTTCATTTCAAACATTCAGACCAGCCATTGAAAGCACAAGTCCATGCAAATACAGATACTGCATATCCACAGCCATAGAAGAAAAGAGTTGCTGAAGTAGCTGACAAATGGATTACACAAGTCAAGTCCTATTTCACAAAACTTCTCTAAGAGAAAGAAAAATGCTATTATAGGTTTTCTCAAAGAAACGACTGTATTTACAGAGTGTCAATTTTTTTCATCTAAACTTTAGACACTTGCACTCTATACTACATGACTCTTAAAACCAATAGTATCACAATTCTGTTCTTTTTCCTTTAACTGAATTATTATCTCTTCCTCAATTTTTTTTTACATTCAAATTGATGATCATTTTCTCCGACTCCTCAATACTTTGTGACATTTTCACAAGGTTAGATGCACAATCGTCTTGAAGTTGTAATTTTTTCTTCAAATTCTTCTTCTTAAGTTTCTTGATTTCATTTAGGGCACAAATAAATTCCTCTTCCAAATATACTTTCCCATCCATTACAGCATTCTCTTCCCTTATGTATGCTTCTATACCTTTTCTTCACTTTCCAAGATATCATCTTTTGTTTCTATCGCCATAAATAGAATCTCTTCTCTATTGCTGGTGGAGAAACTCTCTTCGGATGAACTACTTTCCTCCTTGGAATAGAGGCTTTTCTTGTTTGTGTAAAAGCTCTTCTTTTTCTCAATTTTTCCTTTTTGGTGGCCCTTTTTATGTTGATAATGTTTGCCAGCTTTCTTTATATGATGCTCTTCTTCTTCTTCACTATTTTCAGTTTCTGCATATGGGCATTTGGCTGCAAAATGTCCTACCTTTCCACAATTAAAGCATTTAAAAGGCAACTTACCTTTATACTTGCCGGATCCTTTTTTTAAATTCCTCTCAAAATGAGCTGCTTCATCTGAATCATCATTGTAACTATTGATCCTCATTTCAAATGCAATGAGGATCTCATGCAACTCATCCATTGTTAGAGTATCTAGATCTTCTTCGATGGCATAGACTTTGTATTTAAATTTCAAAGGAAGAGAACTTATTACTTTTTGCGCAATCGTTGCATCTTCAACCTTTTCTCCAAGGCCTCTAATAGTGTTAACAATTTTATCCACACGAAGTAGATAGGCTGCAATGTTTTCTTTGTCCTTTATTTTTAAATTTTCAAATTGTCTTCTATGTGTTTGAAGCTTAACTTCCTTTAACTTATCATCCCCATAGGTGTTCTTTAGTTTATCCCAAATCTCTTTTGCTGATTCACAGTGTATTACTTCAATGAACTTTGATTCAGATAGACAACAAAAAATTGCATTCATAGCTTTTGCATTATTTTCACTTGCCCTCTTTGCCACCAGATCTGTTGGTGGAGATGATGGAGCTACATATCTGCTCACAACCGATTGCCAAATATCAAAGCCAAGAGCCATCAGGTAAGTGCGCATCCTTATGCTCCAGAAGGCATAGTTTGTTCCCTCAAACAATAAAGCCCTATTTGAGGAAAATCCTTCTTAACAAGTCGTGTGCTCATGAGGTCTACCTTCTAGCGATTATACTATACTTGAAGGAACCTATGAGATCATACAAATTGATGAGCACATGTTTATAAAGAGGGAAGGGGGACGGTGTGAGCAGAGGGGGGTGGTTGGTGAATCAATATAAGACTTTTACTTTTTCAAATTAATAACCGCAATAACTTCAAATACGCAGCATCAACAAATAAGAACACGAGAAGAACACAAAATTTATGTGGAAGCCCTTTCAAGAGAAAACCACAAAATAATGACTACTTGGATATACTATCTAAATCCAATCACCAAAATAAAATTCTTTTACAAGAAGTTTGTAGGCACCAACCCACTAGAGACACCAATCCTTGTCACTAAGCGCCAGCTCAACAAGAAATACCAATCTCTTCAATATTAGGCAACAAGAAATACCAATCTCTTCAATATTAGGCACCAGCCTTCAAAGTATTTCCCCTTCTTGAATTTGCTGCTTCAACAAATAATATTCATATAAGTTCTCCACAAAATCTGCCTTGAATGATCTTCTATGATATTCTTTTCTTCAAATCTGCATGTGTTCTTCTTGAATTTGCTCCTTCAACAAATAATATTCATTTAAGTTCTCCACAAAATCTGTTTTGAATGATCTTCTATGATATTCTTTTCTTCACATTTGCATGTGTTTGTAAGATATATCCTCACACTTGCTTCCACTCCCCTTCTTATTTAATTTTCACACATCTCACACTTCTACTTACTTACTTCCTCTCCAACTTCTCTATATATTTATATCTTCCTTATGCCTCTTCATGAAGGGAGGCATCCCTTTGAATTGAGACAACCTTTTAAAAAGACATTGACTTATTGTTAACAGACTTTAATGATGATCGCTGCCTAAGATACTTTTATTTATCCTCAAATCCTTTTTAAAGATGATCGCTGCCTTAAAGATACTTTTATTTATCCTCAATCCTTTTTAATCATGATCACTGCCTTTGTAAATACTAAATATAACTGCTGTCTTTAATAATGAATCGCTGCCTTCACAAACTTAATTCGCCGCTTTCTTAATCTTAATCATTGATCCTCTACAAACTAAGTTGCTGCCTTTATCACCTTAATCGCTACTCCTTTAATCGCTACATATGTACTTTTCATAAACTTGGGCGATTTAATCATTTATATGGCTTTGTCTTGGGCGCCAAAGGTGGTCGGCCAAATCTGATTTATTTTATTTTATTTTATTTATTTTCCATAATACCAATATAAAGGAGAGATACCAATATAAAAGATAGTCGGCCAGCAATCTTCAAAGGATATCTGCTATAGAAGGATAAAACATCCTTTGTATGATCATAGAGAGGGGATCAATTAGTGGCCTTTGTCCTTGATACAATTTCCATACGCCTTGACATCAATGACAATATTGCCAACAATAATCTCACAATCATGCCTTAGAGCATCACAACATTACTTCATGATCAAGTAACCACTTCCCTCTATCATTCAATCCATTATAGTAGTTAGATATAGACATTGAACCATCCTCTTGGAATTTCAACTATCACAACCATCTAACTACCCTTGAATACCAACAATCACTCAATTGTTTCATGATCGTATAATGACATCAGCATACCATACACTATACTAAACATGACTTATCCTCATGAATAATCACTGCATATGATTTTCCGCTGCTGCGCATACTTGATCAAAGGTTGTTGACCATCTATACCTAAACCTCCTACATATCTTCCTACATTGCAGCCAAACATCAACTATGGCTTGTGGTAACAAAGACACTTGCTGATTGTTCCTAGTTGCTTGCATTACCCCTAAGCATTCTCTAGAACATCCACATGCTCTTAAATGTCAGTGCCTAACACTGCCGCATATGCTTCTGCAATGTCATACACACTCTAGCAACCACTCAAATTAAAATGCGGAACTAAGTTCTCAACAACACGCCTTGCGGTTGCATCTATAGCAACACCAAGGTAAGATAAGCCTCCATGCTATACCACAACATCTAAAACTCATCACAACTCACTACACAACATCCTATAGCTATTTACCAGTCTACAATCAACCACTTGAACATATTCTCTTAATCAAGTAACTATCTAGAGGTGAATAGAAAACCAATGTTCCAACTTATGTTAAATAAGAAAAAGACACGATAACTACAAGCCATAAAATGAGCTTGCATGTGCTAAGGAACATTTGTTTGTGCATGTGAATTTAAACCATCATAAGAGAAATTTTCAATAAGCAACATAAAAAAACTCAATCTTGAGGGGAAAAAGTTAAGACGATAACCCTGTCGATAAATCATTTGTCATTGGAATTCCCTCATCATTACCATTTCAAAGTTATATATCTCAATTCCAATAGTTGATATAAGATTTTCACATTCCTAACATTGTCTAATGGAATTACTAACAATGGAAACTGTGAAGGAAAATGTGTAATAGCCTTATAGATGACATGTTTAAAGAATAAATACAGCAAACAGAGAAGACAAAAGTAACAGTTTCAAGTTGAATCCCATTGGCAAGGTCAAACTACAAACTTCTGAATGGCAAACAAAAGTACAACACATTCAATTTATTTTCTTGCAACTGGTTTCCTCTTGTTTTGATGTAAGAGCATTTTCATTACTAGAATGTGCGTCAATTGCTCAAAAAAGTAGTTTTCAATTAGTCAGGCATCAAGTTCTTGTGTTTTGAAAATATTAATATTAATCTATAACATATATTATCAGGAAAAAGGTATATGAATTTTCCCAACCCTCGACACTAAGGCTATTCTTGGGTCATAACACATTACCTGGACTATTAGCAGTATTTAAAATTTGCTGGCAAAATAATCAATCTTGAAAATAGTATATTTGTCATAAATTAATTATTTGACAAACACATATGGAAAAGGTGTGATTTAAGTCTTTTGATGATTGAAATGGCTTTGAAACATTAAAAAGTCGTTCTTGTTCAAAGCTTTAGCATTAGTCCTATAGTTCATTTTAGATACAAAATGAGAAGAACTTTTTACATTAAGTTACATCCTTGTTTGATATGTAAAAGATATAGAGCAAAGAGATTATTCCTTACTTCCAAATCTGTGAATGAATAATGTGGTTGAAGTGAGCATATGCCAATTCAAATGGTAACTGGAGGCAGAGAATTCCTGCAATAACAATTACATTGTTTCTTAAACTTTTGAAGTTTTCACGCCATTCATGTCTCTGTAAGGTAGTGCGCTGCTCATTTAGAGGCATATTATTTGGTCCTGTAATCACTCCACAAGGGGTAAGCTGGCTCAAAGCATCCTGCTCAGTTGCACTGTGTCTGGATCCTGGTTCCACATTTCCTGATTGACTTGCATTCCATCTGTCCCATACAAACCAACTATTAAAACCTGTTTATGAGGAGAAATATTTACATTTACACATCCTTCACACAGGCTGTACATCATACATAAATACTTGACTTTTATTGATAGAGATAGGCCAACAACCTGAGCAAGAGTTCAGCATTCTTGCGCCTCCAAAATTGTAAAAATAACACACTCCATGATATAACTATCATGGAAAAGATGGAGAGCACAACCACACTCCAAGACCTGAAAAATAATGGAAAGGAAAAATACTTGAAGGACTACGATATAGATAGAGGCATTATATCACAAGGTTAAAATGTAAATGCAGGCATTATATACATGTACAAATTCAGATAAAATTGCAAGAGAAATTGTGACTTACCCAAAATTTGCAGAATGGAAAAATATCCCCAACACAGATGGAAATAGTAGCCATTTGGTGTACATGCCCAAGAAGGAAAAATACGTAGCTACCTGAAAGAAAACAAGCAAACCTTACTCCAGGCATTTACAAGAAGGTCCATAGTCCAAAACAATTTAGTGCAATTATGAAAATATTGCAAAGATATGTAATGATTGAATGTTAGTACAGCAGTGGACTAAGCTGTAAAATATCCTAAATATAATTGCACCCAATAATTAATTCAGAATCACAATACTCAAGCTAACTGTTTTGCAGGGATCCACCCACTTCCCCAAGCAAGCATAAACATACTTCTACGAATGTCCATGCTAGACACCCAAAAAGCCCATGACACGACCCAGTTATATTAAAAAACCTTTGCACTTCAAAACACTAAAAACTCTCATGACAAGTTGAAATGCCCCAGTTTGCAAAAGCTATCTAAAAAGACCCAATGGAAGTCAAACCAGGTTTGAACTGTATTGAAAATGTAGCCCATCCATCTCACTGGATTCATGGACATGTTCTGTTGTCCATGTTGGAAACCGTAATCCCTACTCAATGTAATTTTGTCGACTTGTTCAACAAGGATAGATATCCAAGCTGTTTGGAAAATGTCTATCCTAAAATTCAAATACCTCATCTTCAACAAATCGTATAACATTCAATATCTCCCAAAATTAATAAAAACGTATCTTGAATGAGCTTGAATGTGTATAACTATAGACTATGTTAAAAGAATAAAAATGATGGATTTTGTGGGCATCCTGGATGTCCAAAAAAGCATTCACTCTAAAATGTAACATCACAATTTTTTTTTAAAATTGTTAGTCTCACCTTAGCTCCAAAGTACGAGTAGATTGCATCTATTGGTTGTGAGGTCAAGTCCATCCAATTGTATGCCCATTTTTGCAAAAGCTCATTCCTCTGATTTTCATCTATATAAGTCGAAAATAGATTTAGTGTTGACTCATGACTGAAACCCAAATAAAATCATCCATTAACAATGGCCAACAAACTATTTGAGAATCACACACCATGTAGGGGAAATACTTCTTTGACAAAACCCTCAGTTTGCAGTCTTTTGATCAAAGGCTCCTCAGATTTCCATTCAATGTCCCGACATTCTTCAACAATAGTTAAATTTACATGTACACTGGACTCATTAACCTGCACGAATTAACAAATAAATCAAGATTCCACGGGAAGATGGACTTTGACTCTTGTTCGTTCACACAACAAAAGGAAAGTACAAATAATACAGTATATATTGATTTTAACAAGAAACTTTTGTCTGTTGTCTCCCTACATGGACATCCAACAAAAATCTTTATTACCCATACTATTTGTTGCTTTTGAGGATGTTTTTTATTTGTGTGTTGTGTCTTAACTTCCAACGAAGAAGAAAGGATATATGCAAACAATAGCAATCATAAAAAAACAGAAGCTAGTACTTAGAACTTATGTTAAACCCAATTAAACCACAGTAATGAAATGCAAACCAGGCTTTTTCCCATGAAAGCAATGTATAAATCACAAGAAGAAGTTTAGAAACAAATATGTCCGAAATCCTACCAGTTGATAGAAAACAAGGACTAAAGTTTCATCATTGGGTCTAATAATAATCGGCAAGACATCAAAGAAATGAGTTACATAGTGAATAAATATGATGACAACCAATGACTTATTTCCAGATATAAGACTCTACTTATCCAACAAGAAAATAGGTCCTTAGAGTTAGCACATATATTACAGATAATGACTAAAAGGAATTTCTACCTTTACCAAACACACTTTATCCTCAAATTCATTATTCATGTTTGCAAATTTTTGTGGCTATTTATCAGTGCAACCTACCACACTATAAATTAAGTGAGTCAGACTCCGATAACGTTCAGACCAGCTGAATAGGGTCCCATTTGGTTGCCGCACAAATGCATCTCTGCATTCCCAATCAAACTGGATGTCCATTCCTGATTCAAAAATCATTCCACTGTCGTAATGAAAATTAACGATTAATAAGAAAATAAATTTCACTGTATGACAGAAAATTGAGAGTGTTATAGGAATCCAGCAAATATTTCCATTTGAAAAAAAAAGGAATATATAGAGTATAATTGCTTAAGGAAAACGTAAAATTTATTTTAAATACTTGTCAATTTTAAGCTACTTTTATAAATTTACGCATATTTGATTAAAAACATGGAATATTTTTCAGAAAAAAAAATTACCAAGGAAAATCTACACTTACAAATTTTTTTGGTGAAAAATGCCAATTGGATATTCAATTAGATTAGTTCCACAAGATCTCACATTGAAAATATATACCAGATATAACACATTTGTTTCCATATAAATGTTTTAAACATTTAATCAATTTTCAAAAAAGTTAGTTAATGAGAAAAACTAAAAGCCTATAAAAACCATTTGGCATATAACATTAGTTTACCCTCTTCTAATCATCTAGATAATTGTTAATAAGTAAAGGCTCTTCATTATTTTTTGGGTTTTTCATACCATAAAAAAGAAAAACCTGAACTCCTGAAATTCAATGCTGCATAAATAAATGATTATCTTGGAAAACTGACCAATGTAAGTGTTCTTCTTCAATTGCAGTTCTTCAGCAGTCCTACCAAGAACCTCAATTGGCGCTGTAACCTGAATTTTAATGCACAAACAGCAAAAAATTAATCAAACTCCCTTTCTATGTATGACAGTATTGCCAAATTCTAGGCAATTCCGGTGTAATGGTAGTTCTCATATGGGTGGTAACCTGAATTTCAATGCACAACAAATTGAAAAAATAATGAAACTCCCTTGCTTCGTGTAAAAACTTTTGCTCAAAGTTAAGGGGTTTTGGTGCAATAATAGATAGTTCTCCATTGGCACTTGAAGCTGAATTTCGATGCATAACAAACTGCCAAAATTAATCGACTTCCTTGCTAACTCCAACATCATTGCCAAAGTTAAGGTCATTTGGTGGCCTGCAATCTAAGAGTCGTGTCCAAGGTTCAACTCCAAGCTGTGGGATATTGAATATAGGATACAAGAATGACACGGATCTATATACAATTGCCTTAAGTGACTCAAAAACTCTTGTAGGAGAATTCACTCCAACCTCTCAGTAATGGTTCTACAGCTTGTGCTGTTCGGTTATATTTGCAATGAGTGTGACCCAGGTTTATATATTTTGCAAGTGCATTCAAGATATCCAGGTTTATATAAGTACTTTTGAGTGTAACCCACACTTACATATATATGATCTAAAAAGTGCATTCCAGTGCGACCCATCACCTGAATATATGACATACAAATACCTTCTATTGAATCAAGTTTATTTATCTTTAGAGTACATTGGAGTGTGACCCAGGTTTGTACATTTTAAAATGGAAGGCTGTGCAATGATAATAGGGTACGTTCAAAGTGTGACCAAAGTTTTATGATGAGTAGGCTTGAGTTCTTTCCAGGGGGCATTCCAAGTTTTACAATACGTTCAAGACCATGATGCAGGTTTAAATACCCTAAAAATATGGCATAAATCCAAATATTGTTTTAAAAGCTGTTCATAACACCACCCAAGAATAAATCCCCATAGAGCTACGCGAACTGTAATTTTGGGGTGCACTATAATAATCATAAAAGGAAATTTCACTAAAAACTGAGTAAGTTCAAACCTCAATGAAGCTCATGTCTGCGAAACTGCCATGAACCATTTTCAACAGAAGGCCCCGTTTCCTGAACTCTTCCATGAGACGTTCAATGGCGTCATGTGGGTGCTTTGCCTCTTCATTCTTCTTCTTTGAAAGTGCTATTCCAATGTCAAAGGTAATGGGAGCTTTTTGATCGTGAAGCAATTTGTTGCTTTCTTCTTCCATGGACTACAAAACTGCCAAATTCTTTTTTCCTCTAACGTTATGCCAATCAGTTATTCTCTGTGCAACTCTTACGCTGCTCTGTAAGGATTATGGTTTTCGTATTCTATCTGATAACAACAAACTTGATTTTATCCTTGAAAATGAAATGTTTCTGCCACCTTGCATGTTTTGAACGTAGTGCTTATGTGAAAGGCACGTAGCACAGCTTGCTCGCGAGAAGTAATATTACCGTTGCGCTGTCCTCCACTCGGTCTGTTAAGGATGAGCAGACTCGTAGTTCTCCTTCCTTAAAGAATTCGTGACTGTACTCCATATGCGTAAAATACTAAACTCTAGATTGGCGAGCAATCCATTGGAATGAATACTAAACAAGTAATGCCGTGTTTATCATGATTACCACTTTATTTGTTTTTCAAATTTAGTAGAATATTATTGTACGGAAATAAACCACGCCCATCGCATAGATATCAGAGCTAAAAAATATTAAATGCGTTAATAAAACGTAATTATATGAGCTTAGTTTCTAAATAATTGTTAAAAAGGATAATAGTATTTATATCTACGATGAAAACAAGTAGGAATGTTTTAATAGATTGTATATTTCAAATTTGTTTTTGCTCAAGGTCAATTTTATAAACATAGATTTATTCTTTTATTTGTTATCTTGATTTTTATGGATTTAATTTTTTTTAAGAGCTTTAAATCTATTATCTAATTTCTCTACAAATGGTCTATCTATGATATTTGAACTTGGTATTGTTGATAAGTATTATTGGAACTTGTTTGACTAGGAGAAAACGATGACTTGCTTCCCACCATTTGCTTTAATCAAACCTCTGAATTAATTTAATGGTTTTGACAAGTTGGAAGTCACACCAAGAAGAATACAAATGTCTTATTCTTGTCAATGTAAAATATTGGAGCTAGGTGTTTTGTGATGCAAAATGAATTAGGTTTTGTCTTTTATATAACATTTTAGTGCACAAATTTGAATATTTTGTGTTTAATTTGATGGTAATGACTAATTGGGATTGAATTAGCTTGAATCCATATGCGAATTTGATATTGGAACTTCAAATGGCAAAAAAACATGTAAATTAGACCCAAGACAAGAAATGAGAATTATGCAAATCAAATTGAAATTATTGGTATGTGTGGACTTAGGTTTAGACAAGGCTTGGTTCAATTGTTAACTTTCATGCAAAAATACACTATTTGCAACACTAAACCATTGTAAATTGGAGACAAGTAGTAAAAGTGAGTCTAAAATAAATAGTGAAAAGTGTTTGGTATAAACTTTGCATCCTTATATTTTGTCTTGATGTTGGCTAATGTATAAGTTACTATGAATCATACATGTCAATTGTCACATCCCATTTTTAATCGCTTATTTTAGATATATTTTTAATGATTAAATAATTGTTCAAGATGAACAAAAAACATTATTTTTATGTTGCATTATGTGTTGCACGATATTAAGGCAATATACATTCTTTATCTAAATATAAAATTTTGACTTGAAATGATAGATTTAATGTGTATAATGTTGATACCCATTTAGCATGTGTGAGTTTATATCCTATTTGATTTTGAATAATGATCTTAATAACAACCTAACAGTTATTTATACTAATGTGAGGTGAATGCAGGAAAGTATTTTTCCCTTTTGATGTAAGGAGGGAGAGTATCATTTGTGAGAGGATGGTAGATAGTGATGATATGGCAGTCAAACCAAGCTAACCAAAAACCTCACATACACTTACACAAGTTAGCAATTTGGTTCTATGTTGATGCATGCTTTGTCACACTTTTTCATAAATCATGTTTGTTAAATGCATTTTAAGTATATGTCAAAGTGTCACAATTTAAATATTTGGTCTATGCTTACTTGCATTTGAATGTTCCCTTGACATATGGTTGTAGGTGGTTTTTGCATTTGTCTAAATATTTAACAATGACTTGCTTCCCACCTTTTGCTTTAATCAAGCCTTTGAATTAATTTAATGGTTTTGAAAAGTTTGAAGTCACGTCAAGAAGAAAACAAATGCCTTGTTCTTGTCAATGTAAAATGTTGGTGCTAAGTGTTTTTGTGATACAAATGCTATCTATAGATGTGTCACTATATTGATGTTTGTTAGATGTCCAAAATGAATTAGGTTTTGTCTTTTATATAATATTTTAGTGCACAAATTTGAATATGTTGTGTTTTATTTGATGACAATGAGTAATTGGGATTGAATTAGCTTGAGTCCATATGTAAATTTGATATTGGAAATTCAAACATGGCAAAAAAGCATGTGAATTAGATGCAAGACAAAAAATGCAAAATATGCAAATCAAATTGAAATCATTGATATGTGTGGACTTAGGTTTAGACAAGGCTTGGGTCAGTTGCTAACTTTCATGCAAAAATACACTATTTGCAACATTAAACCATTGTAGTGGAGACAAGTAGTAAAATTGAGTCTAAAATAAATAGGGAAAAGTGTTTGGCATGAACTTTTCATCCTTATATTTTATCTTGATGTTGGCTAATGCGTAAGTTACTATGAATCATACATGTCAATTGTCACATTCCATTTTTCATCACTTATTTTAGATATATTTTTAATGATTAAATAATTGTTCAAGATGAACAAAAATCATTGTTTTTATGTTGCATTATGTGTTGCATGATATTAAGGCAACAAACATTCTTTATCTTTATAAAATCTTGACTTGATACATGATAGATTTAATGTGTATAATATTGATACCCATTTAGTATGTGCGAGTTTTGATTTTGAATAACGATTTTAATAACAATCTAATGATTATTTATACTAATGTGAGGTTAATGCAAGAAAGTATTTTTCCCTTCTTACGTGAAGAGGGAGAGTATCATCTGTGAGACGATAGTAGATAGTGATGATATGGCAGTAAAACCAAACTAACCAAAAACCTTGAACATACACTTACACAAGTTAGTAATTTGATTCTATGTTGATGCATGCTTTGTCACAATTTTTCATAAATCATGTGTGATAAATGCATTTTAAGTATATGTCAAAATGCCGCAAACTAAATATTTGATCTATGCTTACTTGCATTTGAATGTTCTCTTGACGGATGATTACATAGGTGGTGCCGATCGACGCTCTATGTAATGGCAAGACTGTTGTTGTAAGGATCTAAAAGGTCCCGAATTCAAGCATCCTCAATTAAAAAAAGTGAATGTAGATGGTATTTTGCATTTGGCTAATCAAATTAAATATTATCTTGAGTCAATAATCAAAGAATCATTTGTCTTTATTGACTTGGTTGAGTTCTTATCGAAAATCTTTTCAATTAAAACGAATTTTAAGTGCTCACAAAGAGGGAAAATGGATTAGGGCAGGGAAGAAAAGCTAGTCTTTAGGTTGTTTTAGCTCATTGAAGAAGCATTCGAAAGGAATCTCACAGAGTGATGGAATTTTGTGAGTTTCATGTAGAGATAATATGGAAATTTTTGCCATCCATGCATTTTTTTTTAAAGGCTGGATGGTAGGCCAGTTTATGGAGATTTTTATTTTTATTTTTTAATAAGGGCATGCTTTTTGCGTGGAAGTTAGGGGAAGCCTTCATAAAAAATCTATTTGCTTATCTTGTAACCATGGCATTTGGGAGAGAAAAACCTGATTGAAGTTTTTTTCATGGAATTTGCATATTTTGTTTGTGCTTCCTCATTTCGCAGGCATGTCCACCAGACCATTTTCAAAAAAAAAAGTCAGTCTTCTTGGAAGTTTCTTCGCTGTTCCAAAGTCCATTCTGGGCACAAGTAGGCAGAATACAGATAAAGGTTGTAGAGTTAAAGTTTTATGCGTGCCAATCGCACTTGCTTGAAGAAGGTTGGTAAAGGTCGTGGAATCGAGCTTTATGCCTGCCAATTGCAATTGCTTGTAAGTTTCTAAGACTTTTTCAACGAATTCATTTTGTGCATCTCTTGCAATCATCGTGTTCCATGAGAAAATATTTTAGACGTCAACAAAAGTTGATATTTTCTTGTTATAAATTTTGATTTCACATCGAATGTTACTATTGTGCCTATCAGTAAACTTAATTTGCAGCTGTTTTAGAATAGACAAATTATAGAACAAAAAGTTTATAGGTTTTATTGAGGTGGCTTTGTTAACTAGGTACACAAAGTAAAATCAATATGTTAGCAACACGAATTAAACATATGATTGGTTTTACAGAGAATGCACATTAGCAAATGAGAATTCAAAATACGTGGATGTCCTTAAGTTGTAGACATTACATGCATTCATGTGTGCCACCTTACATTTTAAAGAAAATTAATTAAAGTTTTAAATTATAAAATTCATTATTGCTAAGTTATATGTTGGAGAATATGTTCTTTGGCTTTTAACGAATAAGGTTATAATTGTTCATTGAACACGATGACATTATTGTACATCGGAATGATGATATTATTATATAGTATGTAGATTTATATGATGATATTGTTGAACAACATGATAATATTGTTATGTCACCTCTTAGTATAAAATAATTTTATGAGTTTCTAATAATAAAAGCTCTAACCGGATGATATATGAGTCAAGACTAGTATTACTTTGATCCTTCCCTTTGTAAAGGGGCCTAGAATAGGTTGACAAACCCAACAGAATAGTCAATTAGTTTATTCCATGGCGATACCCACATTGAGATTTTCTCTCAAAAGATTTGACTAAGGCCATAAGCCTTTACATGTGATATCATTACAATTATTTTTCTCTCTATAGGTTCTTGAATGGGATTTGTATTATTTAAATGAGTTAGGACTTTCACATACATTTTTTCACTTATTAGTTGATCTCATGGAAGGTTAACTCCTTAATAAAAGATGATTATAGGCTACCTGGTAATATCAGGATGGGAAATCATGTTACACCACCTTTAAAATATGATAAATAGGAACAAATAATGCAAACTATTTGTTTTGTGAATATATTTTTTTTATAGTCATATTGTATATAATATGATATGTTGATATTATTGCATTGACAATTAATGGTCAAGAGAACCACAACATTATATTGCATATCTCATAAGTTTAAATGAACATTAATTGACAATGCATGTTGTATTATTGTTAGCATCAAGTATTAATATGTGGATATATTTCACAAGTAGAAACCATAAATATTATTATACTTTTTATTATTGATATAAATCCAACTTACGGGTAGGGTATGCCAAGGGTTGGGAACTGCTATTATAATTCTAAACCTAAGTATCGAGACCAATCCAAGGGAAAGGTATGCTAGGAATTTGGTGTTGTTATTCTATTTTTGAAAACTTATGTGTCAAGACCAACCTAAGTGCAAGGGATACCAAGAGATAGAAATGATGAAAATTCTTATATTCATTTTATTCATACACCAACTCAAGGTAATAGATCTACTAAATGATTAGTGAACAATAGTTAAACTATGTATACATTTATTAATGATCATATTGTATAGTAAAGTAAGAACATCTCAAGGTAGAGTATGTCGAGAGTTTGGGAACACAAAAACTAATGCATCTATGTCAAACTATACCTATGATCATTTATCTAATATAGAAAAAACTAGTAAGACCAACGCAAGGCAATGTATGGCAAGAATTTGATGACTAGAAGAATTATATATATATATATATATATATAAACACACCTTATTTTTAATTATTTTATTAATCATAAGCAATATTCTAGCAAAATATAGTAGTGATGTGAACAAATGATCTGCATTTATGCATTTTTTAATGGAATTCTTTAACCAAAGTGATGTTATAGTTGTATATAGAGTAAGTGCACAAAGTTGTGACACAAAAGGGGGTATTAAGATGTCACTTCTTTTTTAACCTGAAATCAACAAAGTCTGATGCTCAATGAGAAAATGAAGATAGTTACGCTCAAAATTTAAAGATGCAACAAGAACAAGAGTTGTAGTGCTCTAAATCTACTTTCTAAACTACTTTTTTTTTTCAATGAAAATAGTGAAGATTAAGTGTTTGAAAAAGGGGGAGCATACAAAGCAATCATATTTTTATCAAAACATATAACATAGTGTTTGTTGTGCCCCCCCTAAAATGTTAACTTTTTTTCTAGAATTTCAAAAATCACTTCAGTGAGAAATTAGCTAACACCATGTAGTTTATGTTAGTTTTTCGACTAATTTTTTAATGAGTATATATATTTTTTATTAATTTTTGAGGTGGACACATCTTGAAAAGCAAACATTTGAGCATGCTCCCCCCTAAATTTTAGCTAATCAAAAATTAATATTTTTTCAATACGTGTAGAATAGAGTCTAGTTTCTAAAAATGTAATTTTTTTGAGAATTTGATGAACAAGTAAAAAACTATACCCACACTAGCACATGTTGGTTTTTGATAGAAAAAACAGAGACACTAACGAAATAAGTTGAAGATGAAAACCTTAACATAATCAAAACATGAAAAAATTATATGGTTAGATAGCTAAGAGAGCTTAATCTCATCATGGTATTTTTATAAATTTGTATTGAAACACGTGCAAACCTGATGGAGAGCATGGCCAAAAATGTGAAATTTTATTATCTTATCAAAAAAACGTCTTTGAAATGAAATGGTCATCCAACCCAAGGAAAATCTAACCCAAAGGATGGTATTTCCCAATGCAAGCAATTTGGCAAGCGCCAAATTTGGCACTCACCAAATGTGAAAGATGACTTTTTAGAATGCATTTTCTTTCTCTGTCAGTGAAACTATATACATGAAAGTATAAGTTGACACTTACATATGGGAATTTGCTTTCTTATACTTTAAGTTTTATTTCATGTATATAGTTTCAGGATGTTTGAGAGTGGTTTTAGATCCCCTAGAGTTATAATGCAAATTCTAGTTTTTGGAAGATCTTATAATTTTTTGGACTTAATCAAATTTCAGTAATCAACATACCAAATTTCAGTAATCAGGAGGTCAAATTTTAGTAATCAACAAGTTACATATCATCTTTCTCTCTCTCTCTCTATCTCACTCATTATTTATCTATTCTACTTTATACCTCTCTCTCTATCCCCATCCCTTTATTTGACTCTCTCCTTTGAGCTTAAAAGAACTCTCTCTCTCACCTCTCTCTCCCTCCCTCGCTTCTCTCTCTAATTTTCTCTATCTCCCCCCTCTCTCTCTCTACTTCTAACTCCCTCCTTCTCCCTCCTCCCTCTCTAGTTCTATCTATCTCACCTCTCTCTCCCTCCCTACATCTACCTCTCTCTACCTCTCTCTCTCTCACCTAACCTTGTTTACCTCTCCCTCCCTCCCCTCTCTTTCTCGCACCCTCCCTCCTCTCTCTCCCTCTCTCACACCTCTCTCTCCCTCCCTTCCTACCTCTCCATCCCTCTCTATCCCTCTCTACTTCTCTCTATCTTCCCCTCCATCTCTCTACTTGCTTCTCTCTCTCACCTCTCTCTCCATCCCTACCTCTCCCTCCATCCCTCCTTCCCTATCTACTTATTCCTACCTACCTATCCATCTATACTATTTATCTCTCCCTCCCTCCCTCCTTCCATCTCTACTTGTCTCTCTCTCTAGGTTTCAAATTATCTCGTTTTCTCCCTCTCTTTTATGTTAGAACTGCTTAGGGTTGTGAGTAGCAACCTAGTACCTTTCCTTTTGGGTATTCCAATTTTAGTGTACATAGAAGATCCTTTATCTTTATCAGAATAATAATTCTCTAATATTATAATTTTTTAACCCCTCTCTCTCTCACCTATCCCTCTTTACCTCTCCTTCCTTCCCCCCTCTCCCTCTCTCTCTCTCTAGAGATGCCACAATTTTAGCATCTTAAGATGCCACTTTTTTTTATGAAATCAACAAAATCTGATTTGCACAAGAAAATGAAGATAGTTATGCTCAAAATTTCAAGATGCAGCAAGAACAAGAATTGAATTGCTCTGAGTCTAGTTTCTAAGCTACTAATTATCTTTGAAATTAATGAAGATTAGGGGTCTCAAAAAGGGGGGAGGGGGGGAAAAACAAGTCCTATTTTTGGGTATGTGTAGGATCATCATGGAAAAAACAGGCCCTTAAGTGGCAAAAAATTTAGAAAAATCAGTGTTAGGCAACTTGACATAAAAATTTGAATAAGTTATCTATATTATTTCAAAAATATGTAAGAATAGAATCTGTAGAAAATTGAATGTAGTTTCTAAACTACTAGGTTTATTTAAAATAAATAAAATCTATTTGGTGGAAATTTGAAATTTCAATGCATTGTACTTAAATTTCAGAGGGAAAAAATAAGAAGTAGGTGTAAATGGACCACCCTAACCATAATAAAATGATAATATTTTTTATAATATTTTATATATAAGTAGAGGGACTCATGTCTAGATGTGATGCATATTTTTTGTAATTTTTTTCCAAGTAAATAATTAATTATGAATTTTTATTACAACCTTTAAAAATATAAAACTTCGTATGTCTAACCACCTTATGTTGGTCAAAACTTCTTGATTTTTTTTTGTTTTTAATCCTATAGTATGTGAAACATAGAATGTGATGCATGCTTTGGATTCAAAAATGTGATCTGTTTGAAAGTTATAGATGTTTTCAATCTGACCCCCTCGATCGGGACTTTAATTCATTAATTCTAATAGAAAATGAATAATAATTATTTATTAAATTCAAATTAAAACATAATTTATATTGGTGGAAAGATGAGAATCTCCTCTAAAACCCTTTTTGTTTCATCAATTTTGGGTAAAAAAGTCATCAGCCACATACCCTACAAATACCCATAATATTGCCACTTTTTGGCCCCTCATGATCCTGCACACCCTTTTATAAAAAAAAACAATATAGCGCTTGAGGGCCCCCACTTTTTGATTAACTTTTTTTTAGAATTTCAAAAATCTGAACGACAAGAAATTAGCTAACACCATGTAGTTTATCCTTGTTCTTTCAGATAATCTTTTTAATGAATATATAATATTTTATGAATTTTGAAAGTGGACACATCCTAAAAAGCTAAAATTTGAGCGTGCTCCCCCCTAATTTTTTTGAAAACTAATTGAAAATTGATTTTTTTTCATCATGTGTAGAATGGAGTCTAGTTTTAAAAAATGTAATTTGTTTCACATTTCGATGAATGAGTAAAAATCTATCCTAAAACTAGCACATGTTGGTTTTTCACCAAAAGCAAAGGCATTTACAATATAAGTTATGGATCAAAACCTTAACTGAATCAAAACAAAAAAATAATTATATATTTAGATAGCTAAGAGAGGTTAATGCCATCACGGTTTTCTTATAAACTTGCATTGAAAGATGTGCAAACGTGAGGGTGAGAACAAATGAAAATACAAGGAAATTTGGAAAATCCTATCAATTCACTCGTCCAAAGCAGGTTATTCGGCAAGTGCCAAATTTGGCGCTCGCCAAATGACACATCACATTTGGCAAGCTCCAGATTTGGCATACACTAAATGTGATGTGTCATTTAACAAGCGCCAAATTTGGTGCTTTCCAAATGACATGCTTTGAATGAAATCTAACTTTCCCCTCTCTTTGGTTGACCACTTTGATAATTCTGAGAGTGCTCGAGGTTTATGATCATAGATGGATAGTTGAGGTTTTACCTTTCATTCGCTCTCTGCCTCCTTGCCCTAACTAGATAACTCTCAATCCCTCTAAAGTCTCTCTCTCTCTCTCTCTCTCTCAAGTCTCACTCCCTCCCACACTACCTAGCTACTCTCTCTCTCACTCCAATCCCCTCTCTTAGGTCTCGTTCCCTCCCAACCTACCTAGATAAATCTATCTCACTCCAACCCCCTTTCTCACACTCCCTCTCTCTCTCTCCCCCTCTAGTATTTTTGTCTCTCTCACTCCATCTTCCACTCTTAGGTCGTTATCTTTCTCTCCCTGTCTCTCTCTCTCAAGTATCTCCCTCCTCCCTCTCCCTCTCCCAAGTCTCTCTGTCTCTCTCTCACTCCCTCTCTCTCTCCCTCTCTCTCTCAGGTATCTCCCTCCCACCCCCTCCCCCCCCTCTCTCTCCATCTCTCTCAAGTATCTCCCCCAACCCCCATCTCTCTCTATTTCTATCTCTCTCTCACTCCATCCATCTCTCTCCCATCCCTCTATCTTGGGCACTCCCTCTCCCTCCCACCTCCTCTCCCTCTCTCAAGTCTCTCTCTCTCACTCCTATATCTCTCTTTCATCCCTCCTATCTCCCACTCCTCTCTCTTAGGTCTCTCCCTCCCACCCTCTCTCCTCCTCTTTCTCTCAAGTCTCTCCTTCCTACCCCCCTTCTTTCTCTCTCTCCATCTCTCTTTCTCCCTCTCTTAGGTATCTCCCTTGCACCCCCTCCTCTCTCCCTCTCTCTCAAGTATCTCCTCCCACCCTCTCTCCTCTCTCTATCTAAGTCCCCTCCTACCTTTCTCCTCTCTCTAGTCTCTCTCTCTCTCTCTCTCACTTTCTCCCTTTATCTCTCTCCAACTCCCTCTCTCTCACTCCCTTTATCTCTCCCTCTCCCTCTGTCTCTTTCACTCCATCTATCTCTCTCCCTCTCCCTCTCTCTCTCCTCTCTCCCTCTCTCTCTCCCTCTCCCCCTCTCTCTCCCCCCTCTCTCAGTAGGAGAGAGACTTGAGAGAGAGTGAGAGGGAGAGAGAGATGAGGAGAGAGAGAGGAGGGTTGAGGGTTTAGGGTAGAGGGAAGAGAAATAGAGGGATTCAGTGAGAGAGAGAGACCTGAGAGTGGGAGAAGAGGAGAGAGACTGAGAGGAAAGAGGGAGGAGTGTAATGAAGAGAGGGTTGATGGTTTAGGGTCAAGGGTAGAGGGTTTAGGTTTTAGGGTTTAGGGTTTAAGGGTTGAGGGTTGAGGGTTGAAGGTTATTTGGGTTTAAGGGTTGAGGGTATAGGGTTGAGGCATTAGGGTATTGGGTTGAGGGTATTGGGTTGAGGGTATAGAGTTGAGGGATTAGGGTAGAGAGGGAGGAATGGATGGAGGGAGACATGAGATAAAGAGAGAGAGGGTTGAGGGTTTAGGGTAGAGGGTAGAGGGTTAAGGGTTAAGGGTAGAGGGTAGACGGTTTAAGGGTAGAGGGTAGACGATTTAAGGGTTGAGGGTAGAGGGTTTACAATTTAAGGGTAGAGGGTTGAGGGTTTAAGGGTTTAAGGGTTGAGGGTTGAGGGTAGAGGATTGAGAGAGAGAGAGAGGAAGTGAGTGAGGGAGAGAGACATACCTAAGAGAGAGAGAGAGGGGGGGTAGGAGGGAGAGACTTGCGAGAGAGAGAGGGAGAGAGGGTTGATCGTTGAGGGTAGAGGGTAGAGGGTGTAGGGTTGAGAGGAAGAGGTTGAGGGTTTAGGAGTAGAAGGTAGATGGTTTAAGGGTTTAGGGTAGAGAGTTTAGGGTTTAGGGTTTATGTTTTAAGGGTAGAGAGTTTAAGGGTTTAGGGTTTAAATGTTGAGGGTAGAGAGAGAAGTTAGGGTTAAGGGTGGGGTAGGGGGAGGAGAGATAGAGAGATAGTGAGGGAGTGAGACAGGCGAGAGAGAGTGAGTGAGAGGGAATGAGAGAGAGAGAGGGAAAGAGAGAGAGGGTTGAGGGTAGAGGGTAGAGGGTAGAGGGTAGAGGGTTTAAGGGTTAAGGAGTAGAGGGTTTAGGGATTAGGGTTTAGGGTTTACAATTTAAGGGTAGAGGTTTAAGGGTTAAGGGTAGAGTGTAGAGGGTAGGGTTTTAGGGTTTAAGGGTTGAGGGTAAAGGGTAGAGGGTAGATAGAGAGGGTTTAGGGTTTAGGGTTTAGGGTTGAGGGTAGAGGGTAGGGGGTTAAGGGTAGAGGGTAAATGGTTTATGTGTTTAGGGTTTAAGGGTTAAGGGTAGAGGGTTTAGGGTTTATAGTTTATGGTTTAAGGGTAGAAGGTGTAGGGTTGAGAGAGAGAGGGTTGAGGGATGAGGGTAGAGGGTAGATGGTTAAGGGTAGAGGGTAGATGGTTTAAGGGTAGAGGGTAGAGGGTTGAGGGTTTAAGGGTTTAGGGTTTAGGGTTTAATATTTAAGGGTAGAGGGTAGAGGGTTGAGGGTTGAGGGTTGAGGGTTGATGGTTGAGGGTTGAGGGTAGAGGGTAGAGGGTTGCATGTAGAGGGTAGAGGGTTTAGTTTTTAAGGGTTGAGGGTTGAGGGATTAGGGTAGAGAGTTTAGTTGGGTTTAAAAGGGTTTAAGGGTTGAGGGTAGAGGGTATTGGGTTGAGGGTAGAGGGTATAGGGTTTAAGGGTTGAGGGTTGAGGGTTGAGGGTTTAGGGTTTAGGTTTGAGTGTTTAAGGTTTTAAGGATTGAGGGTATAGGGTTGATGGATTAGGGTAGAGAGTTTAGTTGGGTTTAAGGGTTGAGGGTATAGGGTTGAGGGATTAGGGTAGAGGGTAAAGGGTAGAGGGTTTAAGGGTTTAGGGTTGAGGGTTTAGGTCTCCCATCCCTCTCTCAGGTCTTCCCCCCCACCCTAACTGAATAACTCTCTCTCCCTCTCAAGTCTCTCTCTCTCTCTCTCTCTCTCTCTTTCTCTCTTTCTCTCTCAGGTTTCACTCCCTCCCATGCTACCTAGACTAATTTGTCTCACTCCAATCCCCTCTCTCACACTCCCTCTTTGTTAGGTCTCATGTACCTCCCACCCTACCTAGACAAATCTATTTCACTCCAACCCCCTCTCCCACACTCCCTCTCTCTCTCTCTCTCCCCCTTCGGTCTTTTTGTATCTCTCAGGTCTCATCTCTCCCAACCCCTCTCCCATTGTTAGGTCTTCCCCCCACCCTAACTGGATAACTCTCTATCCCTCTCAAGTCTCTCTCACTCTCAGGTCTTACTCCCTACCACGCTACCTAGACTAATCTCTCTCACTCCTATCCCCTCTCTCTCTATCTCAAGTCTCACTCCCTTCCTCTCTATATTTGGAAAATATTTCAAAGCAACACATTTGGTGCTCGCCAAATTTGGCGAGTGCCAAATGTGTTTTTACTTTGAAATGGTAAAATAGGGGTTGACCCCATGATTTAGGCCCACATGCTTCTACATTTGTCTGTTTCAACACTTTATCCAACTCAGAAACACCTTTTTTATGTAGTTGACTCCTTGTTGTACCAATCTATGCTTGACCCATCACCTTTTCACCACCAATTTACATGCTAGACAACGTAGAAGAAGACATTTTGAAGTTTCTACATCATTTTACATCATCTCAGGTAATATATTCATTTTGGTAATATTGAAATGTTTATATTTAGTATATTTGTTTGTTTTTGACAATATAAACTAAATTCCTTTCATGATTTTATTAATCATAACAATTGGACATAGGATTCAACATTGAATTAGATGGGAGTTGAATAAAAAAGTTTAATTTTTATGAGTTTGAAGAAGAAAAAGAAAAACATGACATAATTTAGATGAATTCATGTTTTAAAAACTTATATAAAAGACACCAACTTAACACAAATTTGCTTATGAATTCTATTTACATTGCTTATAGTAGTCCATTTCCAACATGGCTAGTGGAATTCACTCTATTTCATTTTAGGTAGATGTTTATATTGAGTTTTTTGTTTTTGTTTTTAAAATTTATAGGCCATTCATTTGATGATTTTATTAATCTTCATTGTTACACATAGAATTCAACAATAAATTAGATGGATGTTGCATGTAAAAGTTTAACTTTTAGGAGCTTGAAGATTAAAAAATGGAAAACATGACATAATAGATTCAAATTCATTATTAGTGATGGTTGTGGGAAAACTTTATTTTCAACTAATTTAAAACGTAAGAGCTTTCATTTCCATTAATTTTTTTGTGCCATAAAAAATTTACCTTCATCATGTGCTTAGATAAATTCAAGTGACTTGACATAGTTGTTAATGCAAGTTTCCATTCATTCATACCATTTGCCTTTCTAATAAATAAAAAAAGGGAAAATTTTGTGCAATTGAAAATGCTTTTTGTCTTTCTAAGTTACCTCATTGCCAAAGAAATAGTGAATAATTCCAAGATATAGCACCACAAACCCTTTTTTGAATTCATGTTCTTCATGGCTTGGTTGACAATCACAATGTGGTTTTGACAACAATAAGAACAAGATTCTCTAGTTTCCAAAGGTGGCAGCAACTTATACCCTGGTTTTGACACTTCTTTTCTCCTAAGCACTTGTCCACACTCCAAATACTCCCCTCAAACCCTTCTTAACATTGATCAACGCTTACATGAAGCAATTTTGTACAAATCCCTCAAAGTACTAGGTTTTACATAGTATAGTTGCAAAAAGAAACAAACTGTCCTCAATAACACACACAAAATGATGATTTAGCAACCCTCCTTTTGTTAGCACATGCATATAGGCCTATAGAAAATTAGGACCAAGTTTCATATATTTTCACTAGATGCATCAAAAGTTATGGGTTTTTTGAAGCTTGCTATAAACCTTAGGTTGGGGATAGCAATGTTTGATAAGATATGCAATGTTTGATAAGTTACATTAGTTATGCAATGTAAAGTAATGCTTTGAGTTTTAAAGATATGCAATGCAATGTAATCAGTGATATGAATATGTTTCATAAAATGCAATGTAATCAACGGTATGGATATGTTTGAAAAAATGCATTACTTACTTTTCTTGCGGTATGGAGGTAGACATGTATGAAAAATGTTGTAGTATAGAAATGTTTGATAAGATGCATTGGTAGACATGTTTGGAAAATGTGGTAGCATAGAATAAGGCAGTGAGCTATTTGAAAGAATGCCTCAAAGAAATGTGATCTCAGGCTGATGTCCATCACCATGAGACCACATTTCTTGGAGGCATTTTTCCAAACAGATCACCGCCTTCTTTCATAAAATTCTTTGGTAGACATGTATGAAAAGGGCTAAGGTAGACATGTATGAAAAATCTTGTAGCATAGACATGTTTGATAAGATGCTTTGGTAGACATGTACGAAAAATTTGGTTGCATAGAAAAAGGCAGTGAGCTGTTTGAAAGAATGCCTCAAAGAAATGTGTTTTCACATGGTGATGTCCATCACCATGAGACCACATTTCTTGGAGGCATATTTCCAAATAGATCACTGCCTTCTTTCATAAAATGCTTTGGTGTGTTTCATAAAATGCAATGTAATCAGCGATATCAATATGTTTCATAAAATGTATTACTTACATTTGTTCTATGTGTGTTTGTGAACATGTAGCATTAAATGTCATGTCGAGGAAATGACCAAAGCCTCTAACACCGGAAGAACGTGAAGTTAAAAATGCAAGCAAAAGTGAATAAAAAATTGTAGCTCGTGAAACAAAGAAATTGCAGCCCATACAACAAGAAATTCCTATGCAATCTAAGAGAGATGTCCAATTGGCAGCACAAAGGGCACAAATGAACAAAATTCGTGTAAGGACACAAATGGATCCCAAAGTTGGGGCCACATCATCAACCATAGGTGAATTTCAATGCACATCTCTAGTTGAAGATACACTAGCAACATGTGGTTTTCCAAGTACATCAGAAATCACATCTCCAGTTGAAGACACACAATCAACAACATTGGGTTTTGAAAGTACATCAACAAACACATCTCTATTTGAAGGCACTCCACAAATGACATCTCAATTTGGAGGTACAACATCGTTTACATGCCAATCTCAAGGTATGTCATCAATTGCACCTCTGATTGAAGGTACACAATCTATCCCCGATGTTGTTGACATTCCTGACGTTGACACAAATTTACATTTAAGAAATCCTCCTAGAGTTTTGCATAGAAAACCTAGATTTTTTTATTGAGATTGATTCCAATGTTTTGAAATGGATTCCTAACAAGATTCCAAAATGTACATGTCAAAGATATGCGTAGAGGATATGGAGTTTATTTTTGAGAAGCTAAGTGAGGGTGGAAGATGTCAACTATTTGTTGAAATGATGAGGAAACTCAAATTTAGGCCCACCATGAAGTCTCTTGGGCTAAGAGTTTTGAATGACTCAAGTGAAAATTCCATTGTAAAGAACTTGATGAGTGCATATGAGAGTGTGGGTTCTACGTCACGCATGAATGATAGTTGTGCCACACGACGTGTGATGACAACAACACTGTTAAGCAGTCAAACAAGGAACAAGGTGAACCTTACAAATAGAAGTAAGTCTTTGAAAATAAGTAGATCATCTCTAATGAGAAACAAAGGAAGGCGTGAAAGAGTGGAGGATCCAAATAGCAATGAGTTATGGGAATTCTTGAGTAGAGTGGCATGAAAAGATAAAAGAATTGCTCAAGCCTTGAGATCTATAATAGTAGATTATTGGAAGGATAAAACAAGGACCTCTCCCAATCAAAGAGATGTTGTAAGAAGGAGAATTGGTAGTCAAATTCATAAGCCACATCCAAAGCATTATTTGGATACCACTCAAACCTAATTTTTTGTTGATTTTGTACAAAAGTTTCCTTAAATTAAAATATGTCAAAGGTATTTTGAAATGCTAAGGCCTTTTTATGTCAAAATAAATCACACATGCACTACTTGTTGTAGATTACATATTGAGTTTTCTAACCATTATGATGTTTATCGACGTATATGCACGTAGATATGCATACTAACAATGTTTTGTAGGAATGTAACATAAGGCCTCCACCTAAATCCTCAAGGGAATTCTTATCTTCCATTTTATGTGAAAGAGTGGATGGTCAAATTTTTTACATGTCATGTTTGGATGGCACATGTGATCATTGTGGTGGCATGCAACATTTTCTAATTTTCCAACACATGTCTAGTACACACACAATTGGAATCAAAATTGTGGAATTTGGCAAATACAAGACAACGACCTACAGTCTAAAAGATGGGAAAGAAACAAAGAAGTGTGAATTGGTCAGTGATAAGATTCCACTGTATCCATTTATGGGAATTTTCCATGATTAGGTAGTCTAAGTATGCAAGGCATACACATAGAGCTCGATGGTTGGACTCATAGTTCAAGTTATACAAGGACACGTTTCCACTTCATAGCATCATTTCAATTGTCAACTTCACAGAGAACTACACACTACAACCACAGAATGAGGTGCAATCACAATACTACAACTCCATGCAAGTTGCTATATTTGTGCATATAGCATTCATTCACGCAAATGATAGTATAGAGGATAACAAGAAAGTATTGAGGGAGTATCACTTTTACATCAGTGATGATCACACGCATTCTATAGATTTTGTGCAAGGTTTCTTTCAGATGTTCTATGCTGATCTGGCTAGCAAGGGCATATCATTCAGTCAACATATCATATGGTCAGATAATTGTACATCGCAATTCAAGAACTTCAGAATGTTTTACTGGTTGAGTAAGATGCATAGGATCAGTGGTGTTCCCCGTATGTGGAACTTCTCAGAGGTCGGGCATGGAAAGGGGGAGCATGATGGAACAAGTTAATGTATCAAAAGATCCTTAGCACAAGAAGAGTTAAAGTACAAAGACAATATAAAGTTGACAGATGCAAGATCAATAGTTGAATGGTACAATCATGCAATGGGTCCAAGTAGTGAAGGTAATTATTTAGTTCGTAGGTTTTTTCATTTAGTAGATGATACTAACATTGCAAAATATGAGGATTGTTGTACACTAACATGATCGAGTGAGCTACACTCTTTTAGAAGCTCCAATGTAGGTACATGGACTATCCATACACGAAAGATGGCATGCTTTTGTTTTGCATGTACACTTCAAGCATGGAATGATTGCAAATCAACAAAGTGGGTTGAAAAATGGTTTTTATGAAGTCTAACCCCACTTGACACTTATCAGCTCCCGACGGCTCTATAAATTATGGAGATGCAATCATTCGTTGAATTTGATCATGTATCATACCTACTAGAACTAGGTAATATATCTTGCTTTCAGGTTTTATTTTGATGTTAATTAAATACATCTAACAAGATGAACATAAAAATTTAGGGAATTTTTATGTGGTGATTGCAGATGAAGACAATGAAGAGGGTATAGATTATTACCTGTGTCGTTGTATCGAGTCCAAAAGGAAATTGGAGGCCCCAATTATAGATGGAGAAAACATAGAATATCCTACAGGTTCGGTGGTTGTTATTGGAACACGGCTTATAAGGTACCCAATTAAGAATGATGTAGTTTGGTTGTTTGAGGACTTTGACACACATTGGAAGATTCTTCACTACTCGAACCTTGTCGTCACAACCAACGTTCATTTGATCAAATATAAGGGTAGACCTATGAACAAGAACTTGTGGAAAGTGCATGAGTCTGACCACGAGGCAATACTTGACACAATAAAGAGTATAGCAAACCCAGATGGTTCCCTCGATTGATTTTTAAATATGCACATTGAATTTGTAAAGTCATGTTATTGATCACTTCTTTCTTTCAAGCGTTTAAGTTTGATTGAAGAAGGTTTTGCAAAATTGCATTATTGTTAATTTGCAAAATGATAATTATATGCTGCTATCTATTAACTAACTTTAAGTTGGTATTCTCTATTGGTGTTTGATGTCATATGCATTTAGGACTGTCATTGATGCATTTGTGACTATCTTTTAACCCACTTATTAATTATATGTTTGCTTTAGTGAAGAGATATGCAACACTAGTGAAGGAGAAAAAAGGGAAAGACCTCATTAAAGATTATCAACTTAAGAAAAGAACAACATCGGTTGCTGGTGCAAGTGTTCAGTGGTATAAGAAACATTGGTTGCTAGTGCATTTTTTGGTTTTCAATCTTCTCTTTCTTTTCCATTTCATAGATTTTTTGGATTCTTATATGCTACATGTTTTATGTTAATTATGTTTATATATTTTTGAAATTTATAAGTGTAGGATCATCGGGAGATGAGAAAGTAGCGAAAGATGGGCCACATCACCATTGTAGGACCTTCAATCGACCTACTTATAGCATGCATGAAGGTGATAATAGATCTGGTCAGAAGGTGTATGTCTGACATTATTTAGTAATTGGCCTTTTAATGATTTTTATGTGAGTCCATGTCTGAAATTGTTAGGCTTTTGTAGGTTTTTTGTGGACCAAATTCCAGTGAGAGTACACAACCACAGAGAGGATACTACCCATGTGTTTCCAAGGGAGCAAGGGATGTACATGTTTTGAAGCATTTTGGAATGCAAATAACTGGGCCACTTGAGGTTGATTGGAGAAAACAAACTGGGCAATAGCTCCTTTTGTTTCTTCTTGCACAATATATTTCATGATCTGGGTTGCAAATGGGAGGATTATTTCCCTGCATGTATTGCTATAAGTATTGAGAAATGGGAGGATTTTCAAGATGTTCTTCCATCACTATTGTAATATTTGTTAGACTTAGTGTATTTTTGATATACAAAAATTATGAGAAATTTATACATGCAAATGTGTATATTCCTTAATATACGCCTCAATTAAATTTGTATATTACATTTAAAGTTAGTTGTAATGGTTTATGGTTTACATTTAAAGTTGTCTTGAAGGAAAATCACGTGGATTTATGAAAAAATCTAAAACAATGTCTTCTATTGTACAAAGGCATATTTTATTGCTCTTCTATAAACCCTATAACTCCTTCCATCATCATTATTTAACATTAAAACTTGATCAACCCTTCCTCGTTTAGTATTGCTTCAACTCAAGGCTAAAGTTTGCATCAAAAGGCTGTGAACTCACCTTTCCAGTTAATATGTCCCCACTATATATAAGTCTAAACCAACAAAAAAGGAATCCATCATTATCAAGCTTATCTACTCTCAGGTTTTCTGTGTTTGGCTTTCCAAAATATACTCTAGTCTTGGATGAGTTTTAGAGTCACCATCATCATGATTTGTCTCTTTACATAATCTCAGTCACCCTTCAAGGGCTTCATTGAAAAGCAATGCACAAGACATCTTAGTACACCTTGCCACCATTGACAACCTCGCCTAGTGGGCATCCAAGGAAGGAAAAACACACCAATAAGGGCATAACAACATGAATAGTGGGGGAAACAATGTTTCAATACCCTCCAACACCTTTGAAAACTCCCAAACATTCTTCAACCAACCAATCTCTCCAAATAGTCACTTGGCATTTGGTGCTCTTGTCAACTTTGAAAACATAGTCACATGGCGAATAACACAAACAAAGGATGGAACAACATGAGCACATACCTTGGGTTGTTTCGGGTTATTAAAAACATATCATAATGATTCTCAACCCTTTTTGGAATCAAAATTCTATGATACAATGTTCCAAGGCACAAATCAACATTATGGTTTATTGGCACAATGCATAAATGATGCATTATTACTGATCCAAACTCAAAAATAAAAGATGAAACTTAATCCCTTTTCACTCGTGCATGTGAATATCATGAAAATAAGCCCCGTGAAATAATTAAAACACCTATTCAATGCTTTTTTCATAAAATAAAAGACCATTGAATTAAATACTTTATGGTTGTTCTCTGAGTATTTCCTTTTCCTCTATGTATAATTTGATGATCTTTTACATACTTTATGGTGGTTGTCTATTTATTACTATTAAAAGTGAAGTTGAAACAACAAAACTTAAGTGATGGAAAAGATAACTTATGGTGGTTGTCTATTTATTTCCTTTTATTTCTCTCCATGGAAATGTGTTTGTTAAAGTAAAGTTGAATCAACAAACTTAAGTGATGGAAAAGTGGTAGTCATTAAAAGTGTGCATTTTTGCAATTAGAGTCAAAAGGTCAGTGGAATGGACTTCCAAGTGAATGTTTTCAAGACACTTCATTTGAAGCAAGGAGATTTCCAAATTTTCCAAGGATTTACATGTGTGGTATAAACAATTTTTTAGTAACTTTTAGCTTATTTAGGTGAGGCACTAATTTTCGCTTCGAGCTACGTTCAACACACAAAATCCCTTATGACTCCAAAGTGCAAAATGGTTGCAATCTTCAACAGGATATTACTTGGAAATCATGATGGTTAAAAAATTCTTGTCTAAGGATACAAGATCATGTTGGGCCCCTCTATAATAACCTCTCTTAGTTTTCGCTATCTTAGAGGCATTGTCTCGTGGTGACGACTTTTCACTTTGGGAAAAAAGTTGTCAAATGCAAGTAGTGTAAAGTTGCAAAGTGGTGCAACTTTCGTTTTACAATTCATGTGACCAAAAAAACTATTCCAATATGTCTGAGTGCATAAATTTACGCTAGGCATGGTCCTCTTTCACACCCAAACACGTCGAATCGCTCTGAGCTACGTTCAACCAGCAGAATTCCTTAATAGTCCAAAGTGCAAAATGGCTACAATCTTTGACGGGCTATTAATCGAACACTGTGATTCTTAGAAACTTCTTGTCTGAGGCTACGAGATCGTGTTTGGCCCCTATACAATAACCTCTCTCGATTTTTGCGAACTCGAAGGTGTTTTCCTATGGTGATGACTTTTCACTTGGGGAAAAAGTTGTCAAATGCTAGTGTAAAGTTGCAAAATGGTGCAAATTTCATTCTACAGTTTGTGTGACCAAAAAAATTATTCCAACGCATCTGGGTGGGTACGTTTATGCTAGGAATGGTCCTCTTTTGCACCCAAAAATGTCGAATCGCTCTGAGCTACGTTCAACTGGTAAAATCCCTTAAGAGTCCAAAGTGCAAAATAGTTGCAATCTTTGATGGGTTGCTACTCAGACACTGTGATGCTTAGAAAATTCTCTTCTAAGCCTATGGGATCATGTTGAGCCTTTCTACAATAACCTCTCTCAATTTTTTCTAATTCGGAGGCGTTTTCCTGTGGTAGCAACTTTTCACTTAGGGAAAAAGTTGTCAAATGCAAGTAGTGTAAAGTTGCAAAGTGGTGCAACTTTCGTTCTATAACTCGTGTGACCAAAAAACTTGTTCCAA
Organism: Sequoia sempervirens; assembly: GCA_007258455.2. Taxonomy (NCBI): domain Eukaryota; kingdom Viridiplantae; phylum Streptophyta; class Pinopsida; order Cupressales; family Cupressaceae; genus Sequoia; species Sequoia sempervirens. The sequence goes on from VDFB02026320.1 coordinate 79,128,971, forward strand.
CACATCCAAGTGGGTACGTTTATGCTAGGCATGGTCCTCTTTCACACCCAAACATGTCGAATTGCTCCGAGCTACATTTAACCGACATAATCCCTTTATGAGTTCAAAGTGCAAAATGACTGCAATCTTCGACAGGTTGTTGCTTGGAGACTGTGATGCTTAGAAACTTCTCGTCTGAGCTTATGGGATCGCGTTGGGCCCCTCTACAATAACCTCTCTCTATTTTTGTTAACTCAGATTTTTTTCTCGTGGTGGCGACTTTTCACTTAAGGAAAAATTTGTCAAATGAAGTAGTGCAAAGTTGCAAAGTGGTGAAACTTTTGTTTTGCAACTCATGTGACCAAAAAAATATTCCAATGCATCCAGATGGGTACGTTTATGCTAGACATAGTCCTCTTTCACACCCAAATACGTCGAATCGCTCTGAGCTACGTTCAATCGACATAATCCCTTAAGAGTCCAAAGTGCAAAATGGTTGCAATATTCGACGCGTTGTTACTTGGACACTGTAACACTTAGAAATTTTTTTTCTAAGGCTATGGGATCACATTGGGCTCCTCTACAATAACCTCTTGTTTTTCGCTAACTCGCAGGCATTTTCCCGTGGTGGCGACTTTTCACTTAGAGAAAAAGTTGTCAAATGCAAGTAGTGTAAAGTTGCAAAGTGGTGCAACTTTCATTCTGCAACTCATGTGACCAAACGAACTATTCCAACATGTCCAGGTGCATACATTTATGCTAGGAATGGTCATCTTTTGCACCCAAACACATCGAATCACTTTGAGCTACATTCAACTGGTAGAATCCCTTAAGAGTCCAAAGTGTAAAATGGCTACAATCTTCGATGGGTTGTTACTCAGACACCATGACGCTTAGAAAATTCTTGTCTGAGGCTATTGGATTAGGTTGGGACCCTCTACCTCTCTCGGTTTTCACTAACTCGGAGGCATTTTCCCAAAGTGATGACTTTTCACTTGGGGAAAAAGTTGTCAAATGCAAGTAGTGTAAAGTTGCAAAGTGGTGCAACTTTCGTTCTACAACTCGTGTGACCAAAAAAACTATTCCAACGCATCTAGGTGGGAAAATTTACTCTAGTAATGGTCCTCTTTTGCACCCAAACACGCCGAATCACTCTGAACTACATTCAATCGACATAATCCCTTAAGAGTCCAAAGTGCAATATGGGATCAAGTTGGGCCCCTCTACAATAACCTCTCTCAGTTTTCACTAACTCGAAGGCGTTTTCCCATTGTGGTGACTTTTCACTTGGGGAAAAAGTTGTCAAATACAAGTAGTGTAAAGTTGCAAAGTGGTGCAACTTTCATTCTGCAACTCATGTGACCAAACAAACTATTCCAATGCATTCAGGTGGGTACGTTTATGCTAGGCATGGTCCTCTTTCACACCCAAACATGTTGAATCGCTCTGAGCTATGTTCAACCAATAGAATCCCTTAATAGTCTAAAGTGCAAAATGGCTGCAATCTTTGACGGGTTGTTAGTTGAATACCATGATGCTTAGAAATTTCTCATTTGTGCCTATGGGATTGTGTTGGGCCCCTCTACAATAACCTCTCTTGGTTTTCGAAATCTTAGAGGCATTTTCCCGTGGTGGCGACTTTTCACTTGGGGAAAAAGTTGTCAAATGCAAGTAGTGTAAAGTTGCAAAATGATGCAAATTTCGTTATGCAACTCATGTGACTATTCAAATTATTTCAATGCATCCAAGTGGGTACATTTATACTAGGCATGGTCCTATTTCGCACCCAAACACGCCGAATCGCTCAGAGATATGTTAAACCAACAAAATCCCTTATGAGTCTGAACTACAGTTCTTGTCACCAAATAGTGCACCCTTGCTGAGATGCAAAACTCATCCTATTGGTGAAACATTGGACTGGATATTCAATATCCATGACATATGGTTTTTTGTGCTCTAGAGTTATAAAACATGATGTAGTGGTAGTTATAGGACCATGTTTCCCAATGATTTGTCATGTTATTTCATGCATAGAAAATGGAAAGAGGTTTTTTAACTTATTTAAATGATGAATATAAGAGAAATGTGATAAATAAACATGGGTGATGCATCCGAAAATAAAGCTTATATTGTTGTTCATACACATCTAATATCTTCAGAATATCATTAAAACTGACTTGTGTATTGATTTCATTTAATGAGATGTCAAGTGTTGTGATATTAGTAGATGCAAATAAATTTTGTTGGTTGGATCAACAACTATCATGTGTTTTGATGCATGTTCATACAAGTTCATAGAGGTATATATATTCCCGTGAGGTTTGAAACATCCACTTGTTCTATAGATGCAAATGCAATGATTGCTAATCTTTAGAATCATAACCATTAGTTGTTGGATGCTAACCTCAACCATGAATTAAAAGCAATACATTTTTCTATGATATTTTTTTATGGGAAGGAGCTCTTACAGTTTATTTGAAACCTTTTGGTGTTAAAACCCTTGCCACTAGATAACAATAAAACTTAAGAAGCATGAAACATACACACAAATACATGAAGTATACACATGAATCATGAAGAATACACATGAACACATGAATTATACATTGGAAGCATGAAGCATACACATGAATACATGCACTATACGTGAAGTATACACATTAATAAGTGAAGCATACATGTGAATAAGTGAAGCACAAGTAATTGAAGCATTGCAAAGGATACAAACCACTAGGAATGGAGCTTATTTACACAATACACATTAGATGGAGCTTTTTGAGCAATCGACAAAAAATATTTAAGAATTAGATGTAAACAAGACCCATGCCTACAACATTCAAGCATACAATTTATACAATATGCATGATAACATCATTCAAGATTGGTAGTAGAAAAATAATATTTTCTTTAATCAAAAAGTTGTAAGGCTATACAATGATATCTATTGATAAAAGTATATACAATATATCCAAAAAATCCATACAGGCTTACTAAAAAAGAGCCATATGGATATAAAATGTCACATATATATCGATAGTACAAAACATATGTTCCAAAATGTCACATAGACATACAACAAACGACCCTAATACATAGTCATTTCCCTCTAGGGGAAGGAAAAAGATCCTATGCTACCAAGTCAAAATTCAGTTGGATGGAGTGCCTATTGGTTCTCTTGTCTTTCGAACACACTCACTAGACCTCCTCTTTAGACTCCTCTGGAGTTGCACCTGATACAGTAAAAAGTATAGATGCCAATACATATAAATTGAATTATGGAATGACATATAACAAAATATAGTCACTTACCGCATACAAATAGTCATCATGCACATTTACAACATTACCACGTCCACGATTTGGAGTGACACCCACCTATAGCAACCATCAAGATAGAAATTAAACTACATGTACAAGTATCATGAAAATTTTCAATAATAGACCATAAAAGAGCAAATATAATGCCAAATCGACTAATTTTTTGCATACCTCTCTTAAAGGATCAAAACTAGCTATTGTTGCAGCAACTCCATGGTCCATCATGCCACCAACATTGCTAGGGCTGTCTGATGTCAACAACTGAAAATGAAACAACATATCTAACCATCGTATAAAGAAGTTCAAGTATTCCCTTTATAAGTGTCATAAATGAGTAGCAAATGAAAATGAAAAGAGCAACAATATGATTGTCATAAATGAGCAGGAATTAAAAATGTAAAAGCACACCAACTTCATAGATAAAAATGTAGAAAATTCATGCATCATGAGTGCAACAAATTTTGAAGGAAGTTAGTCAAGAATGGTGATACTGATAACAAAATTCAATACAAGGTAAAGGTCAACGACAGTTGAAAGAAATTGAAACACAATGTTAGAAAACTTTGGGAAGTGATGGCAATCTATGCAATAGTACAATCCCTATTGGTGGTAGTGACCTTGCATGAAAGAGTAAATGGTTGGTCTCAGTTGAGACTACAATATAGTGCTTATAGATCATAGAATGGTGAAAGTACTACATCCACTGGGATAGTCCAAACTCTTGCAAATGCCCAAGTTAAGTGCTCATTGAGATTCAAATTGCATATGCTGATGAAGTAATGTTAATGAGGGAATGATGTCAACATAGTGATAATGCCACAATGAAGTTCACATGAATGAAGTGGGAATTACTATGTTACTAGTAGATTTCAAAGGGATAATGGAACATATGATGAATTAAGACATGTCTATGGTTTTACTATAGCACGTGAAGTTGGTTGTTGAGGTGTGCAACAGTAATGGAGAAAACAACTTTGGTCAATAATGAGTGGAAGGAAAGATTTCTTGTAATGGTACATGTGTATAGGATAAAACTTGGATGGAGGTACTATAGCATGGAAGGGATAAAGAGAAAAGACCAAGAGGGGATAATGGAACATATGGTGAAATAATAGAGGGTACAATAGGATGGGAGTTGAATGCGATAATGGAACATAGAATGGACTAGTAGAGATTAGTGGGATGGTCCAAGGGTGGATCGTAGAACATAGGGTGAACTACTAGAGGTTAATGGGATGGGATTGGTAGGGAATAAAGGAATATAGGGTGAATTAGGGGAAGATAGTGGGACAAGACGAAGAGGGGATAATGGAACATACAGTGAAATAAGAGAGGGTGATGGGATGGGAATAGAAGGGGTTAATGGAACATAGGATGGACTAGTATAGATTGATGGGATGGGCTAGGATGGAATAAAAAAATATAGGGTGAACAATTAGAGGTTAATGGGATGGGATTAGTAGGGAATAATGGAACATAGGGTGAATTAGGAGGTGTCTAGGGTTTGAATATAGTACATGAAGTGGGAACTTGACCTGTGTGTAGTAATAATAGAGAAGAGCTATAGGATGAAACATGGATAAAGGTGGTATAACATAGAATGGGTAAAGGAACATAGGGTGGAACATAGGGGATGATGGAACATGGGGTGAAATAATAAAGGGTACAATAAGATGGGAGTAGAAGGGAATAATGAAACATAGAATGGACTAGTAGATATTAGTGGGATGGGCTAGGAGGGGATCATGGAAAATAGGGTGAACTATTAAATGTTAATGGGATGGGATTAGGAAGGAATAACGGAACAAAAAGTGAATTAGGAGAAGATAATGTGACACAATCAAGAGGGGATGATGGAACATTGAATGGACTAGTAGAGATTAATTGGATGAGCTAGGATGGGATAATAGAACATTTTTAAGGTGAACTATACTAGAGGTTAATGGGAAGTAATTAGGAGGGAATATTAGACCATAAAGTGAATTGGGCGGTGTCTAAGGTTTGAATATAGGACATGAAGTGGGAACTTGAGGTGTGTAGTAATAATGTATAAGAGATTTGGTCAATAATGAGCAGAAGGAAAGGTTTCTTGTAACAATGTGTATAAGATGAAATATGGAGGAAGGTGGTATAATATATAAGGTGTTAAAGATTGGGATATGTGATATAAAATGGTTAAAATATGCATGATGAAAGGAATAAAAGAATGAGATGGACTTTGAATGGTAAATATAATTAGGATCTCACAAGACCAACCAATGTTTTTGTTTCTCATCATTTTTTTAGATTTGTATACGCAAAGTTATGAAAACTAGCTAACATTGTTTTACAACACTATTAATGAATAAGGGTTGCCTAAGTGAAAGTTGTTTGAGGACATGAATTGTGAGGAGTGGAGCTCAAAGGTCCACCGAGAAACTATTTGAAATCCAAAGCATGTTATTAGACAAACATTCAAATATAACATGTTCAATTGTTCAAATGCAATAATAATATCTTTAATACTAGTTTCATACTTGTGGAATCAACATTGAGAACAAATAAGGGTCTACAGGAATGAAGCACGTCTCATGAACACTCTGACCCTAAAATTTCATCATATTGATTCTACTAATTTAGTTATTCTTAAATTTTAAAATATAATTTAATAAAAAAAATTAAATGAACTTGCTAAATTTTACCTAAGCATCAATGCCATATGTATTATTCAACAATGTATTTGTCATAGGCATCGCCTCTGCAACTGATGTAGGTTGTGTAGCTGTATCCTGAGCACTCTGATAATCGTACGTGCAAACAACACTGCAAGCGCCACAATGGTGGGGTGGAGGTTGGGGCCTACACATCTTCTACACATCATGCTCTACTAGAGGCCTCACACACTATATAATGGTCTGGGTGAGCGAGCTAATCGACTCTAGTGTGTCCACCTCTACACTGTCCTTAACAATGGAAGGAATGACAACATGCTCCACCATGGGTTTGGCCAAGGGTCTCGTTGCCAACCATGGATTACGTCATTCACTAGGTCCATCATGTGTGGAGTCCCCACCTCTACTCTGAAAGTCTAAGATGTTAAAATAATTTGGCATCTTATTGAGGACAAACTCACAATAGAGTTTCCTCAAAAAGTATTGTGGTACCTCATGGTTATTTCATGGAGCTTGGTCAAATACTATCCACCACCACTCCCAAAATTCATTTTTAATTAATTCATGGTGGCACCAATGGATGGGGAACCTCATGCATGCATGAGACAAAGGTGTGTTGGTTCTTGGGTGTGTAAATAGGGCACACAAATTGACTTAGCTAATTTTTTGTTTTTTCACATCTGCATATGACAAACCACTAGCATAAAATTGTCTCAACTCATGCCTCTTATTTGACTGAAAATTTATTTTCTCACTCATTTCTCCTACATGAGATACAATTGACTTCAACGATTTGGCAATCCCTCTCCTACAAGGGTCGGTTTCAACATGCTCGGTTAATCTTCCAATTATTTGTTCAATGTCTCTTTTATTGTTTTCAATTTGATTTAGGATATTTTCTTGTATTCCTTGAGGATTTCTATGAACTGATGGAGGGGTTTCAGGTTGTTCTTGTATAGGAGGCTCTTCGTGAGGGGATGATTGTGAATTCTCAATGTTTGGAGGTGGAGATTCATTCCCTAAGAATTAGAACAAAGTTTTATTAAAAAAACTTATTTCAATCTACATGCTAAATCAAATTCAAAATAAAAATAATAAAAATACATACCTCATCACAATCTTTGACCTCTTTGATGTGTTGGTGACATCCTCGTGAAGAATTGTAAGCTAAGAGTGCAAAAAATGGAAGATATTTGGTGAGGATGAGTTGCAAAGATGAAAACATCCAAGCCAAGCTGCAAGTTGAAAAGAAAATGAGGTTAAGAATGCAAGATTCAATTTAAATTCACTTTTTGCATTTGGCGCATGCCAAATGACTTAATTATTTGGCATGCGACAAATGCTCTCTTTTGGCATTTTTTTTCATTTTTTCCTAATTTGGCATCACAATTGTGTCACAGATCCATGCACTTACCCATTTATATATATATATATATATCACCTTTCTCTCCCTCCCAACTTCTACCTCCCTCCCTCCCCCCTCTCTCTCTCCTTCCCTCTCTCCTCTCTATCTCACCTCTCTCTACTTATATCTATCTCACTTATCCCTCTGTACCTCTCCCACCATCCCCTCTCTCTCTCTCTCTCCCACTCTCCCTCCCTCCTCCTCCTCCTCCTCCTCTCTCTCTCTCTACCTCCTTACTTCTACCTCCCTCCTACTTCTATCTATCTCACCTCTCGAGCTCTCTCCCTCCCTACATCTTCCTCCCCCCATCTCTCTTTCCTTCCCTTTCTACTTATCTCTAACCCACTTATCCTTATTTATCCCCCCTCTCTCTCTATATATCACCTATTCCTCTTTACCTCTCCCTCCCTCCCCTCTCTCTCCATCCCTCCCAACCTCTCCCTACATATCTCCTTCCCTCTTTACTTCTCTCTATCTCACCCTCCCTCTCTCTACCTACCTCTTTATCTTTGGTGCTCTCTCTCACCTCTCTCTCCATCCCTACCTCTCCTTCCATCTCTCTCTCTCTCTCTCTCTCTCACACACACACACACACACACACACACACACACACACACACACACCTCACCTCTCCCTCCCTCCCTCCTCTCTCTCTATCTCACCTCTCTCTCACCTCTCTCTCCCTCCCTTCCTCTCCCTCGCTCTCTCCTTCCTTCTCTACTTCTATCTCCCTCCCTCTCTCTACCTATGTCTCTTTCTATTGAGCTCTCTCTCTCTCTCTCTCTCTCTCTCCATTTATACCTATCCCTCTGTCTCTCCTTGCCTCTATATCTCCTCTCTCCATCTCTCTACCTACCTCTCCCTCTATAACTCTACCTATCTCTCTACATCTATCTCCCCTCTCCCTCTCTCTACCTACCTCTCCCTCCATCACTCCCTACCAATCTCTCTTCTCTCTCTCTCTCTCTATCTCTATTTCTCTATCTCTCTCTCTCTCTCTCTCTCCCTCCCTTCCTCCCCCTTCCTCCCTCCCCCTCTCTCTCTCTTTAATACCTCTTGTTATGTGGACCCTGATCATACTTGATGTTTAAATTTTCCCCACTTTACCCAACATGTTTTCCCCCAAATTAATAAATGGGGAATGCAAGGGGGCAGAGCCCTGATTTAGTTTATTTTACTAAAGGAATTTTATTGTCAGTTGCCTTTTGTAATTTTATTATAAACAGTTGAAAACTGCTCGAAGAAATGAACATTTTCTTGTAGCGAATTGAAAAACAATAGTCACAGTTTTGAACGGTTGCACATTGTGACTGTGGCATGGATTTAGAAAGATTAGAAAGTGCACAATATTGTTGCAGATCATGTGGTACATCACGAAGAAGTTTCATATCGTGTGGTACAATCTGAGGAAGTGACAAAGTTTAAACGTAGGTTATTGCATTGGGCACACATAGTACTGTGCGTGTGAGAACAAAGCAGTGGAGATCATGTGAAATGATTGTTGCACATTGAAACTATTGTTGCAGGTTATTTGTAATTGTGTTTGTTTGGAATTAATTCATAAATGGACTATTGTTTGTGGACGTAGCCTGAGAATTGGGTGAACCATGTTAAAATATTTTTTATCTCACTATTTCTGGAATTTGTTCCATTCCTATGTTATTTTTATTCTATTGTTTAATTCATCTACATATAACTAGTAATTAAATACCTCTAATTTTTCCTTCAATTCCTAAAAAATTCTATCTCACCTATACCTCTTTACCTCTCCCTCCCTTCCATCTCTCTCTCCCACCCTCCCTCCTCTCTCTCTCTATCTCTCTTTGGCTCTCTCTCTCTCTTTGATGTGCACCAAGATGTGATACAAAAAGGGGAGGAAGGTGGAGAGATTGAGAGAGAGAGGGAAGGAGGGAGGGAGAGAGAGGTAAGATAGATAGAAGTAGAGAGGGAGTGGGGAGGAGGGAGAGAGCAGTAGGGAGGGAGAATGATGTGATATAGATAGAAGTAGAGAGAGAAAGAGGGAAGGAGAGAGTGAGAGGGAAAGAGGGGAGAGAGAGAGGAGGGAGGGAGAGGTAGGGAGAGAGAGGTGAGATAGAGATAGTTGGAGAGATTAAGAGAGGTGAGATAGAGAGAATAAGGTGATAGAGAGGGAAGGAGGGATGGAGGGAGAGAGAAAGAGGTATAGAGGGATAGGTTAGATAAAGAGAAGAGAGAGAGAGAGAGAGAGAGAGAGAGAGAGAGAGAGAGAGAGAGAGAGAGAGAGAGAGAGAGAGGGGTATTTCTTGAGCTTAAGGGAGAGAGAGTAAGATAAAGGGATGAAGATAGTGAGAGAGATGTCTAGAGCATAAGAGATAAATAATGAGTGAGATAGAGAGAGATAAAATGATACAACTTGTTGATTACTAAAATCTGACCTCTTGATTACTGAAATTTGACATGTTGATTATTGAAATTTGACTAGGCCTTAAAAATTATAAGATCTTACAAAAAATAGAATTTACATATAACTCCAAGAGATCCAAAACCACTGTCAAAACATCTTGAAACTATATACATGAAGTATAACTTAAAGTATAAGAAAGTAAACGTCCATAGATAAACGTCAACTTACAGTCAAATGTTTATTTCATGTATATAGTTTCACTGACAAAGAAAGAGAAAGACAAAGCTTTTTCCATATTTGGTGCTCTCCAAACATGCTTGGTCATCCAAGCCATTTGGCACTTGCCAAATGTTCAATTCAAGTAAAAAGAAGTGGCATCTTAATTGTGTCACAACTCTGTGCACTTACCCTATATTGTTAGCTCACTGTACCACAGGGTACATGTTAGTCAAATATCATGTTAGCTAGAGGAGATCTAGGATATTTCATGATAGGATACATGTGATAGGTGTGTGCATTTTCATATTTGCACTTGGTTCTCAAAAAAAATCATTACAAACATTCTTATCTATCACCCTCATTGAAGGGTATGGCCACTTTAGACGATGCTCTCTCTCCTACAACTAGACAACCATGATTGCTTTTACTAGAATGAGATGATTATGGTTGTTTATTTGTGACTAATGATAAAATCTATTATAATAAAAAAATAAAAATATGTATTATTGATGTTATTTGAAGGATTGGTAAGACAATAGTCCTAGTATGAATAGTATCTTATTTGTAAGCATGTATCATATAAATCTATATATTGATGTAATGTTGATGTAGATTTATTATGAAATGATAATCTATGTGTTTCTTGATTTGTTTTAAAAAAGGGAAAAAATGGTATTTTTGTGTTATTAAATTCAAATTATTCTTTAATTAAATTATTGTTATTTTGGGTGGCTCACTACATCAATTTGTAAAGAAGTAGTCAATGTGAAAGTCAATTACAAACACATGTAAAAAATATATAGATATGCATGATGGTCTAGACATGCTCCTTGTAGTGATAATTCCATCTTCATACCTATAAGTAAAAAATTCCATGAGAAGCATTTAATAAAAAATGAAATAGGCATAAGAAAGGTCTTAACAATGTTAACAAACAATCATAAAAATAAAAGTAAAATATAGATATAATGTTGTGAAAGAAACATCAACAAAAAGTGATATAGGGTTATGAAGGAGCCAACAACATAAATAAAATGAAAGAGGATTGGGAAGGAGCTAGCAATGAAAAGTGATATGAAGTTGTAAGGGAGTCAACAACCAACTAAAATGTAGAGTTGTGAAGGATCCATTAACTTAATTAAACGTCTGATTACAAAGGAGCCAACATAATAAAAAAAAGTTACAAGGTTGTGGAGTCCACCTAATTTTAAACAATCTTGGTGTATAATTATGAGTGGGTCACTTTCACCATGCCTATCATTATTGTGTAAGACCCATGTAGAGTCACCAAAATCATATGCATGAAATATCATCAATAATATTATATGCAACCTCCAATGGGTTTCATGCAAGTGTTGCAATGAATTAGAGGAGAGGAGAATAGTGGCATGAAAATAATATGATCATGTGAGTGTAATAATCATGTAACAAGTAATATCTAAAAGATATGATCATGTAATCTTAATACTTGTATGTTATAATGGCATATATATATATCATGTGACAGATAATGAGATAGTAAAATGTTGTAAGGATCGAGACCCAAAACAATCTCACAAAAATAAATAGTAACTCAATATCTCATAAATATGGAATTTAAATGTAAGAACTTCATTAGTTAAATAAAGTTCATAACACATCCTCATATGTGTAGTGCATAATACAAGTAAAAGCACATAATATATGATATACAAAAGTACAACTCTAGCTTTCATGCCATGAAATCAAATAATTATACAATCTAGAAGTACAAATACAATCAATGATATAATAATGATGTGAGGACACAAACAATATAGTCTCTGAACACCACCGACCATCACAAACATCCTCAAGTCAAGAGATGAGAACATAGATCAGGTGCTTTTTCGCCCAACCACGAAGTTTACACTTCCCTGGAATTCTTCCTACTCGAAGAATATCTAACCCTACACGAAGTACACAACAACCCAGAAAAAAATAGCAGTTGGCAATCTTGGTGCAAGCTTGATATATCTACATGTATTTATACCATGAACATGCAATGTCCCACTATTAGGATATGGCAAAGAAACATATAAATAAATAAATTTTGTAACTTTCATCTATTTCAATGAACAAATGGCTTTAGCCAAAGCACTAGAAATATTCGATAGATCCTGAAAAAGACGATCGATCTTCTTTATTGGTCTATATTTGGCACCCTATCTCGAAAGGTAAACCCAACTACATATAGAAGACAATAGCATGCATAATGATCAAAAAAAAATAAATACTCTTTTTCCTTTCATGCAAATGATTATTATTAATATCTTTCATTATTTCAATCTTTCCATGCATAATGATGGTAAAATATATGTTTGACATGCAATTCACTTTTGACAAGCAATTTGATTATTGACATGCAAATTTGATTTTTATTGATATTTCTTGATTTATGCAATACTTAATGTACATGATATACTAGAATATCAGTTTCATGCAATATTTAGTGTACATGCAATGCTAACCCAATTTCATGCGATAATTAATGTATATGCATCACCATCCTCATTGTCATGCAAATTTTAATGTAAGTTTAAAACTATTTTCATTTCATGCAATCATGGCTAAATCTAATATTTTGCAGGTTTAACCATAAGAAAATAGTTTGCAACATGTAGCATGTCAAAATATATTTCTCTACTCCTGGGTTTGCTTTTAGATAAGGGATTTATATTGCAAAAAAAGTGTTAGCTTCACATATAAACATGCTAATGAATGCAGATCGACATAACTTTGAATGGTGGAGTAAAGTAACAGGAAAATATAGGAAACTAATAATTAAATAGTAGAAGATCGTGAAAGTACCAAATACTCCAATTAACAAGCTTCTGAATAATTAAGGATAACATGTGATGGTTAAAGAATACTAATAGATGGAAGAACTTTACTAATGGATTTTCCATCATGTAAAATTGGTTGTACATGTGCCTTAATTACTTGTGATCTGAAAAAACACATAAGAAAAATCAATGAACACTTCTTTCCAAATTTTTATTAAAATGAACTTAAATAAGGGGTTTGTTGAGTCAATATCTTTGAAGAAAAATGGATTTATCAAAAAGGCTTTGGTTGCAACAAAATGGGAATTTTGGAACAGGTATAGACATCTATCAAATGTAAGAATAGATAAATATGTAGTTGTAGTCGATTTGATAGACATGCATGCAGAATATGAGGGCGTAAACAAGGCACACAAGGTGTTTAAAATTTTTTCCTTAGAGAAATGTGGTCTCATTAAACACATTATTTGCACAATAACACAAAATAGTCTTGCCAAGGCATCATCATTGTTCACCTAAAATTGATGAAAGCATTATGTGTCAGGTAGTTTACAAAATGTAAAACAACATTATATGTATATATTATAGTATTTAGTTACATTAAATGTGCCTCCTTATGTATATGCGAGATTGAGCAAGAAGAGTTATTGAAACATTGCACAACATTTTTACAACATGACGACTTTGTGGTGTTTCTTTGATCCTAAAATAAATTAGATATGTTGTAAGGATATAGGCTCTTCCCTTCTAAAAGTTATTTTCTCTGTAGAAAACTTTAATGCCTCTAATAGTTATTGCATACTTTCTATGGTTTTTAATACTACAACAAACCAAGTATGGGTTTTGAATTGATTCCATACTCAACCGATTTATTTCTGGTTAGGAATGGTTTCATTTTTATTTTTTTATAGGATTGGCTAAAAAGTCATCTTCGAGAACGTAATCTTTATTGATGAACTATATAAGAAAAGTACCTTTGAAAATAGGTGTAGGCAGGTTGACACCACAATCTAGTCCTTCATCCTACATGTAGACTCCTCCTTTGCTCAAACTTTAGCCCTTATTTATAGTTTAATCAATATTCTTTCATGCAATAATAGAAGAAAACTCAACTCCAATCTTCTAATCTTAGAACTAGACTTTGCCATTGCATGATTTCATGCAATTCTTGTTAAATTTTAACTAATTTTTATTTTGCTTTTAATAAAATTTATTTAATTTAATTTTGTTTTCTTTAACAATAACATTAATGCAATTAATATAAAACTATTTATATATATTTAATAATAAAAATTTATGGGGTGGTGGGCCTAGTTCGATTGGCTAAAACATTCTGTTGTAGACAAGAGGTCATGAGATCTAGTCTCCCCACCGTCCCCGTGGTACCAAAGGGTGTGTTGTGCCAACACCACCGATCACGTAAAAAAAGTTTACCAGGCGCACTGTAGTTTATAGAGGGAGAGATACTCAACCGATTCCTACACTCATTCACACTCGGATTTGCATCAATAGGTTAATCCATAAAACCATAGCCGCAACATGTGCACATAACATTTAATCTCCATTTTCATTTTAAATTTCAAGCATTTAAATATAACATCTAATTTAAAACACATTTATCCATAATTGAAAACAGTCATAAATTAATTGACCATTAGTCTCAAGTAGTTTCGTTTATTAAGTTTATACAAGCAAAAATGAGATGTGATAAATGTGATCATGTAAGAACATCTACCAAGGGGTGAGGGGTTGTGCCTAACAATGAGGACAATGAGTAAGCAATATCCAAAGTGCAAGGTATGGCATGTAAGCACACATAAATGTCATGTAATACATAAATGTGTATACATGGACACAAAAACATAACTCATAGATATAAACAGAAAAGGAAAAAGGATTGCATGTATAGGATCATCTAAGGCAAAGGATATAACAAAAATGATATGTAGGTGAGAAGGAAGTAGGATAAGGCAAATGAACCATAATATATGATAATTAAAGGACATGTTAAATCTATAGCTTGTGATTAAATATGTAGTAAATCTTAAACCCTAAAATCAAATGTTTGAATTTATAGCCCATAAAATTATTTGAATCTATATCCTATAATATCATATAAATATGTATCTAGCTAATAATTTCATTCCATTTGTACCTATGAAAATGATTCCAAAAATATATAAAACCATGTGAATTGATAAAACATGAGTCATAAAACCGTATAGTATGCTAGAAAATGTGTACAATAATAAAGAATACCATCATGAAATGACCCAAAAATATAACAGCAATCAAAATAATCTCTCAAGTGTCGTGATATATATAGTCTTAGGAAATAGCTATTATAATAAATGCCCCTATGAAAAAGTTGTTATCAAAATGTGTGATTAATCAAGTCTCATAGCTAATAAGGTAGATCACTGTGAAAAATAAAATTTTGCATTATGTACGTCAAGTTAGAGAATAAGGTGAGGAAAAGGCCCATCCAAAAAATAATATTCCCTTACTATATATAGCTTGCAACAATTGTAAAAGCGTAATTAATTTTCACATTCACTTTTCAAAGAGCTTAGAGGAGAAAAAAATCACATCATCTAGGACACTTTGGTTGAGTCACATCAATCAAGTACAATGGAGGGCTTAAAGTTAGTAAATCATTCTTTTCATAATTTTTGTAAAAATATTCAATTTTAAAGATTATAATTTTATGAAAACTAGCATAAGTATTTTTAACTCTTTTGTGAAAATGACACTCTTTTCTAGATTTTACCCACAAACCTAACCTAATATCTATAGGTTGGACCTTTAATTATTTTCATTAAAAAATTAGTTTAAGCAATTTTCTATATTTTAATATTTAATTATTAATTAAGATGAGGCACTAATGGAAAAAAAAAATGTTTTTTACATAGGATGAGATCCACATCTGTGAGCAATCACATAACCAAACACTATATAGCTTATGGATATTAAGTCCCATGATTGATGTCAAGACAAGGCCCATATGAGTGAGCAATCACATAACCGACACTATATAGCTTACAGATATTAGGGCCCATGACTAATGTCAAGGTACCTAGCATTTATAGACAAGGTGGAGCTCAGGTACATTAGAGAGTTGCCAACATTTACACATGATTATGGTATGTTTACAAAGATATTTGGTCAAGTAGTGGGATTTAAACACCAACACCTTTCATTTATCCTTGGGTTAAAGTGCAATCTAGTGTGGTGTAGTACCCCTCCATTTTGCTTATGTTTTCTGCTAGCATGTTATCACTTTGACAGACTTTGGTACTTTGTTTTGAGATATTTAGATCGCTGACTTTAGAGCGATAGTGGATTTGTTTTGTGATATGATGATAAATTGTATGGTGATAATTAATTTCTGTCATGCTTTATGTTAGCGTAGATGCTTCTTTCATATGTTATTGCTATATATATGTTTATGGTGGATTAACTATTATTTTATTCGTCAGTTTGATGTGATGTGTATTGGTGTGGAGAACGAAGTTGCATCACTCGCTTGCGAGTGCCCTATGATTTCTGTGATTTTCTCTGCACGGTGTGTTTGTACAATGGATTATATATATATATGTATGTATGTTATTTGTTTGATTGTAGAATTGCAGGTACATGACACCGACTCCACCTGGTTACTTAGGTCTGAGCGTGTCAAGACTCAACGAAAATGTTGATTGGGAGGTAGTAACAAGGTTTTTCCTAGTCTAGTCTTAAACCCAGTCACATTATGTCGTCAATTTTAGTCTGGTGTCTTTGGTTGTCTCATTTGTGTTTGATTGAATTATTTATTTTGAAAGAAATTTTTTGTTAATTTAATGATAGATCAATGTTCTTTTAATTTAATGTTTATTTAAAATCAAATTTTAAATGTTGAGAATAAAGCTTTACATTTTATTTAATTAATTAATTAATTATTTTATTTGGTTAAGTAATTTAATCATTAAGATTAAATTTATTTAATTAAATAAATAAATTAATTAAATTAAAGTTGCTTTATTTGTAAGATTAGATTAAATTTAAATTAAATTGCTTTGTTGGAAATGGTATTTTAATTGTTAAATAAATAAATTTAATAAGGGAAAAGGGAAATTGCATTTTAAAAATTTGAATTCTTTAATTCTTGAAATGCATTCAATTTTTGATAAGGAAGAAAGAAAAGATTACCGTGAGTTTGTTAGAAGATATTTTCTTCTCGACATGTGTGGTAGTTAAATTAATTGCTTCTTGTTGAGGATTCTCTCGGAAGATTTTTATGGATTTGGGGGAAAACAGAAGGGCTTCTGTAAAAAAAAAAAGTATTGGTTTGAGTAAATTTCTGAATTTTGCTTTGGATTTGCTGTATATTTCTGGAAGATCTCTTTGGGTTGATTTTAGCATCTTTCTGGATTTGGTGTTCTGGAGGGGCTTTGAAGGTTGCACGCAACAGGCAACAAAGTTTATCTTCTACAGCCAAGTATTATTTTCAAAGCTTCAAGAGTACAGGTATTTCCCTGTGTATTTAATTTGTTTACTTTTAAAAAAATTGCCTATGAAAAGAATTTTTTGTTTAAACCCTTCTTCTCGGCAAATAGTTTGTAGAAAATCTTTCTGTAGTGATTTGATATTCTTCTGTGAGAATTTTCAAGAAAGTAAGGTTTTATAAAAATTAAAGAGCAACTCTATAGATTTTGGTTAATGCAATTGAAAAGTTTTAGAAGAAAACTCTGTAGCTAAAATTGAAGAATTGAAAATCTTTGATACAAATTTTGTTAAAAGAGTTTCCTGTAGAAAATATTTGAGTAATTACATTGTGAAGAAAATCTATTACTTCAAAATTGAAATTGAAACCCTATGTGGTTGAATTGGGGTTTTATGAGAAAATAATTTTGCACATTGTTATATTTCTCAATTACCTGCAAAAAACTCTTTTGAATTTAAATGCCTAATCTAAGTAATTTTTCTTATTAAATGGAATTATATATATATATATATATATAAATATATGTATATGTATAAATGATAAATATACCTATACATAAACAAATATATATATAATCCTTTTAATTGAAATTTCTTTGAGACGAAATTCTTTTGTTTTGAATTTTCGTACGTGTTTTTTAATTAGATCCGTCGGAATTAATTCTGAATTTTAAATAAAATAAAATTTAAATTATTGTTGAGTGAAGGCCCGGGGGCTATCCCTACGGCTGACCCCCATATGGGAGCCGGCTGTGAGGGCAGCGCCGATGCTGCCTGCACAGCCATGCCCTCCCATGGAGGGTTCGGCTGTGTAGACAGTCGACCCTGCCCCTTTTGCTTTATTAAAAGCTTTTAAATGAATTTTAATTTACTTTTGTTTTTAATTATAGTTATAATATTTTATGTATATATTTCATATATAATATATACTATTAAATAGATATATTATATATGTGATATATATATATAAATATATTATAAATATAAGTTATAATTTGTGCTTTTTATTATGTAGAATTATAAGTTAAAATTAGATAATTAAGAATATCTATTTATATAAATAGATAACGAATTATAATATTTTGTTGTGTATTTAAATAAATGAATGTGATAATGTTGAATGGTATATATATAAAAAAAATATTAAAGATAGTCAATATTGAGGTGTATTAAGTAGAGAAAACAAAATTTCATTATAATATATGGTTATGAAATTGGGCAATTTATAGATTTGATTTTCGTATTGAATGGAAGATGAATTAAATCCTAGATGATTAATTTTGTACTTCATGTTTTGATTGACTAGATTTAGTAAATCCTAATGTAGATTCCTATTGTTTTCGATTTGCTTTAAACTGTGTTCCTTTTATTGGGAAAATTGGGAATGTATTAGAAGTACAAGTCTTCCAGATTAGTTTGTCTTTAATGTGGGAATTGTAATTGTTTAAATACAATCCTTGTGTTGACTAAGGTAGTGTACATGGTTTTGCATGGTGTTTAGACACCTAGTTTTATGAACATAGACTTGATGTCCATTATGAAATGTGTAGAATTATATGTTGAATTCTTGTGCACCTTGTTTACCTTAGTTAGGGAAATTAGATTCCTTATGTTATTGTTAGGGGAGTGGCTCTGTGTGAGGGCCAGCACACAAAGTGGTGCCTGGGTAACTTATGTAGAGTTAGTAAGTCAGTGGAAACTAAAAAAAAATATTAGATAGATTAAAATCTTTAATTAGATTAATAAGCCTCACTTATAGACTCAAGGGCTAATTCAGTCTTGAGTATAAGTTGAGAAGGCTTGGAATGGAAAATTGATATCTTGTTACTTTAAAAGATATTCGATTCCGCAACAATTTGCATACGGGACCGGGTTTCGTAAGAGGTTACCAGGGTAACCCAAGTTGGGGGTCGGAACCTAGGAAGAAACACCAGGGTAACCTTTGCAACATTGTGATGACACTCCACCTAAAATAATAGTTTACCTTGTGAACTTAGCATGTTTGATTACCCTAAATATGGATGTAATGTAACCAATAAGTTAAGTGTGTACTTGTATAGATTTTCTATGGTTTTACTTGTGTCTAGGGTTTGTAGGTTATGTCTAGGGAACCTTATTACTGTCTCCTAGCAAAGAGGGTGGACCTACGGGTACCACATGGCTGGGTGGAACGTGCACCTTACTCCATTAGGTCCCTAGTTTATGATCGTGGCAACGAGAGCTTCATGGATGGAGAGCTCGTATTTGGATATATGTGTACTTCCTTAATTGTATCATTGGAAATATTGTATTTGTAACCTTCCTCAATTGTTTATGAGGTGAACATTTGTAACATGTAATTGTAAACTATTATTTGATCTACCTCATCTAAAGAATGAGTATTGTAATGTCATTTCAAATGTAATGTAAGAATCTTATTTGTACTTTATACTTTAATGAATGGAATTCAAATGTTATGCAATGTTTACTTTTAAGTTTATGTTAACTAAATACATGCAATGCTAAATACTAAATTCGTCTATGGGATTCTCAAGTAGTGTGTCGTCGTGTAACTTAGAGAATGTATGCAATTAATAAAGTTAATATTAATACTTTAAAAAAAATTATTTCACTTTCATAGAAAAATGCAACATTCCTTAGGTTACAAGATGGGGCATTACAAATTGGTATTCTTTGGACACATGTTGATTTACCAAAATATGCCCTTGACTGTGTATACTAGTCTTAGGTCAAAAGGAAAATTAGAATAAGCTCATTATAGATGGCATTCTCAACCTGTATATGTGTGTCTATAAACACCTTGTGCAAAATCATTTTCCCTCCAAGCTCCACATGCATCAATTTTACTAACTAAAATTTTCCACTTTAGATCCCACAATTTTGGATCAAACAATATTATAAAAATATAAAATTACATGCATAAATAGTTCTCAATTTTAGCTTTATAAAAATATGTTTATTATATATTATTTATTTATTTTTTCATGTTTATAACAAACATAGGTTTGTTACTAATAATAATCAAAAACATTTAGGACATTGAGAAAATACAGATGATGTCCAAATATTCTTGAAAATAACCTTGCAATCTATATTCATGTCCTTATTTCAATAAAAAATAATTAATTTGGATGTACATATATACAAAAAGTTATATGTTACAATCACTTTATATGTCTAAAGTATAATTATTATCAATTAATTTTAAAATATTCAATAAATAAATTTTAAAAATGAAAGCACTAAATATTGGTCTTAGGGATTTATGTTTAAAAAAGAAAAAGAAAAAGAAAAAGGAAAAAGTCCTCAATATTATATTTTATAATAAATGACTTAATAAGAAACTTGTAAAATTATAATAAACACTATTAAAATAACCAAATATGACCAAAATATTTGTGTTATTTTTTTTAAAAAATTGGAATATAGTTCACATTGAAAATATTACAATCTTTGAATTTTTGAACCTTTGTTTGTTATAATTGACAAAATATGATGAATACTTAAAAAAACCTTATTTTCAATGGCCCCCCAAATTGCCAAAAAATTGATACATGCTATTGTGTTTTCACCCTTAGTGAGATCACCTTCACTTTAGAAGATATTCAACATATACTTAGATTACTAGTGTGGAGTAGGTAAGTGATACATGATAGGAAAATGACCTCACAAGTTGATAGAAATTTATATGCATAATATTATAATAGACAATGATATGTATAGGGTGGTGTACCATTGACAAATACCATTGTGGGGAACATACCAAGATTGTGTTACAAGTGCATCCTACTCATTATATCTTAATCTTGACAATACCTGATGGCAAGGGGTCATGCAATATGGAGGATATTTTTATAGTCTACTACTTGGGTAGGTGCATGTTTTCTCATTAATATTATGACATTTAAAATTTCATCTATGAGGATGGTCAAGGGATTTTTTGCATTTATGCTACTTCATTATTAGGTTTATGAGAATATTTTTATTGTTAGATCATTGCATCTTATAAATGTTACTAGCAATGACATGCCTTATGCTTTCAAGAGGGATAGTAGTAGATTAATATAATGGTGTGGAGAAGGGTACTTAAAGAACACATGTATTTTGATGGATTATTTGGAGAGGAATTTACATAGGCCTTATAATGGCATGTGGGACTAAGTTGAGGACATATTTAGTTAAAAAATATTAGGCGGCCATAGTGGTTTGTAGGGAAACACCACTATTTTGGAAAGGTTCCACTATGAGTAGTTTCTCTAGTAGTTTGGAATTTGATAGCATGTGACCCCATGATTTCCCACTATATATGAGACATCAAAGATCCTTATTTAGGCTAGGTGAGATAGAGATGTCAAATTTTGTGACCTAGGTGCCCATAAATATGAGGAGATCATGGAAACAATCATGAGTGATGGAAAATGACACACAACACCATGTATCACTTGAAAGTAAAATTTATGCGAGTCAAGGTCTGAGAATCCACTTAAGGACTATTGCACAAATTAGCAAAATGAAAAATATAAAAATAATGGAATAAAATATGAAATTGGATTTAACATAATTTAAAATTCAATTGATTAAAAAATGTAAATTTGAACAACTATGGGTCATAATGATCTCTATATAGTTTTAAAACTTACAAATGTTCAAGGTTCAAAAGGTACATTACAATGTCAAAGGGATTCATAGTTATGCACATCTATAACCTATTACAATTCCCTAAGGACCAACATATAAATTATAGGTGCATCATTAAGATCACAAATTATCTTTTCAATTTGGTTAAATACATAGGTGGGATCTTCAAGACATTTACTATGTTTTGAACTAGGTTAGATGATTTACATGGTGTGAACCTAATTCTATATTTTAATTTTTCTTGCTTAGCCAAATAATATTTTGGGATTAAATTCATATCATTAAGGTGATAATATAGCTATCTAGTATCTCTTAGGTATGAGGCCCAAGGGTGTGAATCCAACATATGAAAGATATGAATTTTGAATTTTAGATCAAGGAACACATAAGTATTATTGGTTCCTTAAATGATACTTAAAATATTTAAGGCATCTTGATGGATAGTAAAATTTGAATGATAAAACAAATAGATTCTTCTTCATTAAATTCACATAAATGTTATTAGTTATGAATATGATATGATTGTTATAACTTAAATGTTTAATTGGATGAAGAAAACTATGACAAGGCCCTCTATCAATTGGTGAAGAAAGAAATTCATGTCTATCCACTCATGCTTAACACACCAAGATCCAAAAATTGTTTAAAACATGTAGAAATCACAAACTCAATCTCAAAATGCAAAGACCTATCCTACAAAATAAAGAAACAAAGAAAATAAATTAAATATTTTTTTGATATATTATCAATTATTAATGAGATATTCCCATGCATGAAATATCCTATGTAAGAAAAGAGTGAACTTTTTCTCATATAACTTTCATAAAGTCTTAATTCTTCAATGGTATCCATAGCAACTAGATTCTATGGGAGACACCTATGAAACCTCTTATATGATTCTATATTTTTACTTGACCAACTATTTAACATATATTCCCTACCTCTATTCCTCTAAAGGACATTCTTCTATAATATATTCTACATCTAGATTCCTCTTTCTTGTTGGAATATTTCTCTTCTAGTTTGGAATTTTGATCTTGCATTTACTTCTTATTCTTCAACTCTTATATTTGTATCTACATGATAATTAGATTTAGAGAAACTATCTCATGATATTTTGTCGATATCTTCTTCATCACCTTACAAGGCCGCATATTCTCCCAACATAAATTTTTGTGTGCTCTCCACAGAAAATTTTCCTTTTTTAAATACTCTAATTCTAATCATCCTTTTACAAAATCTTGTTCTCTCCTTTTCTTCTCTACCTACTCCCTATACTTCTAATTGATGTTGGACAAAAACTCTATAACCTCCTTATGCACATCCTTAACATGTGTGGTAGATTCTACTACCTTAACACTCTAAATTGGAATGTCCTTAATACCCCTCAACTCTACCACTCCTCTAGGGATACTTCCATACATCTATTGGAAATTTATTTTTCTAATTATCTTGCTATATTATATGAGAAAAGTAGGATATAGATGTTTGGGTGCAAATTATATCTATTGAAATTGATGTAAGTGCTTATCATTCATTGGCTCTTTTGCGTAAGAAATTTGACCTTTAGAGATTGATTTGATAGATATTAGCCTCAACTAGAGGTAGCATTTGATATAAGAACTTAGAAGATGTGGAATGTTCCAATATATTTCACAATTAGTGACCAAAATTAGGCAAGAAGATCTTAGTACAATTTTTTTTCAAGAACTTGTTCCTTAATTAGATAAATTTGGCACTATAAAAGATTTATAAGATTGATTGAAAGTGATGATGAATACTAAAAATTTGGATTCTGGAAAGTTGTCTTCAATTGAAGGATGGTTGTATGATGTAGTTATTAATTAATAAGATCACTTGAATAGTTGTGAGCAATCTCCCTTTAATTAGGTATGAGCATATTTTTTGGGCTTAATGGTTAGAAGAAAATTTGAAAAGAGCTTGTATTTTGGTAAGTTAAGTAAATAATAAAATGATGTGTGATTTAATAATTCAATAGAATTACACCTCTAAAACAAGTTTTTAATAAAGGTAAAAGTTGTATTCATCTAATTTATTTGTGATTATTAAGCTTGTTGTATTAAATGAGTATATAATGTTATTTTTTATTCCACTTTCAATTGACCATGTTAATGGAATATTTTATGTAATGGGAATACTTCATTGTTAAGGGAATTAGTAAATTTATTGTCTCACTTTCGTGTTTCTCTTTCACCTTTTTGTATACAACTCTTACTAACACTTTGACAGTATAGTCTTATAGAACTCTAATATATTATAGAAGGTAATGTTGTATTATTAATGCTCACCATCAAATAGAAGGAAAGGGATTTATATGAAATTGATTTTTTGGATTTTGAAGAATTAATAGTCTTGTTTATGGGTGATTTCATTTTGGAGGTAGTTAATTAAAGTTACTTATGTTCATCACTTTAACTTGCTTCATAATAGTGATAGATGCTAACTATGTAGGGTCATTTCCTTGAGAAATTATTTAACAATTGTTGTAGTCAAGTGGTCCATCATAATTGGATGCTCTCTTGGTTGTGCATTACAAATTCAATACAATCTAGTTATCCACCATAACGCATGGGTTGATTATTAAGAATACTGCTTACTCTAGATTTTGTTATTGTTACAATTTAGTTAGGAAAAATATCTAGTTGAGTTGATGATTTTAGACAAGTGTGAATTTTTGCTATGAATTTAATGCAATGTTATTCATATGTTGATGACATGCCTAAAATTTGGAAATATTAATGTTGATTGTTTGAAAGTGAAAAGTTTAACTGTGGATGAAGCTCTTGCTTTCTTTTATTGATGATAGTAATTTGAAGTTTAAAAGTTTTCCTATTCAAAATGTTTTATGTTTTAACATTGCTAAATAATATGCAAAATATTATCTTATTTCTAAAGTAGAAGATTGGAAATGAGATGAATTAGCCTCAATTGTTAGTGATTATCTTGTTTCTAATAATGATGCTTTCTAATAATGATGCTTAAATTTTGGTGCAATGGGACTATGAGTTGAATCATGTTGTAAGAAAGGAGTTTATCCTTAGTGGTATATTGTGTTTTGATCTATGGTGAAATTATTTATTGTTCTCATGTTTGAGAGTCATGTTGGGGATTGAGAATTATGTGGAATTCCTTCTTTGAAATCCAATGTGAGTGATGTAATTGGGTGTTGGTAATTGTTTCAAATGTAAACCAATTCATGCTTTGATAGTGCTAAGTGGTATTTATGTGTTTCAAAGTGGCTAAGCGTTATTTTTTATAAGTGTGTCTAAAGTTATGAAAGTGCATTATAATATGTGTTGTGAGAAACTAGTGAATGTTATGTTTGTGACTCAAGTTTGTGATACTCGGTATCCAACTTGGGATAAGGGTGTGGTGGAAATATGGGATGATCTACTTGCTTATACCCTCATGTTAAATTATGTGTGATGATATTGCATGTTTTGTTGTGTGTTTTGGTTCAGTGTGGAGTCTTCTTTGTTTGTGATTAAGGAGTGGATATCGCTTGAGGGCTGAGAGCCTCCTTCGTTTGGGGTTGAGGGAGTCCCCCGTTCTTTGGAACATGCGAACATTGTAATTTTTGATGTGTCCCTATGCTAGCCAATGGACATATGTCAAGAATTTGGTTCTCCATTGGAAGATTGAGTTGGATCTACTCCCCCTTTGAGGACCACATTTGTTGATCCATAGTGCAAATTTTTTTTCCTTGAGTATATCCCATGGGTTGAGGATGGATCTGGTGTGCCAAACTTTGGATGAGCTTCCACTTGGGCTACAAATGTTACAAATATTTGATATTCAAGGGTATGAGTATTAGATACAGTGTTCTTGTGGTATCAGTATTGGTCTATTCACATATAGGTAATTATTTAACCAGTCATGGTCTGTGAGAAGTGTTGGAAACAAAGGGAGAATAATACAATTGTTTAATTCTTATTATCCAATATTTGCTGAAAGAATATAAAATGAAAAAATGTAAGGCTTGTGACAACAAAATATTACATCATTTCTTAAGTTACAAGATTTATAGTGATTATGATAGAACTACAGGGATGATTATAGAGATATGTGTTGTTGAATAATGTTCTTCTGGGTGAGCTTCAGTGTACCGATAACTTCCTTTATATATATATATATGTTTATGGCTATTTGGTTGGCATGTCTTAGGTTGTGTGGGATTATGCTTGATTACTATATGATTATTTTGTGGTTGAAGACCACCATATTGTTATAAGTGATTTGAGACCACTAGGCTATGTGGTTTGAGAGCCACCGTTCCCCTTCGCCCCTTGAGTGGCTTGAAGAAGTCACATAGTGCATGTAATGTGTCAATTTTAGTGAAATGTGTATTATTTTGAAGATTCTTTTGTTGATTTTGCTAGTAGTATTATATTTTTGGATATTTAATTTGTGTGGTTTTCCTCAAGGAATTAATTTGATTTAAACAATTTCTATTTGGATTGATATGCTTCCTTTGTACTTGATTTATTTTTATTTACTTCTTGAGATTTTGTTGTAAATTTTGAAATATTATTTTTATCTTCTTAAGTTTGAGGCCTCTTTGAGCTATTAGCATATGTGTTGTGATGTGAACTCTATAAATTACTATATCTAGGAGGGATCCATGGTAGGTCGTATGGGGGTGCAGATGAGCTGAGGAATTTATCTTGTGAGGATGGGGATGTAAATAGGACTAGTATGGGACAGTCATAGTCCATTCTCCCCTAGTGTGCGATTCTTTGTGTACCTTCCTTCTTGGAGGCTAACTCCTTTACACAGATAAGGGGAAGGTACTAGGAAATGTATGGAGGGGTCCTAGAGAGGGCCTCAAGACCATCTTTTCTAATATTATCCTGACTACATAGTGATGGTTGTTGCTTCAAATCAGTGATATGGCACTTGGCACCATTGCTCCTCATAAATCCCATTCCTTGAATCATGTGATATCTCAATGTTGTGTTGATGGTGTGAGTGTTGTAAAACAATATTTGTGATGCTTATGCATTAGTTGTTGGAATTTTCACAATAAAAGGAAATGAATGATTGCTTAAGATGTAATTTCATTATGTTGTGAAATGATTGATTGAATTGTCAAAGTAATGATGATTGAAGTGAACATATATATGTATTGTGTAGTGCTTAATAACCTTACAAGTGATAGATGAAGTTATGTGAAATGGGTATCTATAATATTTTTGTGTATCATGGATGGATAATCTTTTGAGTATATAGTTAAATTGTAAAGTTACCTAATATTTAAGAATACCTTGGAAGACAATTTTCTATTGTCATACTTGGAAAATTTTGCATAAGATATTATTTACAAGTGCTTGTTTCTTGTGTTTACCTTCAATTTTAGGGACTTCCAAGAGGAAGCCCAATCTTGGGGGGTAGAATGTAAGACCCTATCTCTTGTGGCCTTGTTGATGGTTTACAAGCTATATTATATGTTCTTTTATGTTGGATAGTAAGCATGAGTGATGGTTGTTGATACACCATGAAGTTGTTCATATTCTTAATTAATCCTATCTAATAGTTGTTGTGAATTCTTGTGATATAGTTAGTTGAGTTCCATTCTTTGTCTATGTAAATATACAATGATCAAGATTCTCAATTATTGGTAATATTATTACATATGCATATTAAGTGTATTGCATTAAGTTAGGTGATTGCATATCATAGATGTGAGTGAGTGTGATTATGAAGACAATTATTGATATTCAATTTTACTTATAGTGGTATGCTTTATAAGTTAAATATTCTATTGACATTAGTGATGATATTTTGATAATAGATAGTATTCACTCAATTGTTCCTTGACTCTATAATAGGTATCATACAAGTAAGGAGTGTTACTATGTAGATTAGTGGATCTAATTTTCTTGTTTATTATTATTAGATTGGAATTTTTAATTTATAAGTCATTTGTTTTAACTATTATTAATCATGAGTAATATTGACACACTTTCTTGGCTGAGTAAACAAGTTTTAAAAAAATGGTCAATATTGATAAGGGGGTCACATAGCTACTTCCTTTATTGTGTCCTTGTGAAATGTGATTATTGTCATAGGCATGTGATTTAACCTTGTTTTGTGTGGCATGGTTGTGTGTATGTGAGAGTTGTTTTATTAGTCTCTTGAGTCACTTTATTAATATGGTCACTTGTTTTATGTTTTATGAAGTCTTTCGGTGGTGTTATTTATTTAAAAAAGTCCCTAGGTGATAGGTTTGTGGGGTAGGGGTATTTTTATTCCATAAAATACCTTTTATAAAGTCTAAAACCCACTCTAATTACCCACTTATGAAAAGGGACGAAAATTAGAGTTGAAAGGGTGGTTGGAAGTTGAAAAGATGGTTGCCTTTTCCCCTTCCATTTATTCTTTCTATTTGTGTGGAGGTGGGGGTTTTCTCTTTTTTTTTTTGGATTGTTCTTGAGTTCATGTTTGGTTTTCATTCTTCATTTTGAGTTTTTCCCACGTTTGTGAAGAAGAGGGAGCAATGGAAGAGAGTGCTTGGAGAGAGTTTTTCTCAAGTTGGATAGAAAAATTTCTTGGCAAGGTCTAACCTTTTAGTTATCTAGCTTTGTTGATTTGTAATGAGTGTGTTGTCATATCGGTATTGCTAATAAAAAAATCTATGTGAAATTTGATGTTGAATCTCTTGTGTGGCTGCAAGTAGTGTGTTGGGGTTTGCATTGGTTGAGTCTTCCACCTTGTTTAGTTTAATTTCATTTATACCCTTTTTGTATGTTAAAACAAAGAAATATGAATGCAAGATGTTGTGATGTGCAAAGAATATAAAGTGTAAAAGATGTGCAAAGAATATAAAGTGTAAAAGTGTAAACTTGTCTAGGAATCCTTGTGATTAGTGGTTGTAATGTTTCAAGTTTAGTAATGTGGATGTTATAAGTTACACTTTGGTTGTAGGTCCTATGTGTAAAGTATTTTATGGAAGTGTTATGTGACCCTAGCTTGGGGGTGGATTGAATCTCAGTCCTATGGTTGGTTAGAGAGCCCATTGCCCAATATTGTTTTTCTTCCTTGGGGATATTTGTATTTTAGGTACATGTGTTGAAAAAGAAAGATTACCTTGAGACTTTCAACCTATGGATTTAAAGAGAGAAACATATTGGTCTTGTGAGGGTTTGCAAAGTTATGAAGAACCTATGAATATTTTATCATTTAGAGTTCAATTATTAAAGGTGTGATACTCTACTTGTTAAAATGGAATAGGGATGATAAAGTAGTTGATTTTTCTTGTAGGATTATAGAATTTAAAGGATAAGGTTAACTTAGAAAAAGCCAATTTTTGATGAGATCTTTTATGTATAGAGAGATGTTATGTAAATGTTTAATACATACATTTTCCAACTATGCTAAATTTTATTTGAGTAAATTCTCTAATATATATTTGAGAGTATTTATGCTATTAAAATAATAAATAAGAAGTTTAGAAAACAATATCAAAGACTCATCCTAACCCACTTAAATAATCAATTGTTGAGGTTACAATATTGTTGCCCCTATGCCAAACAATAATTTGTTTAAAAATACTTTCACATATTTAATCATAAGAACTCATAAACATACTATGAAAATATATAATTTAATGGGGTTTTCAATTATTAATCTCAAAAAACATATACAAAAATTGCATTAACCCAGATCACCAATTCTGATTTATTAAGAAAACATTGACATCCTTATTCACAATAAAAGTCTCATAAAACAGTCTTACAAATATTTGCACACAAAATGAAAGGAAAAGAGTTAGATGATAAAGTTTAAAGGGTTTCTAGAAATCCAAGATTTGAAGAACATATTAGAAAATAAAAAAACCTAGTAAACTTAATAAAATTTATGATTAAAACATTACCATCTCCTACTTTAAAATAGGAGCAATAAATTGAGTGAAACCAAGTTAGGAAAAGACAAGAGAAATCAAAAGGAATTTCTCATTCAACAAGATATAAAAATGAGTAAAATCCCTTACATGGATTATTAAGTTAGTTTTTTTTAAAATTAGTTTCTAGTTATCCATTAAGAGCATTAATTGAATAAGTGCTTAGAAATATTGGTTCCAAATTGTTGATTTTATTTATTCTTTTATTTTCAGATTTGTGTCCTTGTTAGAGAATAATAATTTATTTGGTATTATATATAACTAAAAATAATGTTAACCCCAGTGTTATCAAGTGATGTCTATGACGTCGAGCAGGAAATGTCCTAGAGTGGGCATTTTGAATTTTCCTGAGGGTTTCAACATTGGGGATTCAGAGGACGATGGTGATCCTGATTGAGGGTTATTGTTCATTGTTTGGTGCCCTAGGATTTAGACTGATTTGTTGGTCATTGGGTGTTCTTCGTAGTTCGTTATGGGCTATTGTGGCTCTATTGTTGGTTTCAAGTTTTCTCATGCTGGAATGTTGGCAATTTCTGAGTTGGGTGGCTACGTGCTTGATGGATTCGTTCTGTTTGAGGCAGTAGATGGCTTTGTTGTCTATCTATTGTTTCTTAGTTGGGATGAGTCTCCTAATCTGGTCGAACCTTTGCTCATGCATGTTTTTGAGGAGACTATTTTTCCAATTTTTGTCGTGATGTGGGAGCTCGTTGAGAAGCTCTTTGTAGCTGTCGTGGTTGTCCTGGTCACTGGCTAGCTTGGTTAATTGCAGTGTTTATGGGGAAGGTTTTCCTAGAATTCTCCTTTCTTTGCTCCTTTGTCCTTTGTTTTGCTCATGCAATGTGCCTCTTGGTTGGGGCTTCTCATTGAATGTGAATTTGACTGTCCCTGGGTCACTTGTTCTATTGGTGGCTAGGTGTGGTTTGGTTTGGTGGACTAGTTGCAGCCCAAACCCCCTCTTCCTTCCCTTGTAGTGTGGTTGGGGGTTGCTTCTTCCCTTCTCATGCTTTCGTGGATTGGTGGCATTGTTGGGTTGGTCTCATGTTTTTAGTTCTGCTGTTTTGGGGTGGTCTAGGCTGCTCTTCATTGCAGAAGACATGTTCTTGTGGTTTCTGGATTCGGTGTGATGTTTGCTTTGGGTTTTTCTTGGGCTTTGCTTGCTTTGTGTAATCTACTCTGTTGCTCATGGTTGAGAAGTAGTTCTTTGTGTATGCTACTTTTCTTGCATTGTGTAAGCTACTCTATTGTTCTTACTCACTCTTTGGTGGATTTGAGTTTGACTATTTGCGCCTAGGTGTTTTGGAGTTGGTTTTTCTTTTGGGATAATTTTCCTATTGTGAGGGTTGTTATGGTTCCTATCAGAACTGTTCTTGAAGCTCCTTTGGAGTGTTGGCCCCCTGATTATTTGAAGCTACAGATGGTTGACCTCCCTCAGTAGAGAAGTTCGATGGGAACTATCTTGTTAGCTCCTTGGTTTCTTTGGTGGTTTAGGAGACCTTGCCCTATCTCATTGGGCTGGGCTTTGTGCTCCAGGAATATTTCCTAGTTGGTGGAAGTTGTTTTTTTGGTGACCGTGTGTGGTGGGGGGAGGGGGCTCTGCTCGGTTTGGTGTTGTATTCTCTCTTTGGTACTTGCTACCCTGATGTGGTTGGGTTTGGCAACGTTCCTTTGTGGTTGGTTGTGGGTCTCCTATTGATGGGGATTCCCTTGGGTTATTGGTTACCCCTTGTGAAGGATAGTGCTCTGGTTGAAGAAGAAGGTGATGTTTATTCAGTGTTTTGGGCTGGTTTTGGTGTTGATTGGGAGGTTGTTGTTTTCCTTCCTATTGTTTCTTCCATCTGGATACCTTGGGAGGAGGTGGTTTCCTATTCTATGGGATTTCTTGTTTTCTACCTTTTTCTACATTTGCTATATTCTATTGAGGTGAATATTGCTCCTATTGAGGTGGAGCTGGTGGATGTAGGATTGGACGTGGGAAGTGCTTCTCTCCTCTGCGGGTTCCTATTGAGGTAGATCATGCTTACTCTAGAGGGATTTTTCTTTGGTAGCTCTGGTCCCCACTTCTTCCTCTCCTATAGAGGGGAGCCCCATACTTTTGCAGTGGTTTTGGGGTTGGTGTTTGGCTGGTTGGCTCAATTTGAAGAATGTTTCTCTAGTGCATGTTGTATTACAAGTTGGTTCATTTGGATGAGTAGAAGGTCTGTTGCAATCCAATTACTATAGGGGTTTGTGTCTTGATTGGTTTAGATAGCCTTAAGGGCTTGTTGTGTTATGGGTTGTTTCATGGCTCAAGGACTTTGTGGTTTCTTGGTCCTTGACATTGGATTGTTATCTATCCTAAGTAATTGGTGTCTCTTGGTTATGGTACATGAATGGGTGGTTAGTCTTCTTTGTCTTAGGACTACTATTGTTCTGAGTGTTCTATCTCTCCTGGTTATCTATTGACCAGGTGTTGTTTGTCGTTCTGTTGTGGGTCTATGGTGTTTCCTCTATTTTCTTAGCTCTGTAAAGGTTCTTGTTCCTTTAAAAGCCTTGCTTTCCTGATATTTTTTGGCCCTTGAGGCTCGTTGTGTAAGGGGTATGACACCCTGTAAATGCTGCTTATCTTATCAAAAACTAATGATAATGTTAAGTGTGAAGTTGGTAATGCTATCTTTAATAAATAAATAGGGATAATATTAATTATCTAGATATTATAAGTGTTATAATATTTAGAATGGGTATTTAATGGGAGTGGTAGACTAGTATATAGTGTTGAAGAAAGTGTGAATACCCAAAGGAATGGTAAAAAATAAGGGTAGTCATAATACTAACATGGATGTTCTTGAAGATTATGTTATTGTGGAGATTTAATGCTAACCTATCAATAATATGACTCATGGTCGTGTCATTTATATGAATACATATGATGTTGTCAATTAGTGTAAAGTTGGAACAGTGATTGATTTTAAAAAGGAAAAAAAATTATTCGTTTGGAGCATACAAGACTTCGTCATTATTTTTATAACATTAGAAAAGTTTTTAATTAAGTAGTTTATCTTTAGTTATTCTATTTAATTCCTTACTTCTCTTATTTAGTTGCTTTGTAGTATTTTATTAGCTTAATCTTGGGGAGGGCATTACATTATCAAAATTATCATCCTCTATTTGAACATGTTATCCTATCACAAACTAACCCTTGGCATGCTTCACATTCTTATCCATATCTATCCATCATCTTGATCCATGCATCCACTCATGAAATATCAAACATTTCTTTACACTGGGGGTACGTACTTGCATCTTTCTTTTGAATAACTCTTGATCCATGTCCTATATCTCACAACATGACATCAACATTGTGATCTATGTATCATTTAGAAAATCCAAAAACATCCACAACACTTCAAAAACCTTAAAACATCCAATCACTTTGAAATAATAAAAAAAATCCAAAACACTTCAAAAAATAAAAAACACCCAAATCACTTCAAAAGTCAAAAAATATCCAAAACATTTTAAAAACATCCAATAATTCAAAAACATTTAGAAAACTTAAAAAACCCAAAACAACCTCAAATATTTTGAAAATTTAAAAAATATTCAAAAAAGTAGCCTCAAAGCATTTCAAAAAGAGAAAAAGCATTGAAATATTCCAAAAATGAAATCACCCATCTCATCTCACTTTCACCCACAATAAACTTTCAACCATAGTAAACATCCTCATCCTCACCTTTGGAAAAACAAATAGAAACAAGTGCAACACTTATCCAAAAAACTCAACTTCAACACAAAATCAAAATCTTGATCATTATCAAACATGTTAGTCAAACTCCATATCAATAGCCTATTAAAAAAATATCAATTAATCAACATCCAAACATGTGTTATAGATATATCTTTCCTACAATAGTTATTAGTGGCTATCATAAAGAAAAGTTGGAATTTTTCTAAATTTTGATCCGAGCAGTATCAGTTCTTTGAAGGAATGCATCAAGTACCTCGCTTCAAAGAGGGGGAAAATGTAGACACTTAAAAATGTCCTAGTTATATCACACACTGAGATTTTGATAATTAACACCATTTCTCTCTTGATTCACCTATTTTATCTATTTAATTAAATAATAATTGTAGTATAGTAAAATGCATACCTTTGTATTTTCACACTTGTTTGGGTATGCCTTGCTTTATTTATCCCTATTTATGTCTTAACTGGTCCTATTTTTCATCTACAAGCCCTATGAATTATATCTTTTTCTGGCTAAACCCGACATTCTCCAATGCATAAATGATAATTTGATGATTCTATCTGAGTGTCCTTGATTTTTGGGTTGGGACTAAAACACCACCTAGGGCATATTTTCCCCCCAAAGGTCTTGGGACCCTGATTTTGAGGCATCTTAATTGGGCCATTTTTTGGTGTATGTGCCCCAAGTTTTATGCCTTGGAACTAAGACACCACCTAGGGTGTCTTAGTCCCCCTTAAGGTATTTTGGGATTCAATTTCAAATCTTGGCGGGATTTAGCCTCCTTTATTTGATGAATTCATATGTCAACTTGGTGTGGTGTAATTTCGGGATATTAAGCATAGACAAGTATAAATACAAGGTTCCTTCTCTCATTTTCTCCTAACAAGCAATCCAAGTATCCAAGAATTCAAGTATTCGAGCATTCAAGAGCATTTCATCAAGCATTTGGAGCCATCATCAAGATTCAAGCATCATATCAAAGATCTTCTTGCATCATGTGTGTTGTTGTGCTAACATTTGTGATGTAGGGTTTGTGATTCAAGCAAGTGTTTCAATCATGATCAACATCATTCAAGCAAGAGTCAAGAACCACATCCATTGTAGCCATTTACACACAAGTTTGTTGACTTTATAACAAGGGTTTGGTGAATTGTAGCATTTCATGTTGTTCATTCATCATTTCCCTTCATTATTCCATTTAATTTCAAGGTTTAATTACCAACAAAGGCATTTGACCAAGGAAAACCCCCATTCATTAACAATCAACAAATTTTTCGTCTCTTACATGTTAATGATTGTAGATTTAGGTTGAAGACTTGAAGATCATTTGAAGTGCAAAGTTGCAAAGTTGTCATCTTCACCAAAACTCACCTATAAGTCAAATTTAGAAGTTTTAGAACCTGAGATCAGAGAAGGAAGAGCATACATCAACCCTCAGGACCACATTCTTAGTTTTTAGAAATTCCAGATGGGACTAAGTCGCCACCTAGGGTGTCTTAGTCCTCCCGAACATATTTTTCAAAAATTCTTCCAGATCTAGTTCCGACATCCAAAGATTCTGCATCTACCCTAAAAAACAACGAGACTAAGACAATAGTAAGGGCATCTTTGTCCTCCATAACACTTTTTGACACCTTCTTTGCATTTCCGAAATCCTTGTTACATCTCTAGACATTGGTAGATTTTGACACATTTTTTTACAACCGTCTGTAAGAATTTCAATGGCTATTCGTCGCTATTATTGCGTCAGAATTTCAATGGCATTTGAAACGTCAAAATTCCAGCCTGACATCAACAACTGTCAAAATTCTGATGGACGGTCATCGAAAAATGGGTCAAAATCTACCAGTGAGACTTCCCAGGTAAATACCTTCTAACTTCCTATTACATAATTTTATCATTTGCATTCCTCATTTAGCTTGCATAACTAGGTTTTGTGAGTTGAATTTTTATTTGTATTTTCCAACCATTTTCTTGGTGGTGAACCCCTAAAAGCTTAAAGAACCCTCTCCTAGGAACTCCTCATTGAGAATTGACTCACCTTGTGAGGTTGAACAGTTAATCTAATTAGGACTTCTAGGACATTCTTGAGTGATTAGTTGGAGAAAGGGGAACATTATGCCTCCTAATTTTCCCACCAATCATTTTGGTGAACCCAAACTTGTTGAGAATTCATTTTCTAATTTGGAGTCCATTAAAGTCTTAGATCTAGATTGCATTCATTCTTGCATTGCATCTTGCACTAGTGAAATTGCATCTAGGGTTTCTCATATTTAGTGAAATTGCATGTAGGGTTTCTTATATTTGCATTAGTGAAAGTGCATATAGGTTACATTTTTTATTTCTTGCATCATTTCATTTTATTTAAAACTGTAAAGTGCATAATTCATCATCTTAATTGCATTTAGAAACATTCTTATTGCATTCAAAACTGAAACAAAAAATGCATTTAACATTCCATTCATTTGCTTGTTACAAGTCACTTTTTCTTGCATTCATTGGCATAATTTTTTGTTTCTAAACATCGACATCCTAAATAGGCAATCTATAAACATGTAGACAATCCAAAATTTATTATTTTTTTGAGAAAAACCTCTATTAGGACTAAAATGCCTTTCCTAGCATCTTAGTCACTCTCTAGGTTTTTGATCCAAAATCCTCCCTGTTGTTTGTTGTTTGTTTCAATCCTGGTGTTGGGAAAAAGAGAAGGATGGATGAAGATGCATCAACAATGCCATAAAGCAAAAACAAGCACAATTTATTTCCCACATTGACCCTTAGAGAGAAACTCATGTAAATCAGTTTCAACAACACCATTAACAGATTCAATCACGTAGAACGAACAACCATGAAGATGAAACATAAGACATGAAAACACAAATATATGTGGGGAAAAACCTTTCGAGTAAAAAATCCCACGCTCCAAAATCCTAGATCTCCATTGTATTATTCAACAACAACAAAAAAGTTATAATACAATATCAGGCTCATGACCTTTACAAGAGATTTACATCTTGTTCCATTATGGAGAATATTTAGCAGCATAACCCATCTTGACCATCTCTCTCAGCAAGAGACACCTCATGGCTACATGACCACACGACTCGACCATCGACCTCTCTTTCGCACAGTCGCTCAGCCTTCACCTTTTGTGAGACCCTTCTCTCTCTCAACAAACCAACCTCATGGCCAGTTTGACAACACCCGACCTACACTCAGTCTCACAACATGCACCCAGGTTCTCAACCAGTCCGTGCCCAGCATCACGACCTCTTTGCTTGCATCCAAACTCTAGGTGTGCATCTAACATCTTGGCCTCTCTGTACCTGACCACTTGGTAACCATGGTCTGTCTACACCTAGCCTCACGACCTCTTTGTTTGCATCTAAATTTTTAGCCTACATCCAACATGTCAGCCCTCTTGGCTTATTCGGCGCCCAACACCATGAAATGTTCGATGCCTATCCATTCGACCTCCATGCAACCTCTTAGCCTCCACACATCATCTTGGCCTCCATGTAGCCCCTTGGCCTCTGCTTGGTAACCTCAACTAGCACCGAGCCTTTCATTCTATCACTCAGAGTTCGTTGCATCCAATCTCATGGCTTGCAGCTCGACCTTCATGCCTTCTGGTTACTGTCACCACCACACTCTACTCCAAGCTTCAAGAGAACCATCTCTCAGCCTTTTCCGCATCTAGCCTCTTGGTCTATAGCTTGGCTTGCCCCTTGGTAACCACTGTTTGGCCCCTCTGAGAGATTCCAAAGAGACCCAAGAGAGACGAGAGAATCGAGAGAATCCAAGAGTGACCAAAGAATCATCTTATTCTCTGTCGCTATGACTCTTTAATTGTCACACCCTTTAGGGTTTCACCTCAAGCCACACCCATCATCCAACATCCAATCTTGGCTGTTAGATAAGCAGTCAAAAAAATCTTCACCATCAAACTTAGGGTTCTCCACGAGTCACCGATTCAACCATCGAGCACATGGGCCCACATGCCATCTATCCTCCATGTCATCGCCACCTATATGCCTTCATCATGATCCACCAACCTTATCGGGTCCCAAGTAGTTCCCACATCCATCGGCATCCAAGTCACAATATCACTAGAATACCAAACTTCAAAATCTCTTGATGGAGGTTGTGAAGTTCCCAGAACCCATGACTCGCTGATAAAGGGATGGCACTCTCGCTCAAAACCCAAACTTCAGAACCTCATGTTGGAGGTTACAAAGTTCCTAAAACCTAGGACATTCCAACAAAGGGATCACTTTGTTGCTCAAAACCTAAACTTCCAAACCTCATGTCAGAGGTTATGAAGTTCCTGAAACCTGCAACATACCGACAAAGGTATCGCTCTGTCACTCAAAACCTGAACTTCCAAACCTCATGTCAGAGGTTACAAAGTTCCTAAAACTCGCGACAAGCTGAAAACATAGGAAATAGCCTTCCCTTCATAGTTGCTAATCCAAGAGGTTTCAAAACTTCAGAACCTCGTGATTTCAGTTAGATAAACCTGGAAATCAACGACTTAACTCAGGCCGATGAAGGAGGAAAACACAACTGCTCTAGGTAGTCAATCAAGCTAGTAAATTTGAGTCACAATTCTCAACATTCTCCCACTTGGTGAAGAACTTACCGGATCCTTCCAAAGCAAACACAAGAATCTTAAACAATGCTTTTGTGCTCCAACCAAGACACCTACAATGACATCCAAGATGTCCACCAACTCAGGAAATAGTTCTAGCCATCCACCACAGGAAAAGGAACGAGCCAAGGCATATATGCACTAGTCTCAAGAACACAAGCATCAGATCCTACAAATGAAAAGGGCACCAATACTGCCACCACTCCATTGGGCTTGCGAGCTATACAAAAGCAACACAATGTCAACTTCAAAGCCCTTAACATGAACACAACTACGAGGCCATCCTCTAGAAAACAAGAATCACCAGACCATTGTCAAAGCTCTAATCATCAAAACCAAGAACTTATCATGACATGATGATCTACACATCCCCCTTAGGAGATCCCATGTTCTAGGTGAACATAACATGGTCTCAAGAGCAATGCATCATTCCAAAACTCTAATGTGTAATCAAGAGTATACCATGACATGAAACAAAACAAACTCTAAACCAACATCACTTGTCAAGCACAACCAACATCTCAACCATAGACTCCAAGAGTCCTCCATGGCTTTGAGATGTTGCAAATCTTCAAATAGTGTCCATGCAAATTCAAAGGAACCCTTTTGCAATAATAGGATCTAAGAGTCCCTCCTAGTAACATCTGCAACACTAAAGAAGATCATTCACCACCACGTGATGAATCCATAGTCACTGCTAAAGCTCCCACTGAACTGTGACACTGAGCTCTCCAAGCATCATGACCAAACATATGCTAAACTAAAAATCCTCCAGGTCCACAACAACATGTCCATCTGACAACAATGCCAAGCAACACCAAGATCTCGAAACCAAGTAGACAAAACCATCACTATCAAAAGCTTACACAAAATAGTGTATCCAAGCTATCCATGACATTGTGATACACATGCTACAGGTCCCCATAGACAACTATTCAAGTACTTAGACCATCCATTCTCTAATCTCAAAGAAACCACACTAATGCACAAGTGACCATAGACAAGGCCAGATAACAAGTCTACACCAACAATGAATCAACCTTGTGGATATAGACAGTCCACTTCTGAGTTGTATCACAACAAACATGTAGGTAAAGACAACCCACAACATTGTACAACTCGTAGATCCATTCAACAGAAACATGCAAACCCATCATCACACTAAAAATGGAAAAAACCAAGATCTCAAAGAGAACAACATAGACAACATGAATCAAACACTAGATCAAGCACAAATCCAATTTTCCAATTACGTCCACAACTCAAGCACCATAGTCAAGAAACCCACAAGCACCACCACAAGAATACTGAGTGAAAAATCACGTACCAACACTCCCATGCAGAGAAGACATCACACCTCCTCAAACCATGTTGAACTGCAACTATCTCATCTAGTCACACCCAAAAGCCAAGGTCTAGAAAATAGCTTAACAACAACTCCACATAACCACAAGTTTTGCTTGACTATGTAAAACCTGCAAAACTACAGTGCCATGCAAGTACAAACAATAATTTAGGAACTCCAAGCCCATTTCAAGCCAACTCAAAAACCACCAACATGCACATGCATCTGAGAGATGGGCTATTACAAAAGCTTCCAAATCATCTAATGACCAACTCCATAGCCTTCATGCAATCGAGGTACCATAAGACTGTGCCTTCCAATACCAGGAAAAACCACCCAACATAAGCACATTACTCCATGACTGAACAACAACCTAAGCTTCTCCATATCATCAGGGAGCCCCCCCACGTAGACACCCAATATGAAAGCTTTGTTGCAACACAACCACGAAGCAAAAAAAAATTCCACCCCATGCATCAGGGTTATACCGCTGCCAACTCACAAGCTTCAGGTCACATAATTTCAATATGACCAACTCAAGTCTCTTTGTCTTCACCATCTTCCATGCTACATGTTGTCTTAGAAACTTAAATAGAAAAGTAATAACTTCCACTCATCAAAGGATCAAAATAACAACCGATTCCTCCAGATTTCATCAAGCCTAATAGACTAAGAAATCTTCACATAAGGAATATACAGAACCAACAACACACCAGGAAGAAACACATCCCAAAAGAAGGCTCTGATACCACTTGTTGGTATCAGGGATTACTAGAATCCACTCTTCTTGTTGTCACGCAACTCTGATACCACTTTTTGGGTAAAAGAGAAGGACAAACATAGAGGCCTCAATTATGCCATAAAGTGGAAACAAGAACAATTTGTTTCCCACATTGACCCTTAGAGAGAAACTCATTAAAATTAGTTTCAAAAACACTATTAATAGATTCAATCATGTAGAACCAACAACCATGAAAGATGAAACAAAAAACATGAACACACAGATATACATGGGGAAAACCCTTTCAGGTAAAAAACCCCACATTCCAAAAGCCCAGATCACCATTGTATTATTTAGCAACAAAAAAATAGTTACAATACAATATCAGGCTCACAACTTTTATAGGATATTTACATCTTGTTCCATTTTGGAGAGTATTCAGTAGCATAACCCATCTCAACCATTGCTCTTAGTGAGAGACACCTCATAGCTACACAGCCACACAACTTAGCCACTGGCCTCTCTATCACATAGTTGCTCTGCCTTCACCTTCTGTGAGATCCATCTCTCTCTTAACAACCCAACCTCATAGCCATTTTGACAACACCCAACCTGTACTCAGTCTCATGGCATGCACCCAAGTTCTTGGCTAGTCCACACCCAACATCACAACCTCTCTTCTTGCATCCGGCCTCTTGCCCTACATCCAACATATCGGCCTCTTTGCACCCAACCACCTAGTAACCACAGTCTGTTTGTGCCCATCCTTGTGGCCTCTTTGTGTGCATCCAAATTTTTAGCCTGCATCCAACACCTCAACCCTCTTGGCTTGTTTTGTGCCCAACACCACGACATGTTCAATGCCCAACCATTCAACCTCCACACAGCCTCTTAGCCTCCACACATACTCTTGGCATCCATGTAGCCCCTCGACCTCTTCCTAGTAACCTCGGCCAACACCCAACCTTTTGATTTATCACTCAGTGTTTGCTGCATCCAGCCTCATGGCCTGTAGCTCAGCCTTCGTGCCTTCTGGTTACCATCGCTCACTATCGCTGCCACACTTTTCTTTGAGCTCTGAGAGAATCATCTCTCAGCCTTTGCCACATATAGCCTCTTGACCTGCAGCTTGGCTTGCCCCCTGGTAACCGCCATTCGGCCCCTCCAAGAGATTTCAAAGAGACCCAAGAGAGATGAGAGAGTCAAGAGAATCAAAGAGTGACTAGAGAATCATCTCATTCTCTGTCGCTTCAACTCTTCAACTACCGCACCCCTTAGGATTTCAACTCAAGCCACACACCATCATCCAACATCCAATCTTGGCTATCGAATATGTAGTCAAACAAATCTTCACCATCGAACTTAGGGTTCTCCATGAGTCATCGATTCAACCATCAAGCACATGGGCCCACATGTCATTTGTCCTCCACGTCATTACCACTTGTTGGCCTTTGTCACAATCCACCAACCTTATCAGGTCCCAAGTGGTCCCCACATCCATCAACATCCAAGTCGCAATTTTGTTGGAAGACAACTTCAAAACCTCTTGACGAAAGTTGTGAAGTTCCAACCTATGACTCGCCGATAAAGGGATCACCCTATCACTCAAAACATGAACTTTAGAACCTCATGTTAGAGGTTACAAAGTTCTCAAAACCCACAACACGTTGACAAAGGGATCGCTCCATCGCTTAAAACCTAAACTTCTAAACCTCATGTCAAAGGTTAGAAAGTTCTTGAAACTCGTGACATACCTATAAAGGGATCGCTTTGTCGCTCAAAACCTAAACTTTCAAACCTCATTTCAGAGGTTACAAAGTTCCCAAAACCTATGACGAGCTGAAAACAAAGGAAGTAGCCTT
Organism: Sequoia sempervirens; assembly: GCA_007258455.2. Classification (NCBI taxonomy): domain Eukaryota; kingdom Viridiplantae; phylum Streptophyta; class Pinopsida; order Cupressales; family Cupressaceae; genus Sequoia; species Sequoia sempervirens. Next base: position 79,171,075 of record VDFB02026320.1, read on the forward strand.
CCCTTCATAGTCACTAAGTTGGGAGGTTACAAAACTTCAGAAGCCCATGACTTCAGTTAGATAAACCTGAAAACTAGTGACTTAACTCAGGTTGATGAAGGAGGAAAACACAATTGCTCCAAGAAGTTGATCAAGCCAGTAAATTTGAGTCACAATTCTCAACACCTAGAACTTCAGAATCTCACCAGTAGGACCAAGACACCCTTATTGGCATCTTAGTCCGTGTTGACTTTGACTTTCTATATTTTAGGATCTGAAATTACTTTTCTATGCTTCTGTTGGTTGCCTCCAACTTTCTATTTCAGTTTGCAGAATTGTTGTTGTTCCAATTTCTTTCATTTCAAGTGTAATTGCAAGAATAGGATATTGTGTTCATTGCACTTTCTTTGGTTTATCCCTTGTATGATATGTAGTACTTGGTGTCCTACTACTAATATTGTGGTTAGATGAAGTGCAAGACTCATGGCATCCTACGATAAAATAATTATTGTGGATCTTGGGTTATCAAGCTCTCTTACTTCTGGTGTTGGTATTAGTTCACTAGGTATGGACCATACCTTTCATACCTCTTTCTCTATGCCTACTTTACCTACAAGTACTATGCCGAGTGTTCAAACAATGGTTGATCATATACCTCAAGAAAATATAATGAAAATGCATGAAGACCTAGCTCATTTACAAGATAGCATGAGTACTGAAAACATTTAAAACACTATTATACCTGCAATAGATAATATTCATCTCATGATGGAAAGTGATGAAGGACTGGAATTTGTGCATACCATAGCTCAAATATTTGGAAAACATCTTCCTTCCACCACTAATGGAGCTCAAGCTTCAAACAATGTGCAAAGCCAAGGAGGAAATCAAACTCCTCCCTCCTAAACCATAACCTCAATTCTAACCTATACCAATCCTCAAGTGACCACAATGATGCAACCAACTAGAAATATCCTTCCTATCTCAAACATTTCCACTAGTGCTCCTTATACCTATGTGACATCTAATCTTATATCTTCTCCCGTAAGCAATCCATTCATTTTTCCTTCCAACACATACACACCACCACCAAATTCACCTCCATCGCACACTATAAGAAATGATCCTATAATTAACCACCTTTTACAAAGCTTTTCATCCATTCAACGTCAAGTTTCCACCATAAATCAAAATCAAAATGGTCCACCTTCATACTATGTAAAAAGTAACCCATTATCCTTGAATATATTAAGAACTCCGGTGCCACAAGGTATAGAGATCCCTAGATTTGAGAAATATGGAGGGAAGGGAGATCCTACTAATCATGTTAATGCCTTTACTACTTTATGTAGTGACTTTATCCTTGAGGACAAACTTTTGGCTAAACTTTTTCTTCGATCCTTGAAAAAAATTTCCTTGGATTGGTTTTCTGCATTACCAAATAACTCAATTCATTCATTTAATAAAATTTTTGAGGCCTTTATTAACCATTTCCAAGTGCATATGGTTCCTAAAATGACATTAGCTAATTTGATGAGATGCAAGAAAAATGAGGGTGAAAAATTCATTAACTTTATTTCACGCTACCAATCGCTTTATTCCCAAATTAGAGTGAAGATTCCCAATTCCCACCTTCAAAAGATGTTTGTAGATAATTTAAAAAGAAAGATAAGAGACAAGCTCACCATGATGAAATTCCCTTCCTTCATGCATTTATGCACTAATCTTCAAGACTATCATAATTCTGTAGGTAGTAGTGAACCGAAAACCACCTCTACCCATCCTAAAATTCTGAAGCTTCAAACCAGAATACCTATCAACCTTTCAAAAAACAAAATAATTTTTTTCTTCAACTAAATTCCACCTCTCAACCTACCCAACCAGTTGATACCCAAGTAGCTGCTATAAAGAAGAGTAATCCTTATATCTTTGGGGATCTGCAAAGGAAATTTACGCCCTTACTAGATACACGTCACAACATTATGACCAAGCTATTAAACAAAAATATGCTTACCTTACCTCCCATCCGACCCCTTGAACCTAGCAATCTGTTTCCTGTAAGCTTTAGACACAATGCCTATTGTGCTTATTGCCAACAAAAAGGACATGATACAAAACATTGCAAGTGTCTTAAACATCTTGTGCAAGACCTCATTGATTCTAATCATATCCTAATTAAAGGTGTGAATGATAAAGGTAATAATTCTATAGCTCCTTCCAACCAAAACTTGCAAATCTTCACTAATCCCATGCCCAATCATAATATTTCATTTGTTAAGGCTAGTGAAACTAAGCCCAATGTGATGAATGTTGACATGAATGATGAGAATATGAGCAATAATGAACAAAGTCCTATTGATGATGATGAACAAATTCTAATGGATACTAATGAACAAATTCCTATTAATACAATGATAGGAGTGATTGACATCGAGCCTCGTAAACCGCAAACCATTGACATTACTTTCTCTTTAAAAGAAACAATCAAACATGCATTTGATGGTCCTCTTTACATAGTCGATAGAATCAAATAACAATCCCACTCCTAGGATTTTAATTGATCTCATATGTGGAGACAATGTGATTGATGAGCCCAAAATATGCTCATAATTTGGGTATCATGGTGTACTTTTAATACCCTTACTTTTTTTGTTCATGGTTGTATAAACTCTTTAGAAACCTTTTATTGGGGGATATCCTGTAGCAATACACTTTCATATTCCTACAGCCTATCATGTTGATATGTCTATATTTGTTACCTTGTTTGACTTCCCAAATGACTGGTATAACCCATGTAGTTTTTGAATAATGAAGTAAATTTGATATTTGATTAATAAATGAATATCATGTATGTTGCCATGCATGTTTCCATTCGCTTATGTTGCCTTGTGTTTCACAGGTTGTTGAAGAAAGTACGAACGAGTCAAGCACAGCTGATCTCAGCCTTGCAGTAAAGCCCATTTCCTGCACGACTTCGAGGAAGTTATTCTGGTGAAGACTCTTTGACCGAAATTTTTGGGAAGGAATTTAAATGTTAATTAATTTGGAAAGAGTGGAATGCTGAATTCTCTCTGAATCGTGTTGAGTAGATAAGTTCATTTATTTAGTCTGTTCCTCGATTCCAAGATACATTTACATCCATGTCTTTCTCTGATAGGGTTAGTTAATTAGTTGTTTTCTTGATTTAAATAAGTGTTCCTCCTGCGCGAGTGAGCAAGCATAACGAGATAGAAAGGATATTATGTAAAAGTTAGTATGATGATAAAAAATAGAGTATGTATGATAAGAAATAGAGTTTTGTGTTAGTTTTCATATGAACAAAACAATGTACACCATTATGAGTTTATGAATAAAATTTGATGAGGTTCTGAATTCAATCCTTGCATAATTAGTTGATGCTTGCTAAGGGGGCCCACTTAGTAAGTATCTGTAGTTAGTTAGTTAGTCGTTCATTTTCTGTTGATCATAAGTTAGAATTCATTCTTGAAGTTTCTATGCAAACTCAGTATTATATTGTTCCTACAACATCAAGAATCCATCCCTGTGTCTGTTCCTGCAGCATAAGGCCAGTTCATAGTTTGTTTCTCAGTTGGTAGTTGTTATGGTTTCTACTTTGATTACATTTAGAGAACTTTTCATTACCTTCCTATAACGTAGATAGAATTCCTTTCAAGTATTTATTTTTGATAGGTTGTGACTGAAACTGGTTCTTAGTGCACATACAATGCTGCTCCATTTCAAGTATACGTTCCCTGGTTTGACAAGTAAATGAACGACCATGAAAAGCTATTAGTTGCCTGCTGGAATGTCCAATTCCCAAGATAGGTTTTACCATGATTTTCATATCCTTTTGTGGGCACGACCATTTTTGGCGCCATTGCTGGGGATGGTGTCAAGCTAAGAACCTGTCAAAAGTCATTTTTAGCAATAGTTTAGTTTGTTAATTCAAACATTTTCAAAATCCTTCAATTCACCATTCATTCCATTGCATGCATAGAAGAAGAGACACTTTGGGAAGGTTCCTCCCTGAAAACCTGTTTGTTGAATTGCCATTTGACCTAGCTGACAAAGAACATGAGGAAAATCCATTTGCTCTGATACTTCAGCAAGCAAATATGGCACGTAATCCACCTAATCCACCTCCTACTTTTGAGTTTCCCATTTTTTCCCAACAAGATACTGATAACTTTAAAAATATTCCTTCTTCATTACTTCCCAAGTTCTATGGCCTAGTTACGGAGGACCCAAAAAATTTATTGTTTGAGTTTGATATCCTCTGTCGCAGCTATGATTACACTTCAAATGCTCACAGATTGAAGTTGTTTCCTTCCACTTTGAAGGAAGGAGCCCTTAGATGGTTCATGAGTTTAGGAAGAGTGTTGTTGATAGTTGGAAAGCCATGCAAACAAAATTTCTTGAGAAGTACAAGGAATATTATAAGAGTGGTAGTAAGGGAGACTATATATTCAGAATTCAACAAAAGGAGGATGAAAGCCTGGAAGACTATATCTCAAGATTCTTGTTTTCCCTAAAAAAGAATTCAAACCATAATCTCAATGAAGAATCTTAGAAACTACTTTTTCTAAGGGGAATTAGTGATACCTATATAGACACCTTGGACCTGATGGGAGGAGGTGATATAACTCAACTACCTTGGGATGATATCAAACAAATATGTCTCAACTACTCTCGAGCAATTGTTAAGAAGGGTAGAGGTCATCAAGCCACAGTGGGAAAGTCCTCTACTAATGGAGTTTCATAGATGGAGATCACAACTTTACTGTTTGATTTCAAGTAGGATATCATAAACAACATGACTACACAGTTGGATACTATGCAAGCTAGGAAGAAACATGAGGAAGCTGAAGCAATCTTGGTAGAGTTCTGTCCACATTGTAGATAGAAGAAACGTGACTATAGATGCAAGATGGTTCCTAACCTAGAGGCTAAGTAGCTACCTACTGACTTTAAGGTGGTAGAAAGTGATGATGAACAAGTATTCTTTGTTGCACAAACGCGACCATGGGCTCAAAGACAAGGTATGCCTCAAGATCCTTTGACTTTTGGTAATCCTTATTCTAATTACAATAACCGGTGGCAACCTACATATGGTCCATCACAAGCTCGGAATACTTCTCAACCTCATTGGCCTAGCTATCAGAATCCTCAATGGAAATCTCCTCAAGGTGGTTGGCAGCAGCCACAAGGACAATGGACTCCACCCCTAGGTAATTGGCAGCAGAACCCTCAATGGAGAAGTCCACAACAATGGCAGAACCAATCCCTTGCCTTCCTGCATCCTCAGTAACTACAACCATAGGCCCTCATGCCACCTCCTGCAACACCTACAACAAATATTGGCCCTCCAAAACAAACGCCTATGCCTGCTCAACCATTGCCAAATCCTAATAATAAGCAGCAACAGCAACAACAACCTATGTATTCTGCATAAGTCAATCAATATCCAGCTTATGCCCTGAATATTCATGATATCCATCTCCGATTTGGAACCACACTTCTTGCTCCATAGCCACCTGTAATTACAGAGATTCTAGACTTTGCCTCTAAACAACTAATTGATACTGCAAAACATATACTTATATCAAATACTATCTCTAAGGAGCTTGTCCTGCAACATCAGACCAAACCATTTTTTCCTCAGAGATTGCAAATTACTACATCAAATTCTATGGAAGAGCCTACCTTTGATATTTTGGATCAGTTGAAGAATGTACACATTCAAATACCCTTTTTCAAGCCATTAAGGAGGCCTATTTGAAGAAACCAGGAAGAAAGAAAAAGGATCCCCAAACTATCCATGTTCTAGGACAGTTGGCAGATATTATGTTAGGGAAGGTAGTCATTCCAAAATATACTGACCCTGGGAGTCCTGTGGTACAAATAAATATTAATAGCCAAATAATAAAGAATGTTTTGATTGACCTTGGTGCAGCCATCAATGTAATGACCAAGAATACAATGGAGTATTTGAATATTCTAAACATTCGGTCTACACCTACCGTCCTGCAGCTTGCTAATAGTTCCACAATAAAACCTGATGGAATGGTAGAAGATGTTATTATCATCCTTGAGTCTTGGGAATACCCAGCAGATTTTACAATATTGTCCACTAAGGCCACTTATGGAGGATATCCTATCATCCTAGGTAGACCATGGTTAGCCACAACTGATGCTTTTATAGGATGTCATTCTGGAGACATGACAATTTCTAATGGTCAGTCAAGAAAGAAATTGGATTTATACCCACCTGCTCAGCCTTAGCCAGATTTGTCTCAACCAATTTGGCCAAATTTGGGAGAGGAAACTGAAGAAGTAAATTCATTGGCTCAGCTAATGATGCTACAAACTAATCCATTTTCTCAGCTTCAAAGTGAGGATGACCCGCTTTTCAATATTTTGCAGTCCAATCCTAGTTTGAGTAGCCCATCTACTACAGATAGCAGTCTTCAACAGTGTTTCCTGCAGCAACTAAATTCTGAGAACTTGTTGCTTGAATCTCCTGTCGTTTATCAAAAATTGCTTCCATCTGAAATATAGACACCACCATTATCAACAACCTCCATGAATGATCTTATCAAACAAGTAGAAGTATCTCCAGGCCATTATCTGAATATCAATAATAAGCTACCTCAATCTCAACAAGCTTCTCTAGTCACAATGTTGCAAGAACAACGCAGAGCTTTTGCATGGGACTATGGGGATATGAACAGAATAGACCCTCAACTTTGTACTCATAGGATCTACATTAAGGAAGATTGTTTACCTGTCAGGCAGCCTCAAAGAAGGATAAATCTGGCACTTAGGGAAATAGTTAAAACAGAGCTTCAAAAATTGCTTGATGTTGGTTTTATCTACCCCATTTCAGACAGTCAATGGGTATCTCCATTGGTGATTGTCCCTAAAAAAGGTGGAAAATGGAGAGTTTGTGTGGACTACAGAGAGCTGAACACAACAACTAAAAAGGATCATTTTCCATTGCCATTTGTTGACCAAGTATTAGACTCATTGTCTAGAAAAAAGTATTTCTCCTTTTTGGATGGATATAGTGGCTATAATCAAATAAGAATCACCCCTGAAGATCAAGACAAAACAACTTTTACCAGTCCATGGGGCACTTTTGCCTACTCTATCTTACCTTTTGGACTGTGTAATGCACCTGTAACATTTCAAAGGGTAGTGATAAGTATTTTTGCTGATATTTCTCATGATTCTATGGAAATCTACATGGATGACTTCACTGCTTATGGAGTCACTTATGAAGAATTATTAGCCAATTTGGAAAAAGTGTTGAAAAGATGTCAAGAATAGAATTTGTCTTTGAATAGTGAGAAATGCTTCATGATGATGCAAGAGGGAATTGTTTTAGGCCATCATATCTCTCAAGCAGGAATACAAGTTGATCCTGCAAAAATAGAAGTTATTCTAACTTTGCCAACACCTACAAAACAAAAGGATGTTGGAAGCTTCCTAGAACATGCTGGCTATTACAGAAGATTTATTAAAGATTTCAGCAAGATAGTTAGTCCACTATATGCCTTATTGACTAAGGATTCTGAATTTAGTTGGACTGAAGCCTGTGACAAATGTTTCCTGCAACTTAAGAACTTGCTTACTTAGGCATCTGTTCTTCAAGGACCAAAATGGAGTCTTCCTTTTCATATACACACAGATGCTTCTGATTATGCCATTGGGGCAGTTTTGGGATAGAAAGAGAATTCAATTGAAAATTTTATATATTTCATTAGCAAAAACTTGCAAGGTCTTGAATTAAATTATATTGTCACAAAAAAAGAATTGTTAGCAGTTGTGTATGCTTTAAACAAGTTCTGACACTATGTCACTAGTTACCAAGTATTTGTTCATACAGACCATGCAACAATAAGGTACCTCATGAATAAACCTACCATATTTGGCAGATTAGCAAGATGGCTCCTACTGTTGCAAGAATATAATATCACAATAATTGATAAACTAGGATGGGCTAATGTAGTGGCTGATTTCTTATCAAGGCTTCAAACGACTACACCTGGAACACTAGAGGTAATTGATGATAGATTTCCTGATGAACATCTATTTTTCATTGTTTCTCACACCCCATGGTATGCAGATATTGCAAATTACTTGGCAGTCAACCAAATTTCAGCCCATTTTTCCCTAAAGGAAAAACAATTTTTGGTGGAGAAAAGTTTAAACTTTTCATGGATTGCAGATTGTTTATTCTATACAGGACCCAACCAAGTCATGAGAAGATGTGTAAGGGAAGATGAAACCTATGACATCCTGCACGCTTGTTATGATGAGCCATGCGGTGGGCACTTTGCAACCAAAAGAACATCTATGAAGGTGCTTGCTACTGGATACTATTGGCCTACACTACACAGAGATGTCACAACCTATACCAAGAAATGTGACAGATGTCAACGCATGGGAAGACCAACAAGGTCTGATGAAATGCCCCTGTATCCTCAAGTAGTATTCAGTCCCTTTGATAATTGGGGCATCGATTTTTTTGGACCTATTGATCCTCCATCCAATGGGTAATCATATATTTTAGTTTGTACTAATTATGTAACCAAAAGGGCGGAAGTGAAAGCAATGACTCATGCCCATGACAACAAGGTTGCTGAATTCCTATATGAGCATATCTTTACTCGGTTTGGAGTCCCAAGGGAACTTGTCACATATCAAGGCGCTCAATTTACATCCAATTTAATCAATGCAATAATGAATGATTACAAGATCTGACATAGGAAGTCTAGCCCCTATCACCCTCAAGCCAATGGTTAGGCAGAAGTTACCAACAGAGAAATTGAGGCGATACTTACAAAGACAATTTAGCTACACAAGAAAGATTGGAGTAATCGACTTCCTGAAGTCATCTAGGCCTATAGGACAATATGGAAGACAACTACACGGTTCACTCCTTTTGAATTACTCTATGGAAAGACTGCCATGTTGCTAATGGAATTTCAGTACAAGACCTTGAGGACTGCTTTAGAGCTTAATATTGATATTTCCAAAGCCCAAAAGGAACGACTCTTGCAGCTAAATGCGCTAGATGAAATAAAAAAAGCAGCCTTGCAATATATTGAAATCATACAGCAGCAAAGGAAAAAGTGGCACGACCAACATATCAAAACTAAACAATTCTCTACCAGTGATTGGGCACTGCTCTATGACTCGAGGTATAAAGAAAATCAAGGTAAACTCACCACTCGATGGCTTGGCCCATATGAAATTGAGAATGTATTTGATAATGGTTTAGTTCAATTAGTCACAATTGATCCTGTTTGATTTAAGCTACTGGTTAATGGACACCATCTTCGGTTGTATCGTAAGCCAGTCTCAAAAGAAGAATTTATGCAGCAGTTTATTTAGGATCTTGCCACTAATCTTCCTACAGCAAAAGGCTTTAGCCTTTCTCCTGCAGCTTCACCATAATGTTGCAATGCATGCTCATAATAAAGGTTTCCTTTTTAAGGAAACCCTTTTTCTTCGTTCCCACTCATCGCCACATCTCACTTCCTTATCTTCCATCCCATCCATCCATTCCATCCATACATCTCATCCATCCACGTCACCCATCCACCTCATTCATCTACACCACCCTTAATTATGATTTCATTCCCAACTGTCATCTCATGCTGAAGCCATCATCTTTCTCAGCACGTACGAGCATTTATTGAAAGGTACGCAATATCTTTTATTGTCACATCCCTGATTTATTTCATTTTATTCATTAACTACTATGTCTATATCAATCATTATTACCCGATCTCTGCCTATTCTTTAGTACATGTGTGGACATGTCATATTTTAAGTAGGGGCGGGATAATCCATTTCACTTATGCTGCTGTCACAACTGATCAGATATTTTTCTTTATTATTTTCTTGTACTTTCCAAATATGACTGCATGTTTCATCCTAAATCACAATTAAAACTACTTGTTTAAGTAGTTGTAACAATCATTGTATACAAATATCTTTTGAGTTCATTCTTGGAAAAGAAGAGAAAGTGAAGGCAGGACAAAAAAAAGTAGAGCAGGAAAGTAAAAAGTTTTTTTTGGATTTTCATAAAAGAGTTTAAGTTTCAGCTGAGACAATTGTGAATATGGGTGGTCAACTGGTAAGACATGAGCCTGTAGCTCATGAGATATTGATAAAGAATCCTCAAACAGTTCAAGCATTCAATCTCTGTGGTTGGTTGAACTACTTTTTGAGGTTAGATTCTTTCAATGAGGAAGCTACTGGTGAATTTTTAAGAACTCTTTCAGAAGGGGAAGCTTCCGTATGGGGTATGATAGTGGCTGTAATAGAAGAATGAATTGCTGAAGTAACCAGACTTCCTATAGCAGGGGAAAATTTCTCTTTAGATGCTGTTTCTACTAGGGTGGAGTTTACTGTACCAACTGATGGACCCTTGGAGGTCTCTAAGCAAGGATGCAAGTGAGTGTCGTTGCCTCCCCCATATTCAAAATATGCTGCATTCATAATCAGGTATTTGACCTATGAGGGATGCTTCTCCTATTTACATTCTTACTATTTTAAGTTATTGAGCCATATGAGGCATGGATTAGCTGTTAATGTCCCAAAATTTTTGTTAAATCTTTTAAAACAAAGTGCCCATGAAACCCAGAGAGGAAGGGACAACTCTATTGCCCATCATGCCCTCATAAAAATGTTGATTGAGTTTTCCTTGAGGGATGTCTCTCCCCTTTCTTGGCAAGACTTTGTTGCCCAAAAGGGTTTGCAACTTCCACAGCCGCCTAGAGCAATCCTTGTAGCACCAATCCTTGCAGCATCTATTCCTGCGATCTCCACACTAGAGTCCTCTACCCGAGTGCAAACTAGGTCTACCAGTAGGAGAAAAAAAAGAAAAAAAAAAGGCAGGAGAGTCATCTAGGGTGGAACAAACCCTAGAATCTGACCCTCAACCTCAGAAAAGGCAACACTCTACTCCTGTAGCATCTTCTCCTGTAGTAATTTCTCCTACAGCAACGCCTGTTGCCACCACAAGTTCACCATCATCTTCTGATAAGGCAGAGCCCTCTATGCAAATCAGAAAGAGGAAAGCTACGAGAGCACCTCCGGCAGCTGCAACATTGCCAAGAAGAGTTTCAACAAGAAAACAATGTAAAGTCTCCCCTATTTCACCTCAATCTGAAGTTATCATAATTTTAGAGGAATTTGTAGGTTCTGAACATAATGTCTCTCAGGATGTATCTAAGAATGTTGCACAGAGTCCATTTGTTATTCTTGAAGAAGAACAAATTGAGACAAGGGAAGTTGAGCATAATGAAAGGGGGGTACCAAGTCTCGATGACTTGGCTGCTACGGCTATGCAGATTTAGGAGAAAGCATAGTCTTCTCCACTACAGCAATAGGAATTCATCCTGCAGCAAGGGGAAGAACAACTTGAACAATTGGAAGTGGCCAATGAAGCTTCATTACCCCCTGCAAGTTGTCAAGCCATGGTTGTCTACAAAAAGACATTTTTGATTGAATTCTTGGAATATCTTAGAAACATATGGAGACTGTCACATTGCAGACCTTGAGTTTCTGCCACCTAGCCAAGACTGAAATGCAACAAAGTCTTTGGGAGGAAGAAAAGAAGAAACTGAAAAGAGACATTGAAAGGAAGAAACAGGAAATTCAGGAGTTAAAGGAGAAAATGAATGAAATGATGACAATAACTGGTAAGATTATGGAGTGTAGACCATCACCTAGAGTTTATGCTCTGTGTCTCAAGGAACAATTTTTATGGTTCCAGTTAATGAGAATTTCTAAGAATCTAGATCATGTTATTCACACTGCTAAATAATTCTATGATGCATACCAGGCGGCTCCTAATTGGCTAAGGAATTCTTTGTGCGAATTTTATTTACATGGCTTTATAATTCCCTCTAAAACATAGTGGAATCCACTTCTGTACATTGGCGACATTCATTTGAGATCACTCATGTCTTGGGTGGCAAACGAAGCTAATTATGGCAGGCAATTGGAAGCATATGAAGAAGCCGAAAGGGATGAGCCTATTCCATTGTGCCCTGAGAGTTCAGACCCCTATACAATGTTGAAAACCTGGCTTACTATGGCATATGGCCATAATAATAATACAACCAGGATGAAAATATTCGATCTCAGAAAATAGGTGTATGATGAGTTTCAAGAACATACATACTCATTTTGGAAGCTGTCATACTCCAGAATTGAGAAGAGATGGGAGAGATTGATTGTTGGGTTAAAAAGGTTTGAGCCTCACAGTCCCCTGAATTTTACGGTAGCTCTCAAAAGATCAAATAGATACATACAGTTGGGCCTTCAAGAGAGGTTTGAATTGTGGTTGCCCTTGACATTTAGACCTCCTGTGCTGATGTGGCCTCTTTATCCCTACCGAGCTACAAATATTAATGAAGACACAGAAGCTTGTAGGTATGAAAGGTGGCAGAGTTTCAGAGGTTTTTATTATAAATTTGAAACTTCATTTCAGGTTCATGCCTCAACCACTGATTTTAGAGAAACCACCAAAAATTTTAATGCTAGAGGACTAGCATCAGGTTAAGTAGGGGGAAAATGATGAGCCAAAAATATGCTCATAATTTGGGTATCATGGTGTACTTTTAATACCCTTACTTTTGTTGTTCATGGTTGTTTAAACTCTTTAGAAACCTTTTATTGGGGGATATCTTGTAGCAATACACTTTTATATTCCTACATCCTATCATGTTGATATGTCTATATTTATTACCCTGTTTGACTTCCCAAATGACTGGTATAACGCATGTAGTTTTTGAATAATGAAGTAAATTTGATATGTGATTAATAAATGAATATCATGTATGTTGCCATGCGTGTTTCCGTTCACTTCTGTTGCCTTGTGTTTCGCAGGTTGTTGAAGAAAGTATGAATGAGTCAAGCGCAGCTGATCTCGGCCTTGCAGTAAATTTCATTTCCTACACGACTTCGAGGAAGTTATTCTGGCGAAGACTCTTTGACCGAAATTGTTGGGAAGGAATTTAAATGTCAATTAATTTGAAAAGAGTGGAATGCTGAATTCTCTCTGAATCATGTTGAGCGGATAAGTTCATTTATTTAGTCTATTCCTCGATTCCAGGATACATTTACATCCACGTCTTTCTCTGATAGGGTTAGTTAGTTAGTTGTTTTCCTGATTTAAATAAGTGTTCCTCCTACGCGAGTGAGCAAGCATAACAAGATAGAAAGGATATTATGTAAAAGTTAGTATGATAATAAAAAATAGAGTATGTATGATAAGAAATAGAGTTTTGTGTTAGTTTTCATATGAACAGAACAATGTACACTATTATGAGTTTATGAATAAAATTTGATGAATTTCTGAGTTCAATCCTTGCATAATTAGTTGATGCTTGCTAAGGGGGCCCACTTAGTAAGTATCTGTAGTTAGATAGTTAGCCGTTCATTTTCTATTGATCATAAGTTAGAACTCATTCTTGAAGTTTCTGTGCAAACTTAGTCTTATATTATTCCTGCAGCATCAGGAATCCATCCTTGTGTTTGTTCCTACAGCATAAGGCTAGTTCATAGTTTGTTTCTCAGTTGGTAGTTATGGTTTCTGCTTTGATTACGTTTAGAGAAATTTGCATTACCTTCCTGTAACATAGATAGAATTCCTTTCAAGTATTTATTTTCGATAGGTTGTGACTGAAATTGGTTCTTAGTGCACATACAGTGCCACTTCATTTCAAGTATATGTTGCCTAGTTTGACAAGTAAATGAACGACCATGAAAAGATATTAGTCGCCTGCTGGAATGTCCAATTCCCAGGATAGGTTTTACCGTGATTTTCATATCCTTTTGTGGGTGTGACCAGTGATCACATAAGAACTCTTATATGTGCATGAACTTAATCAAGATAGATATGATAAGTTGGAAGCATGTATTAAAATGCATGATGGTTTTGCTCAAGCTACAATGGGCTCGATCACACTCCCTTTACAAGTAGGACCAAAGAAATTAAGTGTATCATTCTCTATCATATCTAATTCGGACCAATTTCATGAGAAGTTAGGCTACAAATGGCTTTGCTCCATGAATGTGGTCCCATTCATTGTCCATAAGTGCTTAAAGTTTCTAGTCGGCAATGAAATATTCATTGTGAACCATAGTGGCTTTAGACCTCTGTCTTCCCGTGGAAATTTCTCCTTAGATTATTTTTGGCCTGAGCCCATGGAACCTATAAGACCCCATGAGGATTTCCTTTTCCTATCCTACCAAATATTCAAAGAAAAATGCATAGCCAAGCTATCCCTTGAAAAATTTCCTCCACCTATGATCAAACCTCCACCCATGCTTGAACCTCCACTACCTAAACAAAACAATGCTGAGCCTAAAACCCTTCCAACAAACCAAGACCCATCCATGAAAAATCCCTTTCCTATTTCGTATAAAAGGCCTAGAGAAAACCAAACAAGTCCTAATCCATCTCCTAAACAAATTTATAGAGCCAAAGAGAAAGTGGTTGGACAACCTTCCATGGTTTCTTCTGGTCTTCCCGCACAAGAAGAAAATGAACCTATGGTTGATTAACCCGCTTCTACACAAATGCAAATTGAAAATCATAATAAAAGAGACTGAAATGCTAGAGAGCATAGGCGTAGACCTCGTGCTATTGCTCGAAATATGAATGAAGAGAACAACATTGAAAATCAAGATCTGAACTTGATAGAAGCACTAAACGATGAGCCTCCTCCATTACCAGAACAAATAGATCCTATGTCTCCAACACAACAAGGACTATCACCTTCTATGGATATTATCATTTTTCCTCATGTTGTGGTTAACCTGGATGATGATGAAACAACTAAAATTGATGAGCAAGTACATAATGAGTTGAATTTTTTATTTTCCTCTTCCATGAGCTTAAATGATAACAACTGTGATGATCCTCCTAACTCGAGTGACGCACCACGTGTTGAATCTGGTGATTCTCCTAGTACAACACTTGATGTTGTCCCTCTCACTCGTGATTTGTATTTTGCATATACTGAACAAGATTGGGATCATGCGAATGACCTACTGGATGGTTGACTCGCATGTGCTTTACTAGTCTTTTATCTTTTCTTTATCTTTATCTTTCTTTTTCCTTTTGCTTTCCTTTTTACTTTCTTTTTGCTTTTGATTGCATGTGTGTAATGTGATCCCCTGTAATATTTTGTTTGATGTTTCTCTCTCTATGTGCATTCCTCTATTTGTACCTTCATTCTTCTATATGTTGTAAACTTTTCACCTCTTTAATTTTCTTTCCTTTCATTTTTTGTCTCGTTTTTTCCTTTTGGGGATGACACAAAGTGTCAAGATACTCTATGTATCTTCCATGTTGACCCAAAATATTTTTGATTATCTTTTCTTTTCCTTTCATTTTTTGTCTTGTGTTTTCCTTTTGGGGATGATGCAAGGCATCAAGACACCCTATGTCTCTTCTATGTTGACCCAAAATATTTTTCATTATCTTTTCTTTTCCCTTATTTTTTGTCTTGTGTTTTTCTTTTGGGGATGATGCAAGGTGTTGAGACACCCTATGTCTCTTCCATGTTGACCCAAAAGGTTTTTCTTTGTTTTCACTCTCTTTGTGTCATTCTTCTAGTTCTATGTGTATTTGGGGAATGATGATAGTTTTGAGCTCTCTAATATTATTGTAACAAAGACAAATACTGACCCCGAATCCATAGATCCCTTAAATGTGTTTCTGGGGGGCAAACCTCTTTTCCTTTTCATGTTTTGGATACTTTAAAGTAATTGCTCACAACAAGGTGCTAGCAATTTCTTTAAAGTGGGGGCATACATTGAAATAATTTTGGCATGATTTCATTTGTTTGCATGTTCCTTTAGCAATTTCCTTTCTTTTTGCGATGTGTCCTTCTCTTGGTGGTTTCATTGGGTTTGACTTCCTCATAGAGCGTGATATTTCCTTGTTCTCTCTTGGAGACATTAGGCACAATGTTCCCTAAGATGAGACATTTTGCACTTGTCCTCTCTTGGAAACATTGGGTATGATGTTCCCCAGGCTAAGACCTTGTATTTATCCTCTTTCAAAGGCATTTTAAGCACGATGACCTCTAAGATCATGACCTCAAATGAACTAAGTGAAATCCCTTTGAACATCCATCTTTCTTGTTGCATTTTCTTTTTATGCCTTATTAAATTCATGAAGGTATGGCTTTGATATGGTCCCTTAGGGCTCACCTAGTGAATAACTAGCTTTAGTATCCCTTGTGAGCATGCATTTTTGTACCTTATTAAATTCATGGAGGTATGGCTTTGATATGGTCCCTTGGGGCTCACCTAGTGAACAACTAGCTTCACTAGCCCTTGTGAGCATGCAAATTATTTTGTCCTTATCATGGTCATGGGGGTCATATGATGTTGATATGGAAGTCCTAGGGCTCACCTAGTGAACAACTAGCTTCACTAGCCCTTGTGAGTGTGCATTTTGTTTGCAGAGTGGGCAACGCGTTTCACTTGTAAAATTTATTTTTGGACAAATAGCTAAACCTGATCCACCGCATTGGATAGCCAGTCGAAGCTTGATCTGTTGCATTTTTCTTTTTTCTTTTTTCCTTTTTCTATCTTTGATGGTGTATGTTTGCGATCTAATTATGGATTCATATATCATCTGTAAGTGTGTTCCTTTGTGCCTCTGTTGGTTTTCCATAGGATCTTGATCCCAGGGGTTTGGCCACCCTCTTGGTCATTGCCATCTTATCTTACTAACATTTGTACATTTCAACCCCTCTTGATTATGTGGTTGGCTACTTTAGTGTGAGTTTGAAGCAAGTTCATCCTCTCACTAAAGTGGGGGCTAAATGTAGTATAGTAAAATGCATACCCTTGCATTTTCACACTTGGTTGGGCCCGCATTGCTCTATTTATCTCCTAATTTGCATCTACAAGCCTTATGAATCATATCTTCTTTTGGATAAACTCGACATTATCCAATGCATAAATGATAATTTGATGATTCTATCTAAGTGTCCCTGATTTTTGGGTTGGTACTAAAATGCCACCTAGGGTGTCTTTGTCCCCCAAAGGTCTTAAGACCTTGATTTTGAGGTATCTTAATTGGGCCCCTTGTTGGTGTCTGTGCCCCAAGTTTCATGCCTTGGGACTAAGATTCCACCTAGGGAATGTCTTAGTCCCCCTTAAGGTATTTTTGGGATTCAATTTCAAATCTTGGTGGGATTTAGCCTCTTTTATTTGATGAATTCATATGTCGGCTTGGTGTGGTGTAATTTCAAGATATTAAGCATAGATAAGTATAAATACAAGGTTCCTTCTCTCATTTTCTCCTAACAAGCAATCAAAGCATTCAAGTATTCAAGAATTCAACAACATTTCATCAAGCATTTGGAGCCATCAAGAAGATTCAAGCATCATATCAAAGATTTTCTTGCATCATGTGTGTTGTTGTGCTAGCATTTGTGAAGTAGGATTTGTGATTCAAGCAAGTGTTTCAATCAAGATCAACATCATTCAAGCAAGAGTCAAGAACCACATCCATTGTAGCCATTTCACACAAGTTTACAGACTTTATAACAAGGGTTTGGTGAGTTGTAGCATTGCATGTTGTTCATTCATCATTTCCCTTCATTATTCCATTTCATTTCAAGGTTTAATTACCAACAAGGGGTTTGACCAAGGAAAAACCTCGTTCACTAACAATCAACAAGTTTTTCCTCTCTTACATGTTAATTATTGTAGATTTAGGTTGAAGACTTGAAGATCATTTGAAGTGAAAAGTTGCAAAGTTGCATTACAAAATTTTCATCTTCATGAAAACTCACCTACAGGCCGAATTCAAAAATTTCAGAACCCGATATTAGAGAAGAAGGAAGAGCAGACATCAACCCTCAGGACCAAATTAAGAGTTTTTAGAAATTCCAGATGGGAGTAAGTCACCACCTAGGGTGTCTTAGTCCTCCCAGACATATTTTTCAAAAATTCTTCTAGATTTGGTTTCAACATTTGAAGATTTTGCATCTTCCCCGAAAAATAGCTACGGGACTAAGACAACAGTAAGGGTGCCTTTGAGCTCCATAGCACTTGTTGACAAATTCTTTGCATTTATGAAATCCTTGTTACATCTCCAGACTTCCTAGGTACATACCTCCTAAATTCCTGTTGCATAATTTCATCATTTGCATCCCTCATTTAGCTTGCATAACTAGGTGTTGTGAGTTGAATGTTTATTTGTCTTTTCCAAGCATTTGCTTGGTGGTGAACCCCTAAAAGATTAAAGAACCCCCTCTTAGGTCCTCCTCATTGAGAATTGACTCACCTTTTGAGGTTAATAGTCAATCCAATTAGGACTCCTAGGACATTTTTGAGTGATTAGTTGGAGAAAGGGGAACATTGTGCCTCCTTATTTTCGCACCAATCAATAACTATTTAGTTAAACTCACTAGATTTTCTCCTATTAATCGAATAAGTAATTTTATTTGATTAATTCATTATTTACACTATTTTTTTCCCCTTTTGATTAAATAATGCAAATTATTTAATTAAATGTCATAAATCCCTCTTTGATTAAATAATTCCTATTTTTTTTACTTAAAGTTCCTAATTTCCTCCACTTGCAAAATTAAATAATTTCTTAAATTTTTTAATTGGTTAATTTCCTCCAATCATTCAAAGAATATTCACATGGAATATTACCTTTTCAAATTCAAATTTCTCCCTCCATGTTGGAAATATCTTCCACATGCTTCCTTAAAATAGGGGATTTGTTATTGTCTCAAGCAATTTGGACCTTTGATTAAAATCCTTGATCCATGTCATAATGCATTATCAACCCTTGATTTGATCTTTGATCCATGTTTTCATCTCTTATCCATTTTCATCAATTGATTAGGTGATTCAATCTCAACCATTGATTCATTCTAAAAATCTATAATTACTTCTCATTTTACATGAGAGTTCATTCACAAGCATTTGAGCAACCTTATTCTACCCAATTTCATACTTGAGCTATTGAGCATTTGTGAACCAACTTCACCATTACCATCAATTTGAATCAAGCTTTTGCACAATCAACCATGGATTATGCTTCCAATTGAGCACTCCACATCCAATTTAGCACTAATCACTTAATGGGATGAAGTTTTGCATTGTTAATTAGGCGTTCCTTTGCATTAATTTGGTATTTCATGCTTTAAATGAACCTTGATTTGTAATTTTTAAACAAATATCATTGAATATGGATTTTAATTGATCAGTTCATCTTGTAATTGTTTCAATTCTTTAGTATATGATCAATTAGACTAACCATGTTACAGACATAAGGAACATATATTATAACATGAGCATGTAATGGCTTGGAAAAACTACGTAATTATGTGACTGTGTTATCTATTTTAGAATTTTAGCATGTTATGCTTTAATTTTTCTTGAAAATATTTTTTACACTTTTCAACTTGTCATATTTGTTTATATAGTTGTGACTACAATTAGTGCAATATTTTATGGTGGTTTCATAAGAATAATCTCCAATGTCTTTTTTAGTTGAAAAGACCACATGATGTCCATGACCATCAAAATTAAGAAATTTTCTATCTTTTAGGGAGAGATTACTAGAGAATGCCCTATTAAATTTAATAAACTTTCTCACTTACATAAATTAACCTTGATATATAATCCTTTAACATATTGTCAAATCTAAGGATAGTAAATCCTAAAATAAAGAAGAAACATAAAATAGAAAACATTATTACATGGCTTTACCTTCTTAACTCCTTATCATGTTATTTTATTCTTAAAACTCTATCTAGAAATAATTCTTGAAGTATTTTAGTCAAATAGTGGTCTATTATACCGAATCTCAATGTCTCTTAAATCATTGCAATATGAGTTTCTTTTGCATCTTATTATTAGTTAGGTTTGGTTTCCCAAGCTTTTCTAAAACTTCTATTTATCTATATGTCTTAACTCAATAGTTATAATTTATCTAATATTAAGACTCATTAGCTTTTGTTGAGAAATAATAAAAATATAGTCCTCTTGTTTAGTAGTTCAAAAGGGTGCACATTGAATGAGTAAATAAGTTGAAATGATTTTTAGAAATATTATACAATTCTTCAAACATAGGTGGATTCCCCTTCTCTTATAGAAAGACATATGTCTAATATAAGTCAAATAGAAAATAAATACCCTCACATTTCTTGGATTTCTAATTATGTTTAATTATATATAAAATTTGCATTTCTTCTTGTTAATTTTATAGATGAGTAAAGGGTTCATTTCATGGATGTTTTCATTCAATGTATTTTATTCCAATTTGTTTTCATGTGATGACATTTTTGTGAGAGATCTACATAGACTAATAACACTTAATTTATTTTTATTCTAGATTAAGGTTGAGAAATTTAAAGATTTCATAGAGGGGGAAAGAAAGAGGGAGTTTTATACAATGAAATCTCACAAAATTCACAATAATAAGAAATCATCTCCTGTACTTAGTGCAACCATCGACAAGATCAATTCTTGCATGGAGAAAACCTTGTAAGAATAATTCATTAGATATAAGTATTCATAGTTAAAATTTCAAATTGCAAGAATGACCTATAGATATATGGGAAATTATTAAGTGTAAACAATAATGGTTTTTACATATTTTTTTAGTAGTTATGCTCATTTAGTGTAGAATATTTCTAGGAAATTGATGCTTCACTTTTTGATATCTTTGAAGTGTCAGAATCAGAAAAAAAAAACACTAGACTTACGCATAAACCTATAGAAAGAGGTTCTATATCCTTTTAGCACAAGCTTTATGATTCATAGGCTAGATAATGCTTTTCTATGGTACTATTAGGTTCAAAATGTGTGCAAGGTTGACAAACTATTTTATGGTCAAGAGTAATCATTTTAGAGGAATAAAGTCATTATTTTCCCCATTTATCTTCGAAGAATCATATTAATGGATTGAATTCTTATTGCTATATGTACATGTTTGTAGATTCACTACATTAAAAACACACACAAAAAATTGCATGTAGGCAGTAGATCTTAGTAGATGGTTAAACATATTGAGATAATTTTCTTAGAAAAATAAGTATTGTGAACATTAAGTATAAAACCAAAGACTCAAAGTATGTTTTGAATATAAATGACACATTTTCGATACAATATTTAATATTATCCAACAACGATAAATGATTCACATATTAAAAATATAATAATATTAATAGTAATGAAGATGGAGAAACACCTCCTTGAAATTCAAATGCCATATGAACTTGAAGTGGCATTTTAATATCATTACAAGAAGAAATTGATCATGGATTGTCAATGCAATCAAACATTTCTATTCATTCACTATTTGATTTAATTTTTAATGTGTACAGTCATAAAGGTGTTACATTAACTCATTTTTTTCACGCTATCTTATGGTAGTTTTAATTATACACATTGCTTGCATTTGACTTAGAGCATATGGGGCTCCCTATTGCATGGGTTATATGTATAGAACGTAACGTGCCCTAAAAGGGATTTTAACTGAGAAAGCACAAGCCTAAATGAAATCTCCAAGAGTGTAAAAAGGCCAAGAGTCCACCAGATTCCATTAACACTTAATTACATACAAACAAGGTCTGCAATAGATGAAACTAGGCGACCGTAGGCAGGGTTTAAAATGTGCAGAAAGGCCAAGTGTAACATTTATACTATTGGCAGAGTACAAACAAATAAAGTGTCTCGATATAGGCCAAATGTAAACACGTACATGTGAAATTCATACCAAGTCAAGGCATTAGGTAATGGATTGGGATTTGAAAGCATGAGTATATACTGGGACGATAGATCGTTTATAACACGGCAAACCTTCAATCACGGGTAAAAACAAGAGTTTTTCCAGCTCATCGAAAATCCAACCATGACATTATATACAATGCACCAAAAGTCATTAGAACGTGAAGCGAGGGCTTCAAGGTTCGTTGGGTAAGTTATAACATTTTAACTTTTGTCCTTTGTATCTGGTTGATCTCAAAAGTCATTAGAACGTGAAGAGGGTCCCAAGTTCAGAATAGGGTTCGTTGAACAGGTCATAACGTTTTTAATTTTTGCCCCTTCCATCTGATTAACCTCAAAAGTCATTAGAACGTGAAGAGAGGGCCCCAAGTTCAGAATAGTGTTTGTTGGGTAGGCCATAACATTTTCGACTTTTGCCCCTTCCATCTGGTTGACCTCGAAAGTCATTAGAACGTGAAGAGGACCCCAAGTTCAGAATAGGGTTTGTTGAACAGGTCATAACATTTTTAACTTTTGCCCCTTTCATCTGATTAACCTCAAAAGTCATTAGAACGTGAAGAGAGGGCCCCAAGTTCAGAATAGTGTTTGTTGTGTAGGTCATAACATTTTTTACTTTTGCCCCTTCCATCTGGTTGACCTCAAAAGTCATTAGAACGTGAAGAGAGGGCCCCAAGTTCAGAATAGAATTCGTTGAATAGGCCATACTTTTGCCCCTTCCATTTGATTGACTTCAAAAGTCATTAGAACGTGAAGAAGGGTCCCAAATTCAGAATAGGGTTTGTTGGGTAGACCATAATGCTGCTAATGTTTTGTGTTGACTTTGTAATTCTATTGCTCTTGGCACAACCAATGCTTCACCCAAGGCCCTTCTGGAACATGACCATGAAGTCAATTTTATGTAATTGGATCCGCGTTAAGACTTTGAAGAACCACTATTTTGTTTCTATGTTTGCTAGATTTTCTCTTGACCGACTGTTTCCACTGAGGAGATCAGGATCTGATGGTTATAAGTAGTGATGAGGTCTATCAGTAACAGATCACAGTGTATTCACATATCCTCCTTTGAGATTTCCAATGGCTTCCCAAATACTATTGTTTTTCGTTATCTCCCTTGCAATAATATCTTGTTCATGGTGTCATCGCGAAGAGCATAATATTGTGTTTTACATTCACGACATAGTGAGTAAACCCAATGCAACAGCCATAGTAGTGGCAGGAGTAAATGGAACATCCTCAGATCTCTCAGGCTTTGGAACGGTGCTGGTTATAGATGATCTTGTGACTAAAAAGCCCCATCGCTCTTCCACTGTTGTGGGAAGGACGAAAGGATTGTATTCTAATTCAGATGTGAAGGGCAGTGCAGTTCACTTTGTGTTCTCTCGTGTTTGAGAACAAGAAATATAATGGGAGCACACTTGAATTCCAGGGAACAGATCTCTTCACGAAGTCCTCTGGAGTAGAGGTGTCTGTTGTGGGAGGAACGGGGAAATTGAGATATGCTCGTGGGTATTCTATCCTCACTCTTCTATCGGGCGGTGACTTGGATGGTATTATGAAATGCAACACTACCTTCCGACTAGATTAATTTCCCTTCCTACTACGTTCTTTCCATGATTTACTGCAAATAAATTCAATGTAACGTCGCTTCAGATTTGAGGTAGGTTCTTAGTTGATCGAAGGAAATGGTGTTTGGTTCAGTGAAGTCTAAATATTCTAATTATGATGGCAGTTTCTCTCACACTCGAAAGGATGTCTAATTTAGAAGTTGACCGTTTTGATGGATTTTTTCATTTTGAAGATGAGATTGAATTATAAAACTGCTGCTTGAATATTGTAATGTAATTGAGAATTAATAAAAAGATTCCCCTGTTGAAAGTGAATGTAGTCTTTTAAGACGAACCACTATAAATCTTGGTGTTTCTCTGATTGTGTTTGGTTTTACTATTCTGATTTAATTTTTCTGTTTTTCTTTTCAAATTGTCTGCAAATCTTTTCAACAATTGGTATCAGAAAAATTGTTTCTAAAATTTAGACTTTTCTTGATTGATCATAGAAGATTATATTGAAACCATGTATCTGATTTGAGTGCTTTTTAACCATCGGCACTACTAAAATCTGAAGTCTCTTCCTATGTTTAGGCATGGTTTTTTTCCTTAATGAAGTATATTACTATGAAAATAAATAAAATATTCTTTTTGAAATTATTTAAGATAAAGTATTTATTAAGTAACCTATATAGCAATGAATTTAAATAAAAGAATTGAGATAAAAAATGACATTCAAACATACCTTTAAATAATGGTAAATATTCTTTTCTATATTGTGTTCTATGATTCATACTAATAATGAATTAAATAATGACAAATATTCTTTTCTATATTGTGTTCTATGATTCATCTTAATAATGAATTAAACATGTCATGCTTTGACATGACATAAAAATAGTTGTTCTTTGTGAGTTTTAATAATAATGAACATAATTTGACCTTCAACTTAGAAATATGGGTTTTAACCTATTTTCTAGTTTTTAAAGAATTGTGGCCACCTACAATAATTTAGGACAATATAGTCTTAAAGGCACCATTTAAACTTTTGACGTTAGGATATTGAAACCAACTATGTTCTTACCTTGTTTCTTATATAAGCCCATATTAGTAAAAATGAATTGAACATGCCAAGTAGAATGCCAATGCTTAGATATGTACTTATGAATGTGTATGTTAATTATATGACTTGTATACTAAAAGAAGGTAGATTTTATCCTTTTATACAACAGTCTATCAAGACAAAATTGAATATGTTGTGCTCTAATTGATAGGCAAGGACTAGTTTGGAGGCATATTGTGTGGCTTGGTTCTAGCATGAATTTTAATTTTAGGATTCTATGTTAAAGATTGTAGACAAGGTCTTAAACTAGATTAAAGGTTGCAAACACGCAATTGACCTAAGCCATGAAACACAAAATTTTAAGGTTGGGTTAGGATCGTGGGTGCATTGAGAATCAATTTATCCTAACTATTGGTCAAATTCCAAGCTTTGCACAAAAATATGCTATGATACACTATATTATTACAATATGGAGAAAGAATCAAGGTGAGTATGGGAAGAATGAGAAAGAGCTTGGTTAGGGATGTAGTTTTCATCCTTATGATTTTCTCCAACTTTGAATTGCAATTAAAGTACCATCAAACATTCATGTAAAAGTGTTTAGTTGGGAAAAGTGATGGACCCTAGGGTTTAACTAGGATTAATCACCTTTCACTAACATAATATTGGGGAATTGAAGATGGACAAGGACATGAAACTAACTTGCAACTTGAAATATGAGTGAAGCAATCCTTGATCTATACTTTCCTTTCTATGGGGTTGGATTTGAGAGATTTGAAAATGGAACTATGATGGAATGCAATTATGCAACTAGCTAACTATGAAAATACACAATTCTGATATGAATACAAGCAACTTGGAAACTAATAATAAAATTTGATGACTAGAAATGAATAGAGAAAATATTAGTGTACTTGTGGTTTGAATTTTAGCTTGATTTGAGTGGATAAGGACACCAAGGGCACCCTCGTCCAGGGATCTGAAACTAAAATATCCTTTCATAGTCCTTGTGTCCCTGATCTATGGCTTCTTCCTTTTGAATCTTTTTGTTGAATCTTTGTCTATTGCTAAGATAATTGAGTTTCGGTAAATTGTCAAGTTGTAGGGCTTGAATGCATAAATGAAAAAAATATCTTCAATCCCTTGCTAATCTTCTTCAAATATGTAACATGTGCATTGAAAAGGAGAGAAAGGATTGTGCCATATAGGGGCTTGCATCAGTCAAACCTTGTGTTGGTATTCTACCTCCACAATGAAAAAATTGATGATAAAGAAAGCATATCCTTTTGAGGGATAGGGGCTAAATGATAATAGAGTAATGAATCAACAACTCGCTATAACTCACCACTCAAATATGATCTCCTTGAGGGACTCAAGTCATGCACATCACCTTCATGGCTTGATTGTAATTTGGATTGATTTGATTTGAAGACCTACAAGAATTAATAATCACAAATAAAATGCATGCATAAACATTAACAAAATCACATAAAACTTGACATGATGCTTGAATGATGGAATGCTGCAATAATTCTACAAATTTTGCTTCTGACTGAGCTCCTAAATTGATTTTGAAGTATAATAATTGCTCTTCAATGCTTCTTGATCTTCATGTCCTAAGATTATGAAAATACTGTGTATTTATATGCAATTAATGTAATTTCCTAAAAATAAATCCTAATGGCTAACATATTTAAATTTGGGGCCATTTTAAGGGGACAAGGGTACCAAGGGTTCCCTTGTCTAGATCCACTTTTTTAGGATCCAACGTATCAAGGGAAAAATATTAAATGCATACTTTGGTCAAGTACATATTTGATGTTTCAATAAATGATAAAATGGGCAATGGAATGCATAGTTTAGGAAATTAGAAATATGATTCTAGGTCTGGAAGAACATACGAGGGAGGAAAACCTAGAGTGGAATTGTCAATGGTGACAATTTAGAATGCTACAAAAAGTATAAAAGAAGAGAGAATAAGTGTAAATGGAAATAACTTATTAGAAGGATATGGATATGGATGGTCATGTGCACAGACTCCATCTAGTATTAGTTCCATCCTCAAAGATAAAATCATAAAATTCTAGGAGTATTATATGATCAAAGTATGAAATAAGCACTAAGAACTTCTTACTAATGTCAAATTATAATATGTAGAAGTAAAATGATAGTACATATTCACTTAATAGATCATTTTAAACTATAAATAGATATAAAGTAATAAAGAAAGTTGTGTAGAGCTATATTATAGATCAATGTAACTAGTAAAGGAGGATAAATATTATATTGTGAATCATTTTAACTATGCTCTTAATGATCAAATATCTAATGCAAGAGGGGTCTATACAATACCATCTCTAACAAACACACAACACAAACAACAAGAATTTGGAATACAAAAATCAATAACTATGATGCATTTTCTTATATCTCAAACTTGCACAAGTGCTTACAACTCCAATAAATATAATTAGATAAAATTATATAGTCTTCAAGCCTGATGAACAACAATACCAATGAGTTATAACTTAACTTATGATAGAAAAAGGATAAGAAACAACAAAAACAACCCCTTCTCCCTCAAATACAAACTTCAACTTGTAACCTGCAACTTACAAACTTCAACTTGAAAACTATTCCAATCTTCAACAATGGATTCGTGTCTTCAATTGTTGTCACAACACCTTCAAACCTGCAGCAAAAAATGGCTTCCATTTTCCCATGAGTAAACTCCATGCCTCCTTTCTCTAACTCCCCATTCAAGTTATCAATAATAACTCTCAAATTATAGAGTTTTTCCTTCAACATACTTTTTCATCTCTAAACTTGTAACTCTCAAGAATGCTACACCCAACTTGGTAAAAACCAATCAAAAATCATAAAATAAAATATTAATTATTCAATTGCATGTTCAAACTACTCCTACGAGAAAAATCTAAGAATAGTTGCAACAAGGATTCTTCACTCCTCAGAAATAGGGACCCAATTTGAAAAAAACGCTTCCAAAACAACATGGGCACCAAATTTTTTGCATGTTATTGTTGAGGAGATTTAAATGAGCGTCCACTGATGATATCTCCCAAAATCCAATGCCCAAGTTTACCTTTTTGTCTTTCTAGGCATTAAAATGCACTCCTACACTATCTCCCACTACACCAATTGCAACAAAAATTAGACCATACATTTAAAATCTTTTTTTTTTAAGATCATCAAATTATTCCTCCAAAAATTACTCAAACCAAAAATAATCAAAATTTAATGTTCTTCTGGTTGATGCAAGATTTCTAACAACCGTGGAAGCTCCTACATTAGACACCCATGGTAGAAAGAAAGTTGACCCTTTCACTTCTCAAGAGGAAAAACAAGATGATTAACCTTAGCTTTTGATAACCAATATGAGTCCTCAATAGGTCTTCCAAACCATTTCACCAAGTATTCAAAGTATTTCTTATGGCTTGTTCTCCCACTCACCCTTCTATCCAAGATTGTTTTTATCTCCTACTTCTCTGAAGTACTTGTTAGTGTATGTAATTGTTTTCCTATTGTACCTTCATCATTCTCAACTTCCTAAAACTTTAATAGATATGAAACATTAAATACAAGTGAAATATTGAGCTCACTAGGCAATTCTACTTCATATGGATTACCTGAATCATGCTTGCTTATGGTTTTGCAAGGCCCTAATTTCTTTATTTTTAGCTTATTGTAGGTACCAACTAGAAATATTTATTTTCTCAAGTGTACCATTACTTCATCACCAATATGAAATTCCTTATGTCTCCTCTTCAAATCAGCTTTAGACTTGCACTCAAAATTCATTTTAATGATGTGATTTCTTACCTCTTCATGTATGCTCTTTATGTGATTATAAAATTTCTGTGCTTCTACACTTTTCTTCTCACTTCTACCTATCTTTTTCATACATGAAACATCCCTTGGGATTCTACCATAGAAAATCTGAAATGGTGTTCTTCCCATGCTCCTATTGACAGAGTTGTTGCATGCAAACTCTTCTTGAGGTAGAACCAAATCCCACCCCTTTATCTTGTCTCCAACTACACTTCTCAACAAATTTCCCAAGCTTCTATTCACCACCTCTATTTTTGCATCAATTTGTGGATGGTAGGTTAAAAAAAATTCAAATCAATCCTTATCTTACTCCATAATATCCTCCAAAAGTAGCCAACAAACTTTGTATCTTTTTCTAAAATTATGCTCTTCGGTAGGCCATGTAGGCACACTATTTCCTTTAAAAAATAATTCTACCACATACACAACATCATTAGTATTTTTAAATGGAATGAAATTTTCCATCTTAGAAAATCTATCTACCACCACAAATATTGAATCATATTCCTTATGTTTCCTCAGTAAACCAAGAACAAAGTCCATCCTAATCTCTTCCCATGACCTCTTGGGTACAAGTAAAGGATGATATAAACCAGTGTTCTAACTAGTTCCTTTTTTCCTCTTGATGAATCCTACAACTGAGCCCAAAAATATTGCTCTCTAACAAGTTTTATGATTTTATCAAAAAAAAGGTCTTGCAATTCATCAACTATGTTTTTCTTTAATCAAATTTATTTTCATTGAACTTCTAAGAATGCACAACTTATCACCTCTAAACAGCATACCATCTGAGGGTCCCTAAGACATGAACTGTTTGAGGGTCCTTCCTTTTTCTCCCTAATTTCTTGAGACATAGGTCCTTGACTACTTTGGTATAGATTGGAATGTCAATAATAGCTTGGATGAGAGGGATCTTGATAATGGCATCCTTAAGTTGTCCTGACAGGCCTATCTCAGCTTGTGTGTGATGTTTTTGAATGGCTAAGTGTTCAGGGAAAGGATGCTTTGGACTTGAAACTGGTCTAGTGTACCTAATTTGACTCAAGCTCTAGAGATGATTTGTCTAAAGCTTCAACTATAGGTTCCTCATTCTCCATCTTAGTTATTTGAGGGGATGAAGGTCCTCTAGTTGTTTCCTTGAACTGAGGTGGACACCACTCACCTCTACCCCCTAAGTGGGGTATTGCATATAGCCTCGTTAGTATAAGCATATTAGACAGGCTTATTGTCAGGGTTAGGTGTAGGTTGGGTAGGCAACTATGGTGCTCTTGTTGGCTGGGATGTTGGAGTGGATGGATTAGGCTTAATGGCTTGTTGTTGTGGCTAAGGAGGAAGCATAGGCTACTGATAATTTATGTTTTGTTGCTGCCACTGCTAACCTTTTTGCTATTGTGGTTGCCACTAGTTTTTTGTGTTGGCCATTGAGGATTGTAATTGGAACCTTAGAAATTTTATTGTGACCAAGGATTTGGTTGTTGCTGGTTCCAATTTTGGTGAGGTTGTTGCTATTGTTGAGGGTTTGGCCATTGATTTGGGTTGTTTGGATAGGGCTAGGAATTCCAAGCAAAAAAATTATGATTTCCAATTGGAAAAGAGAAATTGAAACTAAGAGGGTCTTGTAGCATACCTTGTCTTTTTTTCCATGGCCTTCTTTGAGCTATGTAAAACAACTATCCATCCTCTCCTTCAAGTGGCTAAAAATTAGGTTTCTCTATTTTGTCTTTTTGAGTACTAGCCACCCTCTTGCATTTACAATTTTATTTCCTTTTTCTGCAACTAGGGCAGTATTTAGTGAGAATTGCTTTAGCCTCTTCTTGCTTCTTTATATATTATGGAGAGTGTCCAACTGAGTAGCTAGGTTACTGATAATGTCCTCCTTCATGTTGGATAGAAAATTACTTAACTCTACCTTTGAAACCCCAGTGGATAAATTGTGATTGGTGGATGTCCTCTCTCCTCTTGGCCTCTTAGTGAAGCTCCTGGAGTAATTTTTGTAGACCCTGTAGATTTTTTCAAATGGTATTTAAAAGATAAACCCTTGTCCAATAAGACTGATGGCATCCATACAATCCTCACTGACTCCTTTAAAAAATATTAACTTGAGGGATTCTTCAGATAGCTTATTCTGTGGATTTTTCTTCGAAGCAAATTGAAATCTCTCCACATAGTCTTCTAATGGCTCATCCTCCTTTTGTGAAATTATGAAAATGGCATCTCTCCTATTAAGACCTTTGCAATAGTCTTGGTACTTTTCCAAGAACATTGTCTTCATGGTATCCCAATCTGTAATAGCATCCTTGCTTAATCCCATAAACCATCTCAGGGATACATCTTTTAGAGTGGTAAGGGATATTGAGCCTATGAGCATTAGAGGTATAGTCATAACTCCTATATAGGACATCAAACTCAAACATAAATATGTCTAGATCTTCAGCCACCAACCCATAAAAGACTGGTAATGTTGAAGGAGGGATATTCTTGAGCACAGTAGCCCTTTTTTGGTGGGTGATTGGAAACTCAAAGGTCACATGTTATGGGTCATCCTCTAGTGCATCACCCATGGTTGGATATGTCCCCTCTATAGGTGTAGTATATATTGGGGAAACTTAAGTTTCTTCTTCAATATTACCCTCGCTCTGAGTGTTGGAGTCACCAATATCAGCTATGGCTTCTTGTCATGTAGAGATAAGGAATCTGCTTAACAAGTCCCTCTTCCTCCGCATACAATAAATATGGATTTGTATAGTAATAGTCCTACACAATGTTTGTAGAACTTTCTAGTATGTTGAAGAAAATTAAATCTAATAGTACTGATGTTGAAAACTAAGTGTAAACTATGTTAAATATTGGAAAAATAAGTCTACGAAGATAGCACCATCCCCAAAAATGGTGCCAAAAATGTCGATTCTAAACTAGTGTCTTGTAAACTTGGTAGAAACCACACAATTTAGAGGAATGACTAGCTGAACAGTCCACTCAACATTGTAAATACTTCATTAAATTGTCAACCAGGGTTTGTAAACTTGTGATAATGCTACACTATATGTGCATTCAAAGACCTAGGATTACCTAGTTTATCCTATTAAAGGTATTCTACTTGCTATAAAATCACATGAACATATAACAGAGAAAGAAGTAAACTAGCACTAATGGCTATGAGTGTCTATAGCATAATCTATAGTTGAATTGCTGCTAACAAATAATTACTAAACTTAACTCAAAACTGATAACTGAACTTGATCTATCCTCCAAAGTACTACAAATCAATTGAATGCATTCATCCACATGAACAACCATTATTGATAATCAAAATATGAAAAGCTATTTTAACTTCCATGCAAGTTATGAAGTAATGACAAACAAAAATAAAACAACTATAAATGTAGTGAAGACTAGTTACCTTGAGTGGCCTGCTCAAGTGGTTATCTTCACTTAACTAAAACCAAATCTAAATATTTAGATTCTATGCAACCATATCAACTTGAACTTCATTCATGACATATCCAAAAGATGACATAAAATATTACTCAAATATTGTATTCAATAAAACCATTTATGAATAATCAACATGTCTATAGATTATAATTGAAAACTGAGAAATAACTTATAAGAAAATCCACTAGTATGAGATTAATCAATTAACAATCATAAAGACTCAACCACTGACTATATACAAGAACATGAGAGTTTATTCTAAACACAACTCCTAATTCAAATCATTAACTACAACTCCCTAGACATCAAATTATGTAATTAAGAATAGAATTATTCAACTTGTAACTTAAAAGAAACAAGAGTTCAAATAGGACTAGAAAACTCTACAAAATAGATTTGCATCATGGATCACATAATCAATTATCCAAAATCCTATCAATAAAAGAATTCTTCTTCTTCAACACCTTATTAACTACCATAATGATGCACAAATAACTCCACTAGGTGTCTTTGCACAATATTTATTACACTTAGCTTGTTCTAACACTTCCCTTGTTTTGCTATCCAAGTCCTCCTTTGGTTGTGGGCTACAACTTTTAGTTGTTGTGGGCTATAGTGTCTTCTTGGGCTGCAAGAGGTTAATCTACAAAACACATACAAAAAGCTAACTGACATGATTAAACACAAAATTAAAATCACATTCCATACATATCCACATATAAATCATGCAATGCTACTATATCATAATTATATTTCCATTACTATAATTCAGGTCCAAGGTTGTATTTAATAAACATAAGGAGATAGCATAGCATAGGAATATGTCTTAAAGGATTGTCTGATAATTTATGAAAGAATGCATAAAAACATCAAGAAATGGACTATTAAATAGACTCATCACCCCCGCAACTATCCTTTTTCTTTCCCTCAAGAAAAACAAACTAGGGATACAGATTGTAATGCAATGTAATTTCCCTAAGGTTCATGATAGTTTCTACTCCCTTGATCTGCTTGAGGTAGAACCCTCTATAAACTGCAAGTCTCTTCATTTTGGTTTTCTCAACCTCCTCAAATTCCTTCATCCTATCTCTTGTCCAATGTGGGACTGGATATAAAAGCATAGGCAGTTGGAACATGAGTGGTATCCACTTAATTGCTTGATAAACAACAATATGCATGTACCTTTTCACTCTTCCAAGCATAGATATTAAGTTACATATTGAATGAGGTTCCTTCCTTTACAACTCTAGATTCAAAATTTTCCACCCTTCTTGTACATATTTATAACCATTTTGAACTAACCCAACTGCCAGTGTCTTCATACACAGCCATGATTAAACACAAAATTCCAATCGCACTCCATACATATCCACATATAAATCATGCAATGTTACTATATCATAATTATATTTCTATTACTATAATTCAAGTCCAAGGTTGTATAATAAATATAAAGAGATAGTATAGCATAGGAATACGTCTAAAAGGATTGTTTGATAATGTTTGAAAGAATGCTTAAAACCATCAAGAAATGGACTTTTAAATAGACTCATCAATATGCAAGCTCCCTTATCCAGATACTCCATGTCCTTGCATTTGAACTCTTAAATGAATGCCATTTAGTATATCCACTGATTGTCTTGCAATCAATTCTAGGTAGAATGTTCTCTTCTTCAACCAACCAAAAGAATCGATGAATTGTAGAGTACTCACTTGATCATGTAGATAATTTTGCATTGCACCAATCCACAATCCTATGTGCATATTTGAATTTTGTACCATCCTCAAATTTCAATTTCTCTCTAGCAAGAATTCTTTTAACACACGCACCAACTCGATCATATTATCCTTTACCATGTCCAACTTCAAAAAAACTCCACATATGTTGGAAATTATGTTCCTTTTGAACCCTACTTAACCAATAGAACATTTGAGCATTCTTGAATTGTCTTGAACAATTATCTAACCATATGAGATGTTTTGCCATCCAAATTCCTCTTTCTCTTAAATTTGTATAAAATATATTGAAATAGTATTGAACAAACTCTAACGAGTGTAATCGATTGTCACTCAAATAGAAATTATACTCCCTCAAAAAAATTATATCATCCTCTCTACTATCATCTACATTCTTGTATACAATACGAAAAAGCATAGCCACTTGCACTGAATTATAATATTGTGATTGGATTTTCTCTTGTTGAGCAAGAGTATAGTTTTTGTTGAATAGGACAACTGAGAGAGGGAGGTGAATCAATTGTCACAAATTATAAGCTTCAATTCAATTACTGGAACTAATACATAACCTAATTAAATGATTAATCATCAAATGCCAATGCAAAAGCTCAAATCCAATGCACAAACATAATAACTCCATATTTACGTGGAAAACCCAATGAAGGAAAAACCACAGTGAAGATTAACTCACACTTATAGAGAATATCAAAACTGATTACAAAAAGTATCACTGCCTAAGATAAGGCTCACTGCCTACAATAAGGACTCACTATCCAATAGGGCTACAACCTAGAGGGATCACTACCATGGAGATACAAAGAAGGCAAAGAAGACTTGTTATAGAGATGCAAAAATCTCAATGCAACAAAGGATTCCACCACAATCACTAATCAACTTTCATGAATGATAGAGTTCACCTTCCACTCATTGCATCTGGAAACTCAACATTAAACTTCACATTGATCTACCACACACATAACTCACACAATTTTAGAATAACATCAAAGTCTCATATGCTCTTTCACTTATCTTCCTTCTTTTCTTGTGTATTATTTTCATTGCTAGCTCATCATGTATTTATACTATCTCCAACCTTGAAAAGATACAAAGTTGGCCATCTAACTTCAAATTCAAATTAGGTTGGCACCAAAACATCCTAGGGTGGAGTTAGAATGAGGGCGACCTAAACACATGCTTCACCAAGACCCATAATAGATCCAACACGCTTCATCAACTTCAAAGATAGTTCTTAACACACAGTCAGCCAAACCAATGTAAAACACATAGAACAATTAAGCTTGAAACTTCCAGAAACCAAAAACATCTTCAATGCAATCAAAACATCTTATCTCTAGAACCACAAGTCAAAATACTTCATCAAAGATAAATCCAGACTAGCAACATTTCTCCTAGACCTCAGCCAAAACACAGAAAAATATGGTTCACAACTGGTGAATACAACTCGAACTTCAAAAGAACTAATAGCCAATAATTTGGATATAGAAACCTTCAACAACCATGACTAACATATCTAAACCACACAAACATAGGGATAAATACTGGATCATCATCCTAAGCAACAACTAAATACCTATAATCTTCCTTTAATACAATTTTCTCAATATCCTCAACATATACAACCAACATCAACTAGTAGATAACCAGTTGACATAAATGACAACACTTTCATTCATTTTTCCATTCTTGCAACAATCTCCCCCTTTTTCATTGATGGCAACACATGATGTGAAAAACCATCAAAGACACCATACCAATTCTAAATATACTTCTCAAGATTTTTCTTTTTGCTTCTCCCCCTCAGAAGATCATCTTCCCCATTACCTGCTTTCTCTTATTAGCTTTCTCTCCTTTTCACATGCTTTCTCTCCCCCTTTGACATCAATGGAAAAGGAAAAAAAATAAATTTTCACTGAATCTTCCTTTGACATGAAAACAAAATACTCATAATGACAACACTTGAAACTACCTGCTCCCCATAAGAGGTGGCCACCAAAACACTAGTCCAAAAAGATGAAATTGTGAATCCACCAAACTGATGCATCTCCAAATGCATCTTAATTTTTGAAAGGAGGGGAAATAACCCCTAACTTCTCCCAAAGATACTCAAAAGTATCTTTAGGAAGAGCCTTTGTAAATATATCTGCAGTCTGATCGTTTGTCAGAACATACAAAAGCTTAACTTCATACTCCATGACCTTCTCTCTCAAGAAATGATAACTGATAGATATATGATTCGTCCTTGAGTGCATCACAAGATTCTTTGAAATTTTAATTGAACTTGTATTATCACAGAAGATAGAAATGAGGTCATCATATAGCACTGTGATATCTTTCAATGTATTTTTCATCCATAGAACTTGTGTACAACAAGATGTGCAACAACAATATACTCAACTTCAGTAGTAGAAAAAGAAACTGAATCTTGCTTCTTACTCAGCCCTGCCACCAACTTGCATCCAAGAAAGAATGCACCACCACTTGTACTCTTTTTGTCATCTATACTTTTGGACCAATCTGCATTTGTATAAGCACTAAGTGTAAAGTTAGTATCTTTAGGATACCATAATCCATAATCTAGAGTGCCATTCAAATATCTTAATATTCTTTTAAGTGCAACAACATGTGTTTCCTTTAGATCTTCTTGCAACCTAGCTACAAGACATACCACATGCATAATATCTGGTCTAGTAGCAGTCAAATACAGTAGTCCACCAATCATAGATCTATACTTATTTTGATCAACCTTAGGCGAATCATCATCTTTACCCAACTTGCAACCAATCACCATAGGAGTACTTACCGGTTTGGAACCATCTATCCCAAAATTCTTCAACATCTCTTATGATATAGCATTTGCTTTTGAATACCTTAAAATATTTAACAATAGGAATTCTTTTGTGCCATAGCTCATAGGGAGTCTTTGTACTATTTTCTCTTGCTTGAACTTAATTGAATACATATACTACAGTATGAATAGCTTCTTTCCAGTAAACTTTCGGTAATCCAGCTTCAGTGATCATTGACCTAGCAACCTCTTGAACTGTTCTATTTTTCCTTTCAATGACTCCATTTTGATGAGGAGTTCTCAGAGCATATAACTGTCTCTTTATTCCATGCACTTCATAATGAAAAATGACTACTCAATCTTCCTTATTTAACTTGTCACTTTTAGGGTTTCATCATAAAAGATAATTTATTGCTTGTGACATCATCATTTGTACTTCAGTCTATCAGTACCTCCTTCTGCCAAAGTTGGATCAACTTTGTATTTATTGCTTTTTCAGCTTTTAAATTGACAACTATTTTTTAGAAACATTGTGACCCAAGAAGGGGCTCCGTAAATTTCCTAATTTACATCTTTTTTGCTAGATTTTTCTTTGACACCTTCAAAAAAAAAAATTCACATCACATATCCATGTGTCTTCGCATGACACCTCATATATTGGGGGTTTTCTATATTTTTCTATGAATTCTCACCCTGAAACTATTACTGGGTTTAGTCCTTAGAAGAGGTATCTGCACAAATGTAGATACAGAGTCATTTTATTCATCCTTGTTCTCAGGTTCTTCCATCTTTCTCCAATTTTTTGTCATTTCTCTCCTTACTTCTTCTAGATCTACATTGCTCATAGGCTTGTTCTTTTGTTTCGGATTCAATTTCTTCCCAACTTTGCTTCTGCAAAATTTTGAGATATGTCTTGGTTTATTGCAAGTGTAGCACATAACATATCCAAGATCAAATGAATTTTCTTTTTTATTTTATCCTGCACTGATTAGCCTTGTGTCTACAAAGATATTGCATGCGTAATAGTAGTCTTGAAAAGATTGAATTCTTCTATTTGTATCAAATTTGTTTATCATCATATGGTTTCTACATTTGGTAGCTCTATGTCTAAACTTGTTGCAACTATAATATTTTCTAACAAGGAATCCAACATTCTGACTCATTTTATTCTATTTCATCCTACTTCTACATTTTGTTGCTTTATGTCTAAATTTATTGCATGAGAAACAAAATCCATTAAAATATGGATACCTTTGAGCATTAGGCTGTTGGATGGATATCCTTACAGTATTGAACCTTTGGTTCTTTCCTTGATAAGTATTGCCTTGAAATTTCATTTGATTGTCCACTTTGTTGAAACCTAGATTAGTCTTTGAACTTTGTCATTCTTCAAATCCTAGACCGCCTTTATGCTTTGCAGGTTTCTAAGATGAAATCAATTTATCAAGCATTGTAGAGTTTATCTTGAACCTTTCTTCATGAGATTTTTCTTTTTCTAGATCAACTTTAAGGGTTACTACTTCTTGTTCAAGCTTATCACATTTTTTTTTCTTTTGATTGATAATTTATTTTAGGCATCCTTCCTCTACTTTGCTTTGTTCAATTTCAAATTTCAAATTCTCTTCCACTCTTTTGCTTTCTTCAAATTTCATCCTTATATTTTCAAGTCTCCTTTGCTTCCTTAGGTTCCTGGTAACTTCTTTATGTTTCAAATTAAATTTCTGGATTTGATTTCTTAGTTTCTAAATGCATTCACCTGCTTGCTTGACATTTTCTTTTAGATCTTCATTTTCAAACTCTGAAGTGTTTGTTCTCAATTCTTCATCTAATTCAGATCCCTTCATCATTTAGTTCAACCTATCAAGATCTCCTTCAAGCTATTAAACTTATTTCAAAGGATTGGGCTCTTATACCAATTTTTGAATAGGACAACTAAGATGGGGGTGAATCAGTTGTCATAGATTATAACTTTCAATTCAATTACCAAAACTAATACATAACCTGATTAAATGATTAATCATCAAATTCCAATGCAAAATCTCAAATCCAATGCACAAATACAATAACACCAGATTTACATGAAAAACCCAATGAGGGAAAAACTACTGAAAGGTGCAAGACAACTAAGAGGGGGGTGAATCAGTTGTCACCAATCTCAAACACATATCTCAAACAATTATTAACTTCACATCCACTTAATTATGTTATTAAGTATAAGCATGAAATGAAAATAACAGAAAGAAATATCAACACAATAGACACCAAATTTACATGGAAACCCTAATAAGGAAAAAACCACGGTGAGGATTAACTCACAATAAAAAGTAATTCCAAACCGATTACAAAGAGGCTCATTGCCCAAAAGGACTCACTTTCTGGATACAAGGCTCACTACCTACAAATAGGACTCACTATCTGGAAGGGAGGCTCACTACCTATAGATACAAAATATAACAAAAAAATCCACCACAACAAATTACACACATCCACAGCCTTGATCAGAAGATTGAAGACACCATCAGCTCACTGCTTTCAGGAATCTAACACATTAACGTACTGCTTCCTCAATTCACTTTTTCACACTCTTGCTTCTCACACTTGTGGCATTCTTGATACTTCAAATCCATTACATCTCGACTTGTATTTATACCATCTTCAACCTTAGAAACTTTCTCCAAGGTTGGCTACACACACTTCATTTTACAAATTCAAATTAGGTCAGAAACTCAACATTCTTGTGGTGGAAGAGAATGAGAATAGACCAAACCAACACTTAACCAAGACCCAAAAAAGTGTTTTGGATCAATCACACTTCCTTAATTGATACTTATCCTTTGCATGACGTGTAGACACCTGGTCAGCCAAACCTAATGAAAACACAAATGAAATTTGAAGTACATGCTTCCACAACAAGAAGATAACATGCAGACCACATAACACACTTCACCAAGCAGTGGAACACATCTCAGATACCTTCAGATTTATCTGTAGCAAATGCAACAACCTTCATACACATAACACTTTCCATCAGTCCATCTGGACTGTACAGACACACATATCAACTCTAAAACACAACTTTCAAAGTACCAAACCATGAACACCTTTGATAGAACATAGATAACATCATTACAAGCCTTCTACCAAATCTGTAAGACCTAAAACAAACCAACGAAGGACTGTGGAGTAAAAACATTTCTCCCAGTCACAAAAAAAAACTCTGCTAGACTTGTTCACACATCGGTGAACACAACTTTCACTCTTCATCAAACCAGAAGCTATAAACCAAGATATATCACCAACAAATTCCTATAAACAATACTTCAAATTTTCACAAGCATAAGATCAACACATAAGAAATGCATAGCACAATCTGGATCACATTCTGAACACACAAAACTCTAACTTAAAAATCACTTGGAAACTCAACATATCAGCACACCTGCAACACCATAAAGATAGCTCCATGTACTCACAACATCTCAATTATACATGCACAACCTACAATCACTTGATTCCTTTCTTTGCACCAACCTATATTGTGTTGAAATATCACATCAATAACAACATTAATGACAACACCACCATACTCATTCATACTTGCAACAATCTCCCCCTTTGTCATTGATGGAAACACATGATGTGAAAAATCATCAAAAACAACACCCATTCCATTCCTACACTCTCCTTTATTTTTTAGGTTAGACAGCCTACACAAGATTCCTGCACTCTCTTTTCCCTGCAATATTCTCCCCCTTTTTCTTTCACTATTTTTCACATGACTCTCCCCCTTTGACATCAATGGCAAAATTTTTTTGCATAATTCTTCAGCCATATGTAGCTCTTATCACTCCCCCTTAGGAGTGCACCCATTTGTCTCATACTGCAACAATGATACTTCCTACCCCCCTGAGGATTAGACCTCAATCATCAATCCAGACAAAGCTGATGCACCTCCATGTGCACCTAGTTCAAAGAAGGAGGGATAGTAACCCCCAACTTCTCCTTGAGATACTCAAAAGTATCCTTTGAAAGAACCTTAGTAAATATATTTGTAATTTGATCCTTTTGTAGGCACATACTCCAATCTAACTTTGTTCTTCAATACCTTTTGTCTCAAGAAATGATATTTGATAGATATATGTTGTGTTCTTGAATGCATTACTAGATTCTTGGAAATGTTTATAGCACTTTTATTACCACAAAATATGGGGATAGGATCATCACATATCACTCCTATGTCGTTCAATGTTTGCTTCATCCACAAAACCTGTGTGTAGCAAGATGTTGCAGCAATGTACTCATCTTCTACAGTGGATAAAGAAACTAAATCATGTTTCTTACTTAGCCATGAAACCAATCTTCCTCTAAGAAAGAATGAACCACCACTTGTACTCTTTCGGTCATCTACACAATCAACCCAATCTACATTAGTGTAAGCACTCAAAGTGAAATTAGTATTGTTAGGATACCAAAAGCCATAATCTGAAGTGCCTTTTAGATATATGAATATTCTTTTCACATCTGCAACATGTGCTTCTTTAGGTTATGCTTGAAATCTAGAAACCAAACATACTGCATGCATGATATCTAATCTACTACTAGTAAGATATAACAGTCCACCAATCATAGATCTGTACAAGCTCTAATCAACTTTTGGAGATTCATCATCTTTACTTAGTTTGCATCCGGTCACCATAGGGGTATAGATCGGTTTCGAGTCATCCATTCCAAACTTCTTTAAAAAATACTTGACATACTTTGATTGTGAAATGAATATGCCTTTATTAGTTTGATTTACTTGAATTCCAGGGAAGAAGTTCAACTCACCAATCATAGAAATTTCAAATTCTTTTTGCATCTCCTCTGCAAACCTCTTGCACATGCCTTCATTTCCTCAAAAAATGATATCATCAACATACACAACTACTATCAAAATTTTGTTTCCTTTGACCTTAAAATAGAGATTACTGTCTACGAAGCCATTGTTGAACCTTTTTCATGTCAAATATCTATCCAACCTTGCATATCATGCTCTGGTAGCTTGGTTAACTCCATGCAATACCTTTTTCAACTTACAGACCATATTTGGTTTATCTGATAACCAAAATTCCTCTAGTTGTTCCATATACACCTCTTCTTCCAATTCTCCATTCAAGAACACAGACTTGACATCCATCTGATATACCTTGAAACATTTGTGAGCAAAAAATGCCAAAAACATTTGAATAGCCTCCATTCTTTCCATTGGGGAAAATGTCTCCTCAAAGTCTATTCCTTCAACTTTTGAATAACCTTTGCATACAAGCCTTGCTTTTATTTCTCACAAATTCACCATTCTCATTCAACTTATTCTTGAACACCCACTTTGAACCAATTACATTCTTGTTTATAGATCTAGGAACCAATTCCCATGTTTGATTCTTCTCTATCGGTTGTGTAGACATGCAAAATATACTGATTGACATTGTGCACTTGATCCAATTAACTAACATTGTTTCGTCCTGAATCACCTCTTCAGCTTATCATCACTATTCATCCCTTAATTAAATAAATAATCATTTATCTAATTAAGTCATCATCTCTTGTTAATTAAATAAATCAATTTTATTTAATTAATTTTGTAATCCCCCTTTTAATTAAATAATACATTTTATTTAATTAAATCTCTAAGTCATTCTATTAAATTAAATCAATCTTTATCCAACATCATCCCTCTTTAGTTAAATAAATCAAAATATTTATTTAATTAAATCTAAATTATTATTCCTCTCTTTTTGATTCAAATTAATCCAAAAATCTAAGTCAAAAGTCAAAATCAGCTAATCTCCTTTAAATTAATCAAATCCTGATTAATTTAATCCCAATCACTCAAATCCTCTAGATTTTGCAACTTGCACATAAAAATCAATTTAATTGATTTATAAATCATCTATTTTCATTCAAAAAGGCATCCAAGTGGGAATATTCCTCAAGTTTAAATCTCCCCCCAAAAAGGACTTGTCCCTTTCAACAAAGCATTTAAAAAATCTCACATGTCCTTTTCTTGAGCTATGTGCATGTGCTCATTCTTCAAGCCATATTTTGAATTTGAATCTCCCCCCTCTTTGCACATTCTTCAAAATGTGTTCATTCCTCAACCATTCACATGATGACATGTGGCTTCTTCTCATTTGTTGAAAATTAATCCCACATTGCTCTATTTTGAACATTCATCCATCTTCTCATTCTATAAATGAAGAGCTCATCTCCTCATTTCATCATCCAAAATTTGACTAAACTTACTCTACTCAAATCCATAGCAATTTATCATCAATTTCATCCAAGAATAGTTAGGTTTTATGCAGGTTTTCATCTTGGAGCATACATCAAGCATCAACAAAGTGGATCACTCTTCATCACATATCAACTTTGCATCATTGGAGTTGGGAAAGGGCCAATTTTCACATCAAATTGGCACCAATTCCATCAAGAGATTAGGAGTTTGTTGGCTTTAGAATAGATTTTGATATGCTTTCAAGTTTTATTGTGTTCTTCCTTTCATTTTCTATCTCTTTTGCTATTCAAATTAATTTCTTGAGGAATCCTTATTCTTGCTTGCATTTGATCTCCTAATGTATTCATTTGTTGTGTTTTGCAAGTATTTGGATTAGGGTTCACATTTTGGCGCTAGAAGGAGGGCAATAATTACAAATCTAACACGTTTTTTTATAAAATTTCGCTGTTTTTTTACAATACTATTTATTAATCCCCATTTTTTTAGCGCATATGATCACTATTTCAGCGCTTTTAGAGTCAGTTTTAAAATGACCATATCTTGGTCATACGAAGGTCTTTTTTGATACTTTTTTTTTTGAAATGGGGTAGAATTTTATAATCCATTTAATGGTGTAGGTGTTTCTTAACTATTAATGAGCTAACAATTTTAAATTTTTATCTAAAGTCAAAACACATGATAACTTGGCCTAAGTTTTAGGGTGTTTTGGTTAATGATTCATCTAACCCCTATATTATTTTGTTTCTTGATCTCATCTAACATTTTTATCATTTTTTTAGGTTATAAAATCAAAAAGGGGAGGAGAAAAAGAAAAAAAACAAAGCTTCTTATTACATCATTTCTCTATTGTATCAAGTGTCTTTAGACACTCTTGGAAGCAATTATAATTCCAAGTTTAAAGGATTGTATCACTTCAAGCTTTTAGGACTCAATAGATTTCAATTTGGGCTTTAAAAAGAACAATACAAAAGGCTTAAAACAAACATTAGAACTACAACTTACTAGATTTTGTTTCTTGGATTAACAAATTGAACAAATTTCTTTCACTTGTGATTTGGTGCTCTAAAAAGAACTCACATCTTGCTTTGAGGATTTAAAAAGAACAAGTGCAACTTTGTTTGTTGTGAGAGCTTACTTAAACTAAGGGCATTGAAAAAGGACGTATGCGCTTCTCTCACGCTTTATAGCGATCTTGAGAATCAAAAGGCCTTTTTCATAACTTTAGGGTGAGACAAAGCAATCACCTACACACTTCAATTTGGGTTTAAAATTGAAAAAAATCTTGTGCGAGTGTGAGTAGAACATCATCGAGTATATTCTCTCTCTTTGTGCCATCAAAGATTGATCGAGTTACGAATTTTTTCTTTGCTTGCTTTTGTTTATCCTAGAGGGCCTACATTGGGGAAAAAGTACTCACCCAAGGGAATGACTCAACCGGTAACACTCTAAAGTTGAGATTATTTTCCAACCGGTATATAAATGTGGATATTGGAGTAAACGCCAATATCACGTGGTTGATTCTGACAAGATGGATCTGAAAGGGGACTCTTGTCGTAAGGGTCAACTCCTACAAATGGAAAAGTCCTTACTAAAACCCATGTATTAGAATTTTCCAAAATCTTTTAATCTATTTGTTGGTGCAAGAACGGTCATTCTGAAGCCACCCCACACTTTTACGGTCTTCTAGTAGAAATGGAAAGCATGTCATGGGAGTTTCATGGGTGTTGATGTTTGGCTGCCCCATATAAGTGAGTGTCATGGAGGGGAGCCAGTGGGGTCAAGCATCTAA
Source organism: Sequoia sempervirens (assembly GCA_007258455.2). Classification (NCBI taxonomy): domain Eukaryota; kingdom Viridiplantae; phylum Streptophyta; class Pinopsida; order Cupressales; family Cupressaceae; genus Sequoia; species Sequoia sempervirens. Next base: position 79,215,352 of record VDFB02026320.1, read on the forward strand.
CCATTTGCTAGAGATAAGCGTAGCTGGACTTGTCCAAGTGGGAATCCAACAAATATTGTCTTACACATCCATAGGATTATACTTATTCTTAGGTTACAAAATGCGTTGCTTGATCGAAAACATCATGGAAACAAACACTTAACATTATCCAAATTTCAAACCCTTTTGGAGACAAATACAATTGACTCAATCCATATGTTATTGCTTTCCCTTGGGATTCACGTCCTTAGAGGTTTCTAAGCATTGGATTATATCTCAATTTGTTTTCTTAAGTCAACAATAGGAAAACCCTTGCCTTAAGTTCATTAAATTTCCACATAACATATCTTGTGGGGTTTGACAAAATTAAGACATTGGACATCTTAGTTTGAAAACCTAATTGAAGAAAGTGTTTTTGGTAAAATAAAGACATTAAGCAAAGAAAAACAAAATGAGCTTTCATATGTTATTGAAAACTTACAACCCCAAAACAAAAAAAAATCATTGGTTGGAAATCCAAAAATGAATGTTCAAATGAAATCATGTCTTGATTACAAAGGTCCTTAGGAAGCATTTGCATGCTCTTCAATACCTAGGTCTAAGCAAAAAAAGTGTACCTTTTTGGGTTCTTCTTAGGATCAAAACATATCAAAATCTCTTTTTCATCCATCCTCCAAAACATTAAAACAATTTCCATCTCATCATCGCCTTTTGGAAAAATCTTGAAATCATCCTTGATACTAGGTTTTATGGCAAAATCAAAATCATCAATATCCTTGAGACAAAATTCTTGAAAACATTAGCAAAAACATCTTTGGCTAGGTATGTGTAGATGCATCCTTTTGCATATACTTAGTCAAAGTTATCAAAATTATCTTGTCTAGCTTAGTATATGTAGATGAATCCTTCTTCATATGCTTAGTGAAACAATCATATTGTTTGAATAGGTGTGGGTAGATGCATCCTTCTCCTCACACATATTCAAATTATCATCCTTTAGACAAAGCTATCCCTTAGATCATCATCCAACATCTTAGGGTCGTTTTGTCCAAAATCCAAATAAAAAAACCAAATCAAAAATCAAGGACAAGATCTCAAAATCTCAAGAATCAAGAATCCAAAGTCCTAAAAGCCTAGTGTCTCATTCAAAATTTATCAAAAGCTGAAACATCCATATCATCCATCCCTAAAACATCATTATCATCACCTTTGATCCTCAAAATCATCCTAAGACTTTATACTTTGTGACATAAAATAACAATCAATCCAAGGAATCAAGAGATTCATCTCCCATATTCTCGAAGGTTGATCCTTGTTTTATGGTTCAAACTAGATCTCAATACAAGAAGAGTATGGAAGCCAACAAAGAAACACCCGCATCAAGTGATCTTAGCCAAACAAATGCAAAAATAAATCCCATCGAATCAAGTAATCCTTTGACCCTCTCATCATTGCAAAATCCACAAGAAGAAAACCAAGGAGAAGATCTTACCTTTGGAATGTCTCGTGAGGAAATGACTGAGATGCTCCAAAATCTGGATAATCATAGAATCATCAACATCATGATGAGGCTCAACCCTTCGTTATACATGCTTGAGCTAGCAAAACAAGGAGCCAAATTACCTTTGGATTTTGATGTGAGTACTATAGTTGAGACATCTTTTCCTCCAATCTCATCCACCATTCCCATCTCATCTACACCCCCATCCCAAAACATCACACAAAACATTCTGTAAATCATGACATATTTTTCTCCAACCCAACCCAATGTTAACAAGGGAAATGCATTTCTCAATGCTCTACAAGCACACCCCCTTGATAATAATCAAAACCTGGATGCAAACACCACCTTGGAATAAAACATACTTGAAAACCCATTACATAAGAATGTTCCTCTCACCTTCCATCATGATCCATCATCATCATACTTTCGCGCAACACCTCAAACTCCTCTCCTCACAAATTCACAAGAGGAAGGGGACATGTTCGAATCAGGGGGCATCTTTGACACAACATTTTCACAACAACTCACACCTCTCACATTTCCACCTCTCCCGCCATTGCCATTATCATCCACACCACTCCTTGGTTTAGGGATCCCTCCCCTACAAAATATCAATCAAACCTATATCCCAACCATCAATCAAAGCATTGCACCAAACACACAATTTTTTTTGTTGATATCGGAACAACAAACGACAAACACACAAGCAATGGCAACATCATCAAACACACCCCTAACATCACAAAGCATGGTCTCACAAGGACCAATCACATCAATACCACTATCAAACACCCAAAACATCAACACAACATCATCATCTACCACCATCCCAAATCCACTACCACCTCCACCACCAAAAATGTTCACCACATCAAACCAATACGACGCAGCATTGCAAGCCATTTTCCAAAGAGGATACCAACAAGTTCAAAAACAAAAAGTTGTACAACAAGCTACTCAAGCCACAAAAGCCACCCAAGTTGCACAAGCCACATTACAAGCACAACAAGCTCAACAAGCTTAAGCTTTACTAAAACAACAACAACAACAAGCCGCTCAAGCTACCCAAGTTGCGCAAGCATTACAAGCACAAAGGGTCACTCAAGCACAACTATTATTGCAGCAACAAGCCGCACAAGCGCAAGTATCACAAGCACAAGCACAACTTCTTGCACAAGCAGCGCAAGTGCAAGCATATCAGCAAGCACTAAAGCAATACCAAGAGCAGCATTAAGTAGCAGAATTGGCAGCCCAACAACAAGCGTTGTGGGAACAACAACAAGCACAACAACAAGCGTTGTTGGAACAACAAGTGCAACAACAAGCACAAATCCTAGCGCAACAACAACAAGATCAACATCAAGCGTTGTTCATACAAAAGCAAGTAGAAGCCTACTTCACCCGCCAGAACATATCGATACCATCCAACAACGCACCAACCAACCCATCTATTCAAACAATGATTCAAACACCCCAAAACACCTTCATCCCACCCCCTGATACACAAATATGATGTAACAACACAAATCAAATTACTCTCCCAACAAGTGCTCGATCTTCAATCAGGGCGAACAACGAAAACACCAAGCAACTTGTGTCCCTATCCATTTGATAGGAGCTTGGTAATGAAACCATTCCCCAAAGGATTTGAAATCCCCAAATTTGACAAATATCGAGGGATGGGAAACCCTGAAGATCACATCAGGGAATTCTAGGTTCATTGCATGGAGGTCGCATATGACGATACTTATCTAATGTGGCTATTTCCTAGGAGCTTGGCAGGCCATGCTATGGAATGGTTCTCTCGTCTACCTTCAGGCATTAAAACATTTCAAGAAATTATAAACGCATTCATTAAGAACTATGCATGCAACATCACAATGGATGTTAGTCTAGAAGAACTTTCAGCTCTAAAACAAGGAAAGGGTGAATCATTCGCCTCATTCCTACAATGATGGCAATCCAAGGCCAATCGGAGCAAGTGGACCATGCTAGAAGAACAACAAGTTTGCACCATCATAGCCAACCTTGAAGGACGCTTGGCATTTCATCTCAAGGTTCAGGGTATCACCACATATGATCAATTAATCCCCAAAGCACTTAGCATCAAAAGAGCCCTTGCTACTCAACCCACTGAATCAACATCTTAACATGAATAGCAAAATAACCACCCACCATCAAATTACAATGATAAACCTCGCACGTGGGCAAGAAATAAAAATGTTACTAATGATGGTGTCATTGATGCCAAGGTGGTCATTAGTGGTCCTCACCAAAATACAATCACACCACAAATCCAACCACAACACCAAAACACCCATCATATACCATATCAACCAAATAACAATCCAACCATCAATAATCTCAACAACCAAAGAGGACCACCTCAACACAAGAGTTATCCAAAATGAAAATACACTACTTTGGGGGAACCACTTGAAGACATCATGAAAAACTCATCAAAGCACCTACATTTGGGAATTACAAAGAACCCGACGTCAAACCTCCTTGGTATAACGAGAATCAACTTTGTGAGTTCCATAAAATAAAAGTTCACATCACAAACAGTTGTATGAGACTCAAAAACATTGTCCAAGATCTCATCGATCGGAAAATCATAAACGTGGAACAACCTATGAGAAATCAAGACCTTAAGATATACATGAATCCGATGTCGAATCATGGCAACAAAGGGAATAAAAATGATAAAGGGAAGGGAAGTGTAAATCATATTTATGAATCGATCGTTGCCTCCCTAAATGAAGACTGCATGGTCATTACTATCAAAGGCGCCCATGCCAAAGATTATGGAGTCGCCACAAGAGGTGGCAAAGTAACTATCGCAGGCTCATCCCAGCCAAACAAAACCCCTGCATACAGATATGCTCCTAATGGTTACAATGTGCTAGACCAACTCAAGAGGATGCCAACACAAATCTCCATCATGGAGTTACTAAAAATATCAGCAGCCCATAAAAAGATCCTTGAGGAAGCATTAGCCTCATCAACTGTCCCCGTAGATCTCGATGCGGAACAATTCCAAGCTATGGTTGGAAATATCATTACACCTAATCTTCTTACATTCTCCAACCAAGATTTCCCTGCCCAACCATCTCACAACCGTGCACTTCACTTGGAAGCCATTGTGAACAAGAGCAAAATCAAAAGGGTCTTGGTGGATGGAGGTGCAGGTTTGAACATCTGCTCTCTTAGCCTCATTAAGTAGTTGAAAATGGTAGAAGATTCCATTGACAAAGGTAAAGGAATCACGATAAGAGCATATGATGACCAAGAAAGAGTTTCTCAGGGCACGATTAAACTCCCTATTCAAGTAGGTCCTACCACCATGGAAACCACCTGACAGGTCTTGGACCTCGACTTGCCATATAATATCCTCTTCGGATGCCCATAGATCCATGCAATGAAAGTTGTAGCATCAACCTTCCACCAATGTACAAAATTTACACATAATGGACAAGAGGTTACCATACACGGAGATCTCGAACTGTTTTCATATTGCAAAAATCTTGAGGCCAAGTACTACGAAATCCCCCAAGTGCCAAAGAATGATGAGGGCCCATTCACACCATACATTGACCCCACCACTCTCGCATCCACTTCTGCGACAGAGACACCCGCCATCCCCGCTATTCCTACCATCTTCGACATCAAGCTCATCATCCAGGAGGACGGTTGTGGAAGCTACAAGCTCCCTAACAATGCTTTTGTGATAGGAGAGTTACCACAATCTCCTAGATCATGGGGACGCCCACAAGAAAACCAAGCTTCTACATCACAAATGTATCCTAAAAGCTATCCTGAATTCACAAGCTGGGGAGACCTTGGTCGGGAAGTTATTGAACCAGATCCATCTCACATGTTGTATCAAGATGAAAGACTAACACCTGAATTACCAATGGATGAGACAAGCAAGGGCCTACAAATGATGCTTGCAATGGGTTACGAAAGAAATCAAAGATTGGGATAGAACGATAATGGCCTTATAATACCCATCATGCCAGAGGCACGACCCATAACAAATCTTGGCCTTCAATGTACCCCTCTGAGAATAACCATACGTGGCTGAAGTTCGCCAGTTAGAGCCGCTAATGTCTCTCTTCAGCCAGTGTTAGTACAAGTACACTCACCAATAGTCACAAGTAGCAACACACATAACTTCATAACTAAGCCCTATATTAGTAGTGATGACAAAGATACTATATCCAATCTCCCTAGATTATTTGAGGACACCACCCTTTGCATGATTAGTACCTTATCATTCGAATCTGATCATAAAAATCATGAGATCTGTCTAGTCTACCCCCAACTGATCGACTATGACCAACGAGGACCACCAATTCTCGATACATTCAAAAATGACAAGGCACTCTCAGAATTCATGGGACTGAGGGATAACATTTCAGATGGGGATCATAATGCAGGATTTATAATGGAATTAGACACACAGGCTTATTATGGGGAAATGATTGAATCCTTCAGTCACAAAAGTGAGAAACTAAGAATCATATCCAAGTCCTTGAGTGAAAACCACACTGTGGCACTCTCTGACAAGAAAATAGTAAAAAGAAAGGACGTATCCAAAGGTGAAAACCTCTCTGAGGTGCCCGAGGATGAAGGATTCAATCTTCCTCTAAGAGCTATTCATCAAGAGAAGTCAGTAGTCTTAGTTGAAAAGTACAATCCGGTCAACATAGGAATAGAGGAGGCCCCGCATATCACATTCTATACAAAATCACTATTATCAAAAGAACAAGAACTCCTAGCAGCATTCCTAAAAGAAATACAAATAAATTTCACATGGATTTATTGTAACATGCTAGGGCTAGATCTAGAAATTGTGGTTCATCATTTAGCAGTGTATCTAGAAGCAAAACCGATCAAACAAAAACTTCGAAAAATGCATCCTCAAATTGCCTTGTTGGTTAAAATGGAGCTCAAAAAGTTGCTAGATGCGGGATTTATCCGACCAATTGATTACCCAGAATGGGTGTCCAATTTGGTACATGTTTCAAAACCTGATGGAGCCATTAGAATATGTACAGATTTCAGAGATTTGAACAAAGCATGTCCCAAGGATGACTTTCCACTTCCCAATATTGATATGATAGTGGACATGACAGCAAGGCATGAGATGCTATCACTAATGGATGGATTTTCAGGATACAACTAGATTATGATAGCAAAAGAAGACCAACATAAGACAACTTTTACTTGTCCATGGGGGACCTACTACTCGAACATGATGCCATTCGGCCTAAAGAATGAAGGAGCAACATATCAACGAGCCATGACATTGATCTTCCATGACATGATTCACAAAATAGTTGAAGACTATGTCGACGACATCCTAGCTAAGTCAAGAAAGAGAAAAGATCATATAGCAACCCTAAGTGCTATCTTTGATAGATTAGAGGAATACAAAGTCAAACTAAATCCCAAGAAGTGCATCTTCGGCATACAATTAGGAAAATTACTAGGATACATAGTCTCCATGAGGGGTATCGAGGTGGATCCTACAAAAGTAAAAGCAATCCTTGAGATGGAAGCACCAAAGACATTGAAACAACTAAGAGGTCTCCAAGGTAGGCTCCAATCCATTAGAAGGTTCATAGCACAACTGGCGGATAAGCAGAACCCATATTCTCACCTACTCCACAAGGGGGTAGCATACAAATGGGATACAAAATATGAAGAGGCATTCAACAAAATAAAGGAATATCTACTGACACCACCAGTTTTAATGCCACCTATCTCGAGAAAGCCATTGATCTTATATGTGTCAGCAACAATAGTAGCCCTTGGAGCTCTCTTGGCTTAGCATGATGAAAATGGAATAGAAAGGGCTATCTACTATATTAGTAGGACAATGGTTGGTCATGAGCTAAACTACTCATTCATCAAGAAAGCTTGCCTCACAGTAGTGTTTGCATCCCAAAAATTCAAACATTACATGTTGGCACATAAGATAAAGCTCATTGCGAAAATTGATCCCCTCAAGTATCTACTATCAAAGGCAATGCTCACAGGTAGAATGGAAAAATGGGTAATGATACTATCAGAGTATGACATCGAGTATGTAGAGAGGAAAGCAATCAAGGGACATGTTATTGTGGATCAACTAGCAAAAGCACCTATTTACTCTGAGAATCCACTTGTCTCAGAATTCTCAGATGAGTCCATTTTTAACCTCAACGTAACTGACCATTGGAAACTATACTTCGATGGTTCATACACACAACATGGATCAGGAGCTGGTGTCTTCTCCATCACCCCACAAGGGGATTGCATACCAAATTCATACAAATTGGAATTTCCTTGCACCAACAACATAGTGGAATACGAGGCTTTGACTATAGGTCTCAGGATAGCAGTGCAATGGAACATCATAGCTCTCAAGGTGTATGGAGACTCTCAGTTGATCATAAATTAGGTCAATAATGAATATCAGACTAAGGATGACAAGCTCACTCCATACAAGAAACTGGTGGAGACTTTAAAGGAATCCTTCATTGACATAACATTTGAGCAGATTCCTAGAACCAACAACAGAGCAGCTAACACCATGGCTACAATTGGGTCAGTATTAGACTTCCCTCACAACATGCCAAAATATGAATTTCTGATTGAGCAGCTTCTCATTCCTACATTTGAGGTACCAGAATCAGAATATGTGTGTGTAATTGTTGGTCCTAGAAATCCTTGGTATCATGATATCTATACATATCTTCGAATAGGAGTCATACCTGTTGACCTACCATCAAGCCTAAAACAAACCTTTATCAAAAAAGCATCCAAATTTGTGATCCTAGGTGATACCTTATACCGTTGAAGCATAGAAGGTACCTTACTGCACTGCCTAAATGTTGAGGAGGCATTAACCGCTCTAACCGAAGTTCATAATGGCATATGTGGCTCACACTCGAGTGGAATGACCATTGCCAAGAAACTGCTGAGGATGGGGTATTATTGGCCCACAATGGAAAGAGAAGCACATGATCATGCTAAGAGGTGTATACAATGTCAGCAGCATGGAGACCTCATCCATGCTCCAGCTCAAGAGCTTCATCTGATTGTCACACCATGGTCCTTTTCGCAGTGGGGACTCGATCTCATTGGAAAAATCACACCCACCTCATCCAATGGCCACAAATTCATCATAACTGCAACTGAGTACTTCACAAAGTGGGTGGAAGCCATACCCATGACGTATATCACTGGGAAGTAGATCTCAAAATTTATCCTAAACTATCTCATATGTCATTACGGTGTCCCCCAAGCCATTATCTCAGATGATGGGACACCATTCAAAAATTAGGAAGTTCGTGACTTATGCAAAAAATTCAAAATCCAACATCGCTTCTCCACCCCATACTATCCCCAAGGCAATGGCCAAGCAGAAGTGACAAACAAAACCATCCTTAAAATCCTCAAGAAAATAGTCAATGACGTAGGTCGTGACTGGCATCTGCAGCTTAATCTCGCCCTCTGGGCTTATCAAACCAGCATCCGCGCACCCACTGGTGCCACCCCATTCTCCTTGGTCTACGGATCAGAAGTCATACTCCCCATTGAGATTGAGCTCCCATCCCTCAGAATATCACTGTAAAACCTCATCACGGATGAAGAATACAGAGTATCAAGACTAAATGAGCTGGAGCTACTAGATGAGAGATGCATAGATGCTTTAAATCATTTGCAACTCTATCAAAATAAACTCAAACGAAGCTACAATAAGAAGATCAAAAGCAAGACTTTCCAAGTTAGAGAACTGGTCTTAAAAGAAAATGAGAAGAATGTCCCAAACCTCAGCAACAAAGGAAAGTTTGAACCTAATTGGTTAGGACCTTTCATCATTACAACAAGTTATAAGTCAGGGGCATACCAGCTCTCAACACCCAAAGGGGAACCTCTGCAGGAGCCCATGAATAGCTCCCATCTCAAAAAAATTTATGCCTAATTCTATCAAGGTATAGAACCAAAAAAATCAAAAAAAAAAAATCAAAAAATGGATATAAAAAAGAAAATAAAATCATCCTATAGTGAAAACCACTTTGGTGGCACTTTGGGCAAGTAACTCGATGAAAACCTGGCAAACAGGCGCCTTGTGTAAATAAGCACTTTCCATCCACCAGGATCTTTACGACTTGTTCGGCATCATCCATCCATTTCACTTCCATCATTCATCGCATTTAGGTCTCCATCCATCACACATCCTTTCGCATCTGCACCATAGCTTGGTCCTATTTTTGTATCATGATCCCTCCTAGTACTACTCGACCCATCCTCAAGGTCAGTTTGTCCTACCTTTATCGAGGTATTCTATTACATCACACTAGGGGCACGTTCTCATTGGATCAGATTCATGTATGATCTTAAAAGTCCTCAAATCAGAAAATCCAAAAACATCAAAAAAATTAGAAAATCCAAAAACATCAAAAAAATCAAAAATCCAAAACATCAAAAAATCAAAAAATCCAAAACATCGTAAAAGCACAAAATCCAAAAACATCAAAACATATCAAAATCCAAAACAAGTCAAAAGTCATTCAAAAGTAAAAGTGTAGTCGCAAACCACGTCAGTTTTGAGCTTGAACGTAGGCAAGGTTGATCTTTGATCATCCTCGAGACATTTAGGTTGTCCTATATAGAGTCCGGCCATAATAAGTTTACATCTCATCATGTATATCATCATCTGTAAATCGGTCAACTCGTCAGTCGAACTACGTGGTCTCTGCGTGTATAACATAGGTAAGGCTAATCTGTTGATCAGCCCCCGAGGCCCCTAGGATAGGTTTTTAGGTCGGTCTCTTGGTCAAAATCTCAGAAAATCCCAAAAACATTGAAAACATTGAAAATCAAAAACATTTGTAAAACCTTGAAAAATACCAAAAACAGCCTCAAAACATTTCAAAAACATCAAAAACATCCAAATATTTGAAAAAATCCATCTGCCTCATCTCGCTTGCACCCGCAATAAGCACCACTCATAATAAACTGATTGTCATCCTCAACCTTTGGTAAAACAATCAGAAACAAGTCTAGTAGGTTAAAAGTGAAAACTCAAAAGCATTAAGCCTCAAGTCTAAGTCAAGTGTGTAAGCAAGTTGGTCATCTCTCTGTATCGATAACATATCATCTAAAATGGTCCCATATCAATCATCCCTTATAAACGAAATGATGTGCCGCCATCCACTAACATGTCCTTGGATGAATCCTTCCTACAAAGGGCATTATCTTTTGGCAATAAGTTTCGATTATCATCTTAGAAAACAAATCCTTTTCCCGTTAGCGATATTGAAGAGCATTAATTTGTTTGTTTACTTGGTCTTTTGGACTTTTCTTATTTTGCGCTCATTCCAAGGATGTCTCGATGATATCCCAAAACAACAGATTTAGAGAAATAGGAATGGGGCAATGATCATTATCTTTTGTCTGTTGTGTTTATTGGACGTTCTTGCAATATAACTTGGCGAATACTTGCTTTGTTAGGTATGTATGGAAGAGGTCTAGGGCAACTTGTTGACTATTTCAAGATAGGTTTACCTTTTTGTGTTTTGGTTCTAGGTGTCTGAAACTTCTGAAGTACATCCTAGCAAGGTTTCTGTATGTCAAGTGTGAACAAGAATATTCCTATCTGATTGTTGTGTCAAAGTCTATCACACTAACTACCACGTAATCCTGGTTTTCTATACCTTGATGCATTGTACCACATGTGTTATCAAACATAAGGTAATTGGCCCTTTGAAAATCCCAACTCCTTGGTAAGTAATCATCATCATCATCATCTCATGTCTTGTTGGAATCTCTTATTTTCTTCTATCTCCTGCTTTTCCGCGTTAACATGGTACCATGACAGTTAATAATAATCATCACCATTGCATCTATCTTGCATCCAAAAAACTATAAGCATACTACATAATGAATATCATATCATATAGAAAACATTAATCATACCACATGCATTCATCCCCATCATTGCATCATATAGATTGGTTATTCTAAACATCTCATAAACCATACATTTATCATCTATTTTCATAATCACCCAAGCATCATCATATAATATCATGTGCATCCATATCATCCATGCATCATCATATCATCCATCACAGATAAACATCATAATCATCTCATCATCAATAATGTCACTATCATGGTACAAATCAAGATCAAGTGGGTGTAATATATCAAAGTAGGCATGAGGCTACCCATGGCCGATGATGGTCTACATCATCAAATCTGTCTACATCAAATATTCAATTTGAACTAACCTTGAACCTCTTTATCGAGAGATCGACCCTCAAATCAAATCTTTTCACTCGATCTCTCGAGGGGGCAATATATCAGCATAATTCTTCATTCATTGGGGCAGCAATGAGGCATTTGAAAAAATCAAAGAATTTTTGAATTTTGATCAAGACAGTTTATTCTTTGAAACAACGCAACAAGTACATTGCTTCAAAGAGGGGAAAAATGTAGACATGCAAAATATATTGATTGACATTGTGCACTTGATCTGATTAACTAACATTGTTTCGTCCTGAATCACCTCTTCAGCTTATCATCACTATTCATCCCTTAATTAAATAAATAATCATTTATCTAATTAAGTCATCATCTCTTGTTAATTAAATAAATCAATTTTATTTAATTAATTTTGTAATCCCCCTTTTAATTAAATAATACATTTTATTTAATTAAATCTCTAAGTCATTCTATTAAATTAAATCAATCTTTATCCAACATCATCCCTCTTTAGTTAAATAAATCAAAATATTTATTTAATTAAATCTAAATCATTATTCCTCTCTTTTTGATTTAAATTAATCCAAAAATCTAAGTCAAAAGTCAAAATCAACTAATCTCCTTTAAATTAATCAAATCCTGATTAATTTAATCCCAATCACTCAAATCCTCTAGATTTTGCAACTTGCACATGAAAATCAATTTAATTGATTTATAAATCATCTATTTTCATTCAAAAAGGCATCCAAGTGGGAATATTCCTCAAATTTGAAATCTCCCCCCAAAAAGGACTTGTCCCTTTCAACAAAGCATTTAAAAAATCTCACATGTCCTTTTCTTGAGCCATGTGCATGTGCTCATTCTTCAAGCCATATTTTGAATTTGAATCTCCCCCCTCTTTGCACATTCTTCAAAATGTGTTCATTCCTCAACCATTCACATGATGACATGTGGCTTCTTCTCATTTGTTGAAAATTAATCCCACATTGCTCTATTTTGAACATTCATCCATCTTCTCATTCTATAAATGAAGAGCTCATCTCCTCATTTCATCATCCACAATTTGACTAAACTTACTCTACTCAAATCCATAGCAATTTATCATCAATTTCATCCAAGAATAGTTAGGTTTTATGCAGGTTTTCATCTTGGAGCATACATCAAGCATCAACAAAGTGGATCACTCTTCATCACATATCAACTTTGCATCATTGGAGTTAGGAAAGGGCCAATTTTCACATCAAATTGGCACCAATTCCATCAAGAGATTAGGAGTTTGTTGGCTTTAGAATAGATTTTGATATGCTTTCAAGTTTCATTGTGTTCTTCCTTTCATTTTCTATCTCTTTTGCTATTCAAATTAATTTCTTGAGGAATCCTTATTCTTGCTTGCATTTGATCTCCTAATGTATTCATTTGTTGTGTTTTGCAGGTATTTGGATTAGGGTTCACAAGTTGCAACTCTTCTTTCATTGCTCTAACCTAGATTTCATCTTTCCATGCTTCACACATAGGCTTAGGTTCTATTTTGGAAAGTAAACATAGATTTACCTCACCTGCAAACACTTTACTTCTTGTCTTTACACCTTCACTTTTGTCTCCAATTATCTATTCTTTAGGATGATTATTTTGAACATATTTTGGAGTCTTAGGCGCTGGTTCAAGAGCTTCTTCTTCTTCTTCAATATGTTCTTCTTCCTTATCCTCTTTTGGTACTGGTCCACAGATAGGCTCATTTGGTCCAATTTCACTTATCTCAACTGGTATGTGCATATCTTCATCAACCTTCACGTTTTCACTCTCAACAATCTTCCTCAATATTTTATTGAAGCATCTATAAGCTTTTCTACTAGTTGAATATCCAAGGAAATTACCTTCATCACATCTTTTATCAAACTTTCCAAGGTTCTCATCATCCCTTTTAATATAACATCTACTTTCAAACACCTTAAAGTACTTCACAGTAGGAATCTTGTCAGCCCATAGATCATAAGGAGTCTTTGTGTTACCTCTGATCTAAACTCTATTAAGAATGTAAATAGTACTGTGGATTGCTTCTCTCCAATATACATTAGGTACATTTTCCACTTTCATCATAGTTCTTGCAGCCTCTTTCACTATCTGGTTCTTTCTCTCAACAACTCCATTCTGCTAAGAATTTCTAGGAGTAGAAAATTGTCTCTTTATACCATGCTCTTCACAAAATGTATTAAACTCACTGGAAGTAAATTATCCACCTCTATCAGACCTTAAACATTTGATTCTAAGATTTACTTCATTCTCTACCCTGGCCTTGAACACTTTTAATCTATCCATAGCTTGATCTTTCTCACTAAAGAAAGTCACCCATGTCATTCTAGAATAATCATCAATAAGGAGTATGAAATACCTATCACCATTAAGACTTCCTATTCTTGTGGGACCATAGAGGTATGTATGAACCAATTCTAGCATTTCAGTAATTGATTGATCTTTTCCTTTAAAATTGCATCTTGTTTGCTTTCCCAACTGACAACTTCTGCAAACAGTGTTGGTAGGCTTTTTTTATTTTAGTAAAATATTGTACAACCTCTCTTGAACTAATCTTGATCAGATTATCAAAGTTTACATGTTCCATCCTTTGGTGCCATAGCCAACTTTCATTAACTTGAGATACAAGGCACTGACCATCAACACCCTTAAGCTGATAGATGTTCCCATATGTTCTTCCTGCAACAACCATAGTTTTGGACCGCTTTCTAATCTCACAATTATTATCTTGAAACACAAGCTTGAATCCTTTGCTACACATTTTTCCAAGACTCAAAAGATTATGCCTTAATCCCTTAACATAATAGACATCATTAGTACTATGTTTTCCATCAAAGCTAATTGTTCCTTTCCCAACAATATTTTCTCTAGAATCATCTCCAAACATGACTAATCCACCATCATACTTTTCAAGTTTAGTAAACTTACTTTTGTCTCTGGTCATGTGATTTGAACAGCCACCGTCAATCACCCAATAGTCTTCATCTTGTCTAGCATGAAAGGAAGTAACTAGAGTACCTTCCATCTCTTCCTTCTTGTTCTCTGAACCACTTTCCCTTGGACATCTTCCAGAGTTAGTAGACACTGAGTTACTCTCTAAGGCTAGAAACAAGCATTCATCATTATCACCCTCAAAATCAGATTCATCATTAGAAATTTCAGAATCTTCTCTAACATAATACAATTTCTTGAACTTCTTATCCTTTTTTTTCTTTATTGTCTTTTTTCTTCTTATGCACAACTCTATTTGGACATCTCAAAGCAAAGTGACCAATATTTCCACAACTGAAACTTTTAAAAGGTAACATACCTCTATACTTATCGATACCTTTCTTCAACTTCCTTGTAAAGTTTTCTTCCAACTCTTTTGAACCATCACTATCCGGATCATCTTCTATTTTAGTACCTTTAAAGGTTGATTTTTTCTTCTCCTTTTCTTTTCCAAACTTTCTCATTTAAAATGCAATCAAGGTGCCAAATAGTTGTTCTTTAGTAAACTTCTTAGGATCATGCACTTCCTCAATAGCTGAAACCTTGTCACTATAACTCTCTAGTAGAGTCATCAAAATCTTCTCCATTACATATTCATTAGTCAAAGTACCACCTTAATTTTTCACTTCATTCACTACAATATCAACCCTATGAAAATAGCTTGCAATATCTTCACCTTTTTCCATTTTCGAGTTTTCATATCTACATTTAGTTAGCTTCTTTAAAAATTTCACTCTATTATTTCCTTCATAGATATCCTCCAACATTTTCCAAACTTCATAAGTAGTTCCCAAATAAATAACTTTTGTTTGCTCAGTCTTAGATAAGGCACTATAGATTACATACCTTTCCTTTTCATTTTCCTCATAGGAAAAAATATCATCTACAGAAGAAGGACCACTTGTTGATGCAACATACATTGTTTTGATAGCTTTCCAAGTCTTGTAACCAAGAGAGATCAAGTAACCTCTCATCTGCACTTTCCAGTCACTGTAGTAAGATCCATCAAACATAGGGATTGACAATTTGTGCATCATTGGATCTTCCTCAAGCAGTTAAGCTCTTCTCTAAGGAACCAAAGCTCTGATACCAATTGTTGAAAGGCACAAGACAATTGAGAGGGGGGGTGAATCAGTTGTCACCAATCTCAAACACAGATCTAAAACAATTATTAACTTCACATCCACTTAATTTTGTTATTAAGTATAAGCATGAAATGCAAATAATAGAAAGCAATATCAACATAAGAGACACCAGATTTACGTGGAAAACCCAATAAGGGAAAAACCATGGTGAGGATTAACTCACAATATAAAGTAATTTCAAACCAATTACAAAGAGGCTCACTGCCAAAGGGATCATTTCCCAAAAGGACTCACTGTCCAGATACAAGGCTCATTGCCTATAGATAGGATTCACTATCCATAAGGGAGGCTCACTGCCTATAGATAAAAAAGATAATAGAAAAATCCACCACAACATTTTACACACATATGCAGCCTTGATCAAAAGATTGCAAACACCATTAGTTCACTACTTTTAGGAATCTGACACATTAAAGTACTACTACCTTAATTCACTTTCACACACTCTTACTTCTAACACCTATGGCATTCTTGATACTTAAAATCCATATCATCTTGACTTGTATTTATACCATCTTCAACCTTAGAAACATTCTCCAAGGTCAGCTAAATGCACTTCATTTTATAAATTCAAATTAGGTTAGAAACTCAATGTTCCTGTGGTGGAAGAGAATGAGAGCAAACCAAACCAACACTTAAACAAGACCCAAAACAATGTTTCAGATCAATCACACGCTTCCATTATTGATACATATCCTTTGCATGGCGTGTAGACACTAGGTCGGCCAAACCTAATTAAAACACAAATGAAAATTGAAGTGCATGCTTCTGTAATAAGAAGACAATATGCAGACCACATAACATGCTTCACCAAGCACTAGAACACATCTCAAATACCTTCAAATTCATCTATAGCAAATACAAAAACCTTCATACATAGAACACTTTCCATTAGTCCATCCAAGCTATACAAACACACACATCAAATATGAAACACAACTTCCAGAGTACCAAACCACAAACACCTTTGAAAAAACATAGATAACATCATTACAAGCCTTCTACCAGATCCTCAAGACCTGAAACAAACCAATGGAGGACTGCGGAGTAGAAAAATTTCTCCTAGTCACCGACAAACAAATCTACCAAACTAGTTCACACATCGATGAACACAACTTTCACCCTTCATCAAACCAGAAGCTATAAACCAAGATATATCACCAACAAATGCCTTTAAATAATACTTCATATATGCACAAGCATAGGATCAACATAGAAGAAATGTGAAGCACAATCTAGAGCACATTTTGAACACACACAACTCTGACTTCAAAAACATTTGGTAACACAACATATCAACACACCTGCAACACCATAAAGATAGATCCATGTACTCACAACATCTCTATAGCATCTCAACTATACATGCACAACTTGGAATCATTTGATTCCTTTCTCTGCACCAACCTATACTGTGTTGACATCAATGACAACATTAATGACAACACCACCATACTCATTCATACTTGCAACAAAAACCACGGTGAGGATTAACTCACACTATAGAGAATATCAAAACCAATTATAAAAAGGCTCATTGCCTAAGATTGTGAACACCAAACCTGCACAAACTAACAAGATACCAACAATCAAGTTTCAAACATGTTAGAAAGATCAATCTAGCGTTCCCTATGAAATTCTTTAACCAAAATCACTAGAAAACATGAAATAACAAGAAATTGAACTAAACAAAGCATGTAATCTAAATAAAATCAGCTAAACCTCCATCCCACAGGGGGAGTGGTGCTCCTTTGATGTGGAAAGAAGCACTTTCTCATTCCCTTTGATAAGCTTGATGAAGTGTAGATGATCTAAGTGTAAAATTGACTATAATCTAGCTAAATTGCTTGAAGATGATGAAAACCTATGGAGTGAAATGCCTATAATGATAACGTTCTAAGTTGTGGATTCGTATTATGAAAAGGATGCCTCTATTTATAGAAGCCAAGGGTTGAAGAATGGAGGAAATTGGTGAATATGGGATAAATTGAGAGCCAATGAGAATGTATCAAGTGTCACAATTCTATTGGAGGGAGTTGGAGAACATTTTGGGAAATGTGTGAGTGGAGGAGGATGGAAGAGAAGTAAATGTTGATGGTTGACAATTTGAAAATGGTGTAAGAGGAATTGAATGAGATTTGAGAGGATGTAAGAGGATTTGAAAGGTTGTAAGAGAATTTATTGCAAATGTAAGAGGATGTGGTAGATTTTTAAAAACCTTTGGAGGAAAATTTTGAATGAGAGGTTGTTGAGAGGAATATTCCTTGGTGAGGGAAAATAGATTAATTAAATAAGTAATTGAAATTATTTTCATGTGCAACTTGGTTAGTTGATCATAAGTTGATTTAACTCTTGAGGAGTTAAAAGCTAGAGGAATTGATAATGATGATTAGAAAGTTGATTTAGGATTAATTAATTGGGATGGATTAGGAGATTGTGACATTTGATGTGATTGATTTTAATCAAATGAGAGGATTAAAAGGGGATTTAATTAAATGATTTGATTTAATTAAATAGGATGAATAATTAGTTAGAATAAGGTTGAATTAATTAATTAATTTAATTATTTGATTAATAGTTGAATTTATTGAATTTAATTAAATAATGTTGATTATTCAATTAATTGATGAATTTGAAGTGATTTAGGAAAAAACAATGTTAATTTATCAAAATTAGATGCATAGTACTAATCAAAAAAATTTCAGCATCTACATTTTTCCCCTCTTTGAAGCAAGGTACCTACTACATCGGCTCAAAGAATAACACTACCATGATCAAAATTCAAAAAAAATCTATTTTTTTCAGATGACTCACTATTGCCTTAGCAGAAGAAATTACGCTGCTACATTTCCCCCTTAAGAGATTGGGCAAAAAATTTCAATTTTGGGTCGAGCTCGCAATAAAAATATAAGATTAGTTCAGCTCAAAGATGATTAGAAAGCTTAGATGTCTGATGTAGATAGATTTGATGATGTATAGAGAGTTAGTGACCATGGGTAGCCTCATGTATATTTTGATATAACACACTAATTTGATACTTGGATAGAAATGTTAGTAAAGATAGAAGAATAAGAAGAATAATAGGGATCAACCCTTGAGTTCGAGACAATGCATAAATCCAAAAAGTCTATGAATTGTTGATACTTTATTAGATATGGTGATGAGTAATGATGACTTGCTTATCAAGGGATTGGGACACGAATGGCATGGCTTTCCTTATGTTTGATAAAACACATAGATACAATGCATCAAGGTATAGACAACCAGGATGGAAGGGTATCTAGTTCCATGGACTTTGACTCAACAAATAGATAGGAGTATTCTTGTCCACATCTGACATACAAAAACTTTGCTAGGATGCACTTCAGAAGTTTCAAACATCCCGAACCAAAACACATAAAGGTATAACCTATCAATGTAATAGTCAACAAGCTTCCCAAAGCACCTTCCATACATACCTAACAAAGCAAGTATTCACCAAGTTATATTACAAGAATGTCCAGCAAGCACAGAAAATGAAAGATAATGATCAATGCCCCATTCCTTTTTCTCTAAATCATTTTGATAGACATCATTGAAAATTCATTGGAATGAGCGCAATAAGATAAATCAAAGAAAAGATCAAGTGAACAAACAAGCCAATGTTCTTCATACCTCTAGCCAAGGGGATGTGTTTTGTTTAGAATAAGTATACAAAGTGTTTGTTAAATATAATGCCCATTATAGGAAGGATGCATCCTAGGACATGTTAGCGGATGGTGGCAAGTTGATAGGTTTTTTGAACGGTCATTGATATAAGGTTGATTGACATGTTTGCGAATGATCAAGAGTTTGATTTTGTGTTTTTAAAGTTTGTTGTTTCAATTTTTATTTTACTTTTGAAGTTTTCTTTTGCTAATTTTTGTGGTTGTTTCTATTTGTTTTTCCAAAGGGTGGAGATGACAATTGATTTATTATGGATGAGATTATCGTGGGTGAAGCAAAATGAGACAGATGGATTTTTTTCAAATATTTGGATGTTTTTGAAATGCTATGAGGCTATTTTTTTGGATTTTTGGGCTATTTAAAATTTTTTGTGTTTTGTGTCTCAGGGGCTCATCAAATATTAGCCTTGCCTATGTTTAAGCTCAGAGATGACGTAGTTCGGATATAATTTTTTTGACTTTTTTTTTACTTTTTGACCTGTTTTTGGATTTTGATATGTTTTGGATGATTTTGGATTTTTGCATGATTTTGATGGTTTGGATATGGACATGTGATGATATTAGTGGTCTATTTTTAGGATTTTTTTGAAAACCAAGCTAAGTTTGATTGATCTGATTGATGGATTGATGATTATAACATTGTTCAAGATACACAACAATGCAAGGATAGTGTTAATCAACACAAGGATTGGGAAGGATATCCCAAAATTATGATGGATTGATGATGATAACATTGTTGAGGATACACAACAATTCAAGGATAGTGTTAAGAAACTGTAACGCCCCGTCGTGCGAACCCCAAAGGACAAAAATAATAATAATTACAGCACAATTTTTTTTAAAAAAAAGTAAACATAACATACATGTAATACACATTAAAGACATGCATATGAATTTCTGCTTTAAACATATGGTCTATTAAATACATCCCTTTGGGGTACATATGAGTCATTAATGGATCGAGATCCACACAACAACAATAAAGAATAAAATCCAAAGATATAATTCATAACAAGACAAACATTAACAAATGGAACACATACATGATAAAGCATTGATAAGAAACCATCTGAGTAAATACAACATATACATAATTAACTTAACACATTGAATATCAACTGCAAATAGCCACATAAGGTTTAATGTTACATTACAATACAATATTCAAGAAGTACAATGATACAAAAGGGTTTCCAATATGCACGGAAACCATACAACAAGAATCATGATACAATGAATAGATGAAAACTGGCTCCATGACGGATACAACTCTGGAGTCGCTGCAACCGCACCAATCCGCACCTCTCAATCCTCGACTGGGGACCCAATGGGGTGCTTAGCACGTTCCACCTGACCATGTGAGTCCGAAGACCCACCCCCCATGCTAGGAGCTAAACAAGAAAGAGACCGCAACCAAGAACATCCAAATAGGGGACCACAAGACTCAACGCCATACAAAAGTATCATAAAATTCAAGAATTACAAAGACATAATCAACGACATCCAAGAGTCATTAAAATAACTTAAAATCATAAGTCTCATCACATAAATCAAAGCAATGACTAGTAACAAGTAACCAAAGGATGATCATAAGATACTTCCAAATCAAACTGAATTAATAAACATGATACAATTCCAAATTTTAATTAAACAATACAATAAAATTATATCACAGTACCATAAAAATACGAGACCTTAAATCAAATATAAATGAGATCAACAAGACTACAAAGTATACTAAAGATGTATTAAAACAATAATCGATTTAAATCAATACAAACAACAATCTAAACCAACTCCCACAACCTACTTCCAGAGGAACACAATAAAGTAAAACACATGGGCAACTAGGGGAGAGTGTCATCGCATAGTCCTACATGGGTTGTCCTGTGCTCTTCCTCCCAACTGGAGGCGCCGGTCCCATCTATGGCTGTCCTATGCTCTTCCTCCTAACTGGAGGCGCCGGTCCATAGGGTGACTCATGCGGAGCCGTAGACCTCTCGTGAAGACGATGAGGACGAGGTTACGACCTTGCCAACCACGGCCTTCTCGGCCTTCCATTAGTCTACGGAAGCACTAATGAAGACGAGGCATCCATTTTTTTAAAATCTTATTATGATATTACTACCCAACCCTCCTAAGTTAATTATTAGGTTTTCACTTGATTACTAACTCACTCGTGGGTTATCCTGTGCTCTTCCCCTTAAACGGGGCGCCGGCCCCCACGAGGAGCCACTCTCCCTAGAGACCCAATAACATAACAACCAAGAAACCAAGGGTTGTACCATCATAATAAGAATATTAGATCACAATAGAGAAACATGCGAGGCATTACCCATCTCGCTATAAATACATAATCAAAGTCTCAACAATTTCCGTACAACCCTTTTAAAATAATGAAACCAAAACACTTGCCACATCAAGGGCACATAAAGAGAGAGAACATCAATTAACAATCATCTCAAGCCTCTGGAAGCCAAAAGAATGAAAACCCACAAACAAGGGTAAAAATGAAGCAACACAAGCTTTTCCCTAATAATTCTAACACAAGGATAAAATTTCCTCAAATATGAGAGTAACTCAGAAAATCCATAAAAGGGAAAGATTCATCAAGACCCATCCACAAGCAACAATGGTGTCACCTCAAATAGGGAAACACAAAAGAAAATCAACCTTTAAACAAAATCACTTAATAAAACCAAAAGCCACCAACTAGGTATTCCACGGGAGACCTCAATTTTCTCCTCACAAGAACCCCCTTATAGTGGTATGCAAATCACCTTCATAAAATCAACAACATAGCAATGACAACAATAATTGCAAGGCCACAAGAACTATTTTCAATTCAAATATAATGAGAGAATATATTAAAATAAGATCAACAACTCCATCCAGACTACATAAACAACTTTGGTACAATATAAATCAGAAATCCTAGAAGATCAACTATCCACAACTCATGAGCCAAAAACACGAGTTCCCAGTTACATTGCAACACAAATTACAAGACAAAGGATTCCTTGAATCAAAATTAATCTACAAAGGCATTCACATTAATACGGCAACATCCAAAAACAATCCTTCAATAACAGAGGTAAAAGCATGCAACCAGGCATCCAAGGGACCAATTAAAGAACACCTTAAATACTCAACCACTCACATCCCACAAAATCACTTGCATAACAACAACCACAAATTCAAATGAGAACAAAATTTATTAACCAATCAATTAACGACCAGAACTAAATAACTTTACAACTTCCCCAACAGAATTACTCAATTAACTAAAACAATTCAAGATAACCATCACAAGTATTCTAAAATATTTATCCATAAAGAGAACTTACAAATCAACCATGAAATGAATATAAAGGAAGTCAACTTTCAAAAGATTACAATCCCATTTCACCAATAAACTATCCAATTCGAGAATATCCTAATCAATCTCTAACCATGCCCATACATTTAAATTCCCCTTTTCATTTATCAACATAATTGAAAACTACTTAATAGTTGGGTAGTTAACTCGTTACCATTTCATAACCACTTATATACAAAACATAAATTTAAACATTATCTCCACTTCCCTTCATCTCACTAACTTAACACTCAATTCCAATATTTAAAGTAATTGTGCCAACCACTTAAGACCATTTGTTATACTTAAAATGATAATAATAATAACCATACTCTAAATACCCAAACTGCATATTAGAACTTACCACCTTAAAATCTTAAATCTATCTAAATAAATTTACACACAATAAATACCTTTTTAAAACCACTATATCTTTATATATTTTAATTCTTTTGAAGGAAGGAAAGTAGAAAGAGAATAAATCTTTTCTAAGAATTCAACAAATCTACAAGACTTAACTTCGTAAATAAAATAACTTATTCAATTTTATATTAAATTCTATTTCCACCCTATACACATTTAAAAATAAGAATTAGACAATCAATGCTGATATATATATATATATATTCACAAATTGCCCTTCTACTATATTATCCTATCAAATTTCACAATTTAACAAATTAATAGGAATTCTTTTCTATTTCAAAATATTCACTCAAAACAAGAATTAAATAAATCAATGCTGCCATATATTCATAAATTGATTTTTCTACTAACTTATCTTCTTATAGTTGGTAATTTAATAAATCAATAACAAAAAACATATTTCTTTCTATTTTATTATTATTTCCATTTTAAACAGATTCTGTTTTATTTTAAAAAAAGAAACAAAATGTTTTATTTTGACAAAATTAAATAATCAGTGGAATCTGAATAAATAAGTTTAATAAATATATATATACAAATAATTTTCAAAACAAATATTATTTATTTATTTATTTATTTTTAATAATTTCAAAACAAATATAATACAGCAGAAACTTGAATCTTAATTAAATTTTTCTTTTGATGCTATCTTTACATTTATATATATATGTGTATACATTTATATATATATATATATATATATATATATATATATATATATTGCATACAAAAATATTTCGAATACAGAGAAATAAATTTCAATTGTACAATTTACTATTTCAATATAAATATTTAAACACATAATATATTTGTAAAATTTATCTACAAATGGAAATTTACACAACCTCGAATTCACAGACATGAGATTATTCTTTTACTGGTTCACTATTATTTTTAACACAAAACTATAGTAACACTGTTCAATTCCAGAATCCCAACAAAATTTCACTTTAAATCAATAACAGTCCCACCCCAGTAAAGCTTTCCTAATTAAAAAAAATAGTCCAAAGCATTTCTAAAGATTCAAGAATTTTCTACAAGCATTAAATTTCAATCCAGGAGAAAATTTCATTCACAGCAAGGAATTCTTATTTCATTTGATGCTATAAAGAAAATAATTTAAAAGAAGAACGAGAACCTGGCGTCCTGCGCCTGTAGATAACTGTTGAAGCTTTATCCTTCTTGCTGATCCAATCCTTCCAGCAGCAGCTCCAAGATCCTCCCTCAAACTTAAATCTTAATCCTCACATGAATTCTCAGAAGAATAAAAGAACGCAATACCATATCAGAAAGATGACTGCCAAATTCTCCAAAATCTGTTCCAAAGAGAGTGCAACCCCCCCTTCCAATACAAAATCCTCTAAATAAAATCTTCCCACCAAAGTCTCTTCCATTTCTTTTTCTAGCGAATGCCAAAAGTCACTTCTTTAAAAAAATAAAATTCCAATCCATTCGAATCCACAAAAGATTGGGCTTTTTATTTGTTTATTTATTTATCATTTCCACCACCAATTTTAAATAAACACATGCATATTAAAATAATTTAAAAACAACTATTTACAAAATTTTCTTCAAAACACAATTAATACTTTTGCAAACTACTACAACTTTTATTTATTTATTCTTCATATTCTCCAGTTCTCTTCGACTTCCAAATGCTCTATAGGTGAAGTTTCATTTCTTGCTTTTAAAACACTTCAGCTTCCTATCTCCTTATCCATTTAAATTTCTTACTATAATAATTATCTTTTCAAGATTATTTTGTTCATAATTATTATTAACTTCAACAATTTAAATCAATTTATCTAATAATATCACTTTTACTTTTAACGAATTAGTTTAATTTGATCATTGGTTCTAAATCATTTGATTTAATTTAATTGATTATTATTTTAATTTCTAATCATATTTTAAATAACTTTACAAATCACTTATAATTTAATTAATTATTTAAACATGATTACTAACATATTATATTTTCCACATAATCAAATAACACAGTAATCAATGAAGCACACACAGAAACTCACACACAAGCTCAGAACAACCGACACAGAGGGGCATTACATCCTCCCCCTCTTAAAAATTGACTTACTCCTGGAAGTCGAGCTCAATCATAAACATGGCAACACAACAATATCAATGATCAAAAGCATATCATTACCATAAATTAAAACATCAATTAAACATCATCAAGTAAACAATGAAAATTAAACAAACCAAAAATAAGGAAATGATACCAAAACAAAAGTGGTGGCAGGGTTGCAACCAAACCAATTTGACAAACACAAGGACAGATGATGAACTAGGTTGGGGAACTTTCTTGTCATTTCCTATTTTCCACATCAATCCCACTGGGTGTTTATAGTAACGCCACATCCACGACAATGTGATTGGAATCGAAGGACTTAGTTCCTGCACAAAATCACGCATGCAAACAAACGTTGGCTGGCCATATATATCACAATTACTTGACAGGAGGAAATCCCAGCATGGTAGGGCACTCGCAAGCGAGTGATACCACACTGTCCCTCCCACCAAACCACACATAAAATTCAAAACAATTCTAGTAACTCGTAAACAATTTTCTTCTAATTAGTTAGGAAATATTCGTATAAGGATACTAACCATAAACCTAATTCATCTACTGTATCAAAATGAATTACTACTTGACATTATAAGTATCTATGCCTGCATATTATGATTACATTACCTTCGTCATTATGCTTTCTGAAGCCCACTTCCTGTAAATCAAAAGCTACCATAGAGCATTGCACATTAGTACCAATAATTCAAGTTACATCTTACCCTCTAGATTCTAAAATCATAGAATAATTATCCACAAAACCCATTTTAAATTAAAACTCATAATTTTTCACACAAGAACTCCCACTTTAACCATTATTCAACACCAAAATTCACCTCAATTTCAAAAAAAAGGGTAAAATTTTACACCTTCACAAAATCAAGAAAACATAATTCATCACTCAAGGACAACAAAATCGCAAAATCCACACACACTTGACCTATTCACACACATGA
The DNA here is from genome assembly GCA_007258455.2 of Sequoia sempervirens. Lineage (NCBI taxonomy): Eukaryota > Viridiplantae > Streptophyta > Pinopsida > Cupressales > Cupressaceae > Sequoia > Sequoia sempervirens. The sequence continues at coordinate 79,241,797 of VDFB02026320.1, forward strand.
AACACATCACCAAGAACACATCACACTAAAACTGAAGGGTCCATAGAGCATCCCTGACAGGAAGGATATCGGTGCATTGTACTTTTCTGCAGGGGTCCTATCCTTTCCCATCGGTTTCCTGCACCATCAACCCAACACTGGTTAACAGAAGAAACTCAGGTTCACAACAATCACAAAAGAAAAGTGAAACTCAAGACGCACGGGTCTAAGCACAAGGTTACATAGTGAGCACACATAGTGCCTAGTGTATGAACCTATGCTCTGATACCATGTTGTAACACCCCGCCGTACGAACCCCAAAGGACAAAATACAGCACAATTTTTTTTTTAAAGGTAAACATAACATACATGAAAAACACATTAAGTCATAACATGAATTTTCAATTAAGCAGATTCATTAACACATACATCCCTTGGGGTACACGAGGAGTCATTACGATACTGAGATCCACACAACAACAATAAAGAATAAAATCCAAAGATATAATCCATAACAAGATAAACATTAACAAATGTAACACAAACATGATAATCATTGATAAGAAACCATCTATATAAATACAACATATGCATAATTAACTCAACACATTGAATAACAACTGCCAATAGCCACATAAGGTTTAATGGTACATTACAATACAATATTCAAGAAGTACAATGATACAAAAGTGTTTCCAATATGCATGAAAACCATACAACAAGAATCATGATACAATGAATAGATGAAAACTGGCTCCATGACGAATACAACTCTGGAGTCGCTGCAACAGCACCAATCCGCGCCTCTCGATCCTCGACTGGGGACCCAATGGGGTGCTTAGCACGTTCCACCCGACCATGTGAGTCCGAAGACCCACCCCCCCGTGCTAGGAGCTAACAAGAAAGAGACTGCAACCAAGAACATCCAAAGGGAACCACAAAACTCAACGCCATACAAAAGTATCATAAAACTCAAGAATTACAAAGACATAATCAACAACATCCAAGAGTCATTAAAATAACTTAACTTCATAAATCTCATCACATAAATCAAAGCAATGACCAATAAACAAGTATCCACAGGATGCTCATGAAATACTTCCAAATTAAACTGAATTAATAAACATAATACAATTCCAAATTTCAATCAAATAATACAATGACATCATATCACTTGAGTGTCATAAGATACAAGATTGTAAATCATCAAATAAAATGAGATCGCCGCAAGACCCATACAAAACATACTAAAGATATTATTAAAACAATAATCATAAATCGAATTTAAATCCAATTCAAACAACAATCTAAAGCCAACTCCGTGACCTACTTCCACGGAGGAACACAATAAAGTAAAACACATGGGCAGCCCCAGGAGGTGATGGCGCCATAGCCCACAGCAGATTTCCTCACGGCCTTCCCTCAAGCGGTACACATCATGTCTCCTACTTGAGGCCCCGACACCATAGGGTAGCTCATGCGGAGCCGATAACCTCTCATGAGGACGAGGTTATGACCTTGCCAACCACGGCCTTCTCAGCCTTCCATTAGTCTGCGGAAGCACTAATGAAGACGAGACATCCATTTTTTTAAAATCTTATTATGATGTTACTACCCAACCCTCCTAAATTAATTATTAGGTTTTTGCCGATTACCAACTCACTGATGGGATTTCTCACCGTGCCACTTCCACTTACTTGGCGATCAGGCCACCCACCGAGGAACCTGAGACCCACCCACATAAAACCAAGAAACCAAGGGTTGTACCATCAAAATAAGAATATTAGATCACAATAGAGAAACATGCGAGGCATTACCCATCTTGCTATAAATACATAATCAAAGTCTCAACAATTTCCGTACAACCCTTTTAAAATAATGAAACCAAAACACTTGCCACATCAAGGGCACATAAAGAGAGAGAACATCAATTAACAATCATCTCAAGCCTCTGGAAGCCAAAAGAATGAAAACCCACAAACAAGGGTAAAGTGAAGCAACATGAGTATTTCTCCAATAATTCCAACACAAGGGTACAATTTCATCAAATATGAGAGTAAATCAGAAAAGCCAAAAAAGGGAAAGATTCATCAAGACCCATCCACAAGCAACAATGGTGTCACCTCAAATAGGGAAACACAAAAGAAAATCAACCTTTAAACAAAATCACTTAATAAAACCAAAAGCCACCAACTAGGTATTCCGCGGGGAGACGCTCAATTTTCCTCTCACAAAGGTACTTTTGGTGGTGCCGCTGATCACCTTTCATAAGAGTAACAACATAACCAATGGCGACAATAATTGCGAGGCCACAAGAACTGTTTTCAAATTCGATATAATGGAGAATACGGTAAAATAAGATCAACAACTCCATCGGGACCCCTATTTTAGTAACAACTTGAATTTTCCAAGAAATAAGTAGAAACTCCGAGAGATAAACTATGGCTCATGAGCCAAAAGCGCGGTTCAGGTTACATTGCAACGAAATTACAAGACAAAGGATTCCTTGAATCAAAATTAATCTACAAAGGCATTCACACCAATACGGCAACATCCAAAAACAATCCTTCAATAACAGAGGTAAAAGCATGCAACCAGGCATCCAATGGACCAAATTAAAGAACACCTTAAATACCCAACCACTCACAACTCCACCAAACATTCGCATAATAAACAACAACCAAAAAATCAAACAAGAACAATATTTAATAGCCAATCAATTAACAACCAGAACTAAATGACTTTACAACTTACCCATCTAAATTACCCAATTAACTAAACAATTTATGATAATCATCACAAGTATTCTAAAAGACTTATCCATAAAGAGAACTTACAATCTACCATTAAATGAATATAAAGAAAGTCAATTTTCCAAAAGATTAAAATCCCATTCAGCAATAACTATCCAATTCAAGAATATCCTAACCAATCACTAACCATGCCTATACATTTAAAATTCCCCTTTTCATTTATCAACACAATTGAAAACTACTTAATAATTGGTTAGTTAACTCATTATCATTTCATAACTACTTATGTCCAAAATATTATCTCGATTTTCCTTCCATCATACTAACTCAACACTCACTTCCAATATTTAAATTAATTGAGAAAACCACTTAAGATCAATTGTCTATACTTTAAAATAACAATAACAACAATACTCTAAAT
>VDFB02026320.1:79245049-79263638 GCA_007258455.2 Sequoia sempervirens
CTCTTGGTCATTGCCATCTTATCTTGCTAACATTTGTACATTTCAACCCCTCTTGATTATGTGGTTGGCTACTTTAGTGTGAGTTTGAAGCAAGTTCATCCTCTCACTAAAGTGGGGGCTAAATGTAGTATAGTAAAATGCATACCCTTGCATTTTCACACTTGGTTGGGCCTGCATTGCTTTATTTATCTCTATTTATGTCTAAACTGGTCCTAATTTGCATCTACAAGCCTTATGAATCATATCTTCTTTTGGATAAATTCAACATTATCCAATGCATAAATGATAATTTGATGATTCTATCTAAGTGTCCCTGATTTTTGGGTCGGAACTAAAATGCCACCTAGGGTGTCTTTGTCCCCCAAAGGTCTTGAGACCTTGATTTTGAGGTATCTTAATTGGGTCCCTTGTTGGTGTCTGTGCCCCAAGTTTCATGCCTTGGGACTAAGATTCCACCTAGGGAATGTCTTAGTCCCCCTTAAGGTATTTTTGGGATTCAATTTCAAATCTTGGTGGGATTTAGCCTCTTTTATTTGATGAATTCATATGTCGGCTTGGTGTGGTGTAATTTCAAGATATTAAGCATAGATAAGTATAAATACAAGGTTCCTTCTCTCATTTTCTCCTAACAAGCAATCAAAGCATTCAAGTATTCAAGAATTCAACAACATTTCATCAAGCATTTGGAGCCATCAAGAAGATTCAAGTATCATATCAAAGATTTTCTTGCATCATGTGTGTTGTTGTGCTAGCATTTGTGAAGTAGGATTTGTGATTCAAGCAAGTGTTTCAATCAAGATCAACATCATTCAAGCAAGAGTCAAGAACCACATCCATTGTATCCATTTCACACAAGTTTACAGACTTTATAACAAGGGTTTGGTGAGTTGTAGCATTGCATGTTGTTCATTCATCATTTCCCTTCATTATTCCATTTCATTTCAAGGTTTAATTACCAACAAGGGGTTTGACCAAGGAAAAACCTCGTTCACTAACAATCAACAAGTTTTTCCTCTCTTACATGTTAATTATTGTAGATTTAGGTTGAAGACTTGAAGATCATTTGAAGTGAAAAGTTGCAAAGTTGCATTACAAAATTTTCATCTTCATGAAAACTCACCTACAGGCCGAATTCAAAAATTTCAGAACCCGATATTAGAGAAGAAGGAAGAGCAGACATCAACCCTCAGGACCAAATTAAGAGTTTTTAGAAATTCCAGATGGGAGTAAGTCACCACCTAGGGTGTCTTAGTCCTCCCAGACATATTTTTCAAAAATTCTTCTAGATTTGGTTTCAACATTTGAAGATTTTGCATCTTCCCCGAAAAATAGCTACGGGACTAAGACAACAGTAAGGGTGCCTTTGAGCTCCATAGCACTTGTTGACAAATTCTTTGCATTTATGAAATCCTTGTTACATCTCCAGACTTCCTAGGTACATACCTCCTAAATTCCTGTTGCATAATTTCATCATTTGCATCCCTCATTTAGCTTGCATAACTAGGTGTTGTGAGTTGAATGTTTATTTGTCTTTTCCAAGCATTTGCTTGGTGGTGAACCCCTAAAAGCTTAAAGAACCCCCTCTTAGGTCCTCCTCATTGAGAATTGACTCACCTTTTGAGGTTAATAGTCAATCCAATTAGGACTCCTAGGACATTTTTGAGTGATTAGTTGGAGAAAGGGGAACATTTTGCCTCCTTATTTTCGCACCAATCAATAACTATTTAGTTAAACTCACTAGATTTTCTCCTATTAATCGAATAAGTAATTTTATTTGATTAATTCATTTACACTAATTTTTTTCCCCTTTTGATTAAATAATGCAAATTATTTAATTAAATGTCATAAATCCCTCTTTGATTAAATAATTCCTATTTTTTTTACTTAAAGTTCCTAATTTCCTCCACTTGCAAAATTAAATAATTTCTTAAATTTTTTAATTGGTTAATTTCCTCCAATCATTCAAAGAATATTCACATGGAATATTACCTTTTCAAATTCAAATTTCTCCCTCCATGTTGGAAATATCTTCCACATGCTTCCTTAAAATAGGGGATTTGTTATTGTCTCAAGCAATTTGGACCTTTGATTAAAATCCTTGATCCATGTCATAATGCATTATCAACCCTTGATTTGATCTTTAATCCATGTTTTCATCTCTTATCCATTGAATCAATTGATTAGGTGATTCAATCTCAACCATTGATTCATTCTAAAAATCTATAATTACATCTCATTTTACATGAGAGTTCATTCACAAGCATTTGAGCAACCTTATTCTACCCAATTTCATACTTGAGCTATTGAGCATTTGTGAACCAACTTCACCATTACCATCAATTTGAATCAAGCTTTTGCACAATCAACCATGGATTATGCTTCCAATTGAGCACTCCACATCCAATTTAGCACTAATCCCTTAATGGGATGAAGTTTTGCATTGTTAATTAGGTGTTCCTTTGCATTAATTTGGTATTTCATGCTTTAAATGAACCTTGATTTGTAATTTTTAAACAAATCTCATTGAATATGGATTTTAATTGATCAGTTCATCTTGTAATTGTTTCAATTCTTTAGTATATGATCAATTAGACTAACCATGTTACAGACATAAGGAACATATATTATAACATGAGCATGTAATGGCTTGGAAAAACTACGTAATTATGTGACTGTGTTATCTATTTTAGAATTTTAGCATGTTATGCTTTAATTTTTCTTGAAAATATTTTTTACACTTCTCAACTTGTCATATTTGTTTATATAGTTGTGACTACAATTAGTGCAATATTTTATGGTGGTTTCATAAGAATAATCTCCAATGTCTTTTTTAGTTGAAAAGACCACATGATGTCCATGACCATCAAAATTAAGAAATTTTCTATCTTTTAGGGAGAGATTACTAGAGAATGCCCTATTAAATTTAATAAACTTTCTCACTTACATAAATTAACCTTGATATATAATCCTTTAACATATTGTCAAATCTAAGGATAGTAAATCCTAAAATAAAGAAGAAACATAAAATAGAAAACATTATTACATGGCTTTACCTTCTTAACTCCTTATCATGTTATTTTATTCTTAAAACTCTATCTAGAAATAATTCTTGAAGTATTTTAGTCAAATAGTGGTCTATTATACCGAATCTCGATGTCTCTTAAATCATTGCAATATGAGTTTCTTTTGCATCTTATTATTAGTTAGGTTTGGTTTCCCAAGCTTTTCTAAAACTTCTATTTATCTATATGTCTTAACTCAATAGTTATAATTTATCTAATATTAAGACTCCTTAGCTTTTGTTGAGAAATAATAAAAATATAGTCCTCTTGTTTAGTAGTTCAAAAGGGTGCACATTGAATGAGTAAATAAGTTGAAATGATTTTTAGAAATATTATACAATTCTTCAAACATAGGTGGATTCCCCTTCTCTTATAGAAAGACATATGTCTAATATAAGTCAAATAGAAAATAAATACCCTCACATTTCTTGGATTTCTAATTATGTTTAATTATATATAAAATTTGCATTTCTTCTTGTTAATTTTATAGATGAGTAAAGGGTTCATTTCATGGATGTTTTCATTCAATGTATTTTATTCCAATTTGTTTTCATGTGATGACATTTTTGTGAGAGATCTACATAGACTAATAACACTTAATTTATTTTTATTCTAGATTAAGGTTGAGAAATTTAAAGATTTCATAGAGGGGGAAAGAAAGAGGGAGTTTTATACAATGAAATCTCACAAAATTCACAATAATAAGAAATCATCTCCTGTACTTAGTGCAACCATCGACAAGATCAATTCTTGCATGGAGAAAACCTTGTAAGAATAATTCATTAGATATAAGTATTCATAGTTAAAATTTCAAATTGCAAGAATGACCTATAGATATATGGGAAATTATTAAGTGTAAACAATAATGGTTTTTACATATTTTTTTAGTAGTTATGCTCATTTAGTGTAGAATATTTCTAGGAAATTGATGCTTCACTTTTTGATATCTTTGAAGTGTCAGAATCAGAAAAAAAAAACACTAGACTTACGCATAAACCTATAGAAAGAGGTTCTATATCCTTTTAGCACAAGCTTTATGATTCATAGGCTAGATAATGCTTTTCTATGGTACTATTAGGTTCAAAATGTGTGCAAGGTTGACAAACTATTTTATGGTCAAGAGTAATCATTTTAGAGGAATAAAGTCATTATTTTCCCCATTTATCTTCGAAGAATCATATTAATGGATTGAATTCTTATTGCTATATGTACATGTTTGTAGATTCACTACATTAAAAACACACACAAAAAATTGCATGTAGGCAGTAGATCTTAGTAGATGGTTAAACATATTGAGATAATTTTCTTAGAAAAATAAGTATTGTGAACATTAAGTATAAAACCAAAGACTCAAAGTATGTTTTGAATATAAATGACACATTTTCGATACAATATTTAATATTATCCAACAACGATAAATGATTCACATATTAAAAATATAATAATATTAATAGTAATGAAGATGGAGAAACACCTCCTTGAAATTCAAATGCCATATGAACTTGAAGTGGCATTTTAATATCATTACAAGAAGAAATTGATCATGGATTGTCAATGCAATCAAACATTTCTATTCATTCACTATTTGATTTAATTTTTAATGTGTACAGTCATAAAGGTGTTACATTAACTCATTTTTTTCACGCTATCTTATGGTAGTTTTAATTATACACATTGCTTGCATTTGACTTAGAGCATATGGGGCTCCCTATTGCATGGGTTATATGTATAGAACGTAACGTGCCCTAAAAGGGATTTTAACTGAGAAAGCACAAGCCTAAATGAAATCTCCAAGAGTGTAAAAAGGCCAAGAGTCCACCAGATTCCATTAACACTTAATTACATACAAACAAGGTCTGCAATAGATGAAACTAGGCGACCGTAGGCAGGGTTTAAAATGTGCAGAAAGGCCAAGTGTAACATTTATACTATTGGCAGAGTACAAACAAATAAAGTGTCTCGATATAGGCCAAATGTAAACACGTACATGTGAAATTCATACCAAGTCAAGGCAATAATGGATTGGGATTTGAAAGCATGAGCATATACTGGGACGATAGATAGTTTATAACACGGCAAACCTTCAATCAGGGGTAAAAACAGGAGTTTTTCCAGCTCATCGAAAATCAAACCATGACATTATATGCAATGCACCAAAAGTCATTAGAACGTGAAGCGAGGGCTTCAAGGTTCGTTGGGTAAGTTATAACATTAACTTTTGTCCTTTGCATCTGGTTGATCTCAAAAGTCATTAGAACGTGAAGAGGACCCCAAGTTCAGAATAGGGTTGGTTGAACAGGTCATAACGTTTTTTACTTTTGCCCCTTCCATCTGATTAACCTCAAAAGTCATTAGAACGTGAAGAGAGGCCCCATGTTCAGAATAGAGTTTGTTGGGTAGGCCATAACATTTTTTACTTTTGCCCCTTCCATCTGGTTGACCTCAAAAGTCATTAGAACGTGAAGAGAAGGCCCCAAGTTCAGAATAGAATTCGTTGAATAGGCCATACTTTTGCCCCCTTCCATTTGATTGACTTCAAAAGTCATTAGAACGTGAAGAAGGGTCCCAAATTCAGAATAGGGTTTGTTGGGTAGACCATAATGCTGCTAATGTTTTGTGTTGACTTCGTAATTCTATTGCTCTTGGCACAACCAATGCTTCACCCAAGGCCCTTCTGGAACATGACCATGAAGTCAATTTTATGTAATTGGATCCGCGTTAAGACTTTGAAGAACCACTATTTTGTTTCTATGTTTGCTAGATTTTCTCTTGACCGACTCTTTCCACTGAGGAGATCAGGATCTGACGATTATAAGTAGTGATGAGGTCTATCAGTAACAGATCACAGTGTATTCACATATCCTCCTTTGAGATTTCCAATGGCTTCCCAATTGCTATTGTTTTTCGTTATCTCCCTTGCAATAATATCTTGTTCATGGTGTCATCGCGAAGAGCATAATATTGTGTTTTACATTCACGACATAGTGAGTAAACCCAATGCAACAGCCATAGTAGTGGCAGGAGTAAATGGAACATCCTCAGATCTCTCAGGCTTTGGAACGGTGCTGGTTATAGATTATCTTGCGACTAAAAAGCCCAATCGCTCTTCCACTGTTGTGGGAAGGGCGAAAGGATTGTATTCTAATTCAGATCTGAAGGGCTATTCAGTTCACTTTGGGTTCTCTCTTGTGTTTGAGAACAAGAAATATAATGGTAGCACACTTGAATTCCAGGGAACAGATCTCTTCACGAAGTCCTCTGGAGCAGAGGTGTCTGTTGTGGGAGGAACGGGGAAACTGAGATATGCTCGTGGGTATTCTATCCTCACTCTTCTATCGGGCGATGACTTGGATGGTATTACGAAATGCAACACTACCTTCCGACTAGATTAACTTCCCTTCCTGCTACGTTCTTTCCATGATTTATTCCAAATAAATTCAATGTAATGTCGCTTCAGAGTCGAGGCTAGATTCTTAGTTGATTGAAGGAAATGGCATGGGTGTTCAATTTATATTTTAAGAAAAGGCCGTTTGTAAAATTTAGACTTTTCCTGGTTGATCATAGAAGATTATATTGAAACCATGTATCTGATTTGAGTGCTTTTTAACCATCGGCACTACTAAAATCTGAAGTCTCTTCAAATATACATTTAAATAAAAAGAATTGAGATAAAAAATGACATTCAAATATACATTTAAACAATGGTAAATATTCTCTTCTATATTGTGTTCTATGATTCATATTAATAATGAATTAAATAATGAAAAATATTCTTTTCTATATTGTGTTCTATGATTCATCTTAATAATGCATTAAACATGTCATGCTTTGACATGATATAAAAATAGTTTTTCTTTGTTGAGTTTTAATAATAATGAACATAATTTGACCGTCAATTTAGAAATATGGGTTTTAACCTATTTTCTAGTTTTTATAGAATTGTGGTGACCTACAATAATTTAGGACAATATAGTCTTAAAGACACCATTTAAACTTTTGATGTTAAGATACTGAAATCAACTATGTTCTTACCTTGTTTCTTAAATAAGCTCATATTAGTAAAAATGAATTGAACATGCCAAGTAGAATGCTAATGCTTAGATATGTACTTATGAATGTGTGTGTTAATTATATGAATTGTATACTAAAAGAAGGTAGATTTTATCCTTTTATACAATAGTCTATCAAGACAAAATTGAATATGTTGTGCTCTAATTGATAGGTAAGGACTAGTTTGGAGGCATCTGTGGCTTGGTTCTAGCATGAATTTTAATTTTAGGATTCTATGTTGAAGATTGTAGACAAGGTCTTAAACTAGATTAAAGGTTGCAAACACGCAATTGACCTAAGCCATGTGAAACGCAAAATTTGAAGGTTGGGTTAGGATCTTGGGTGCATCGAGAATCAATTTATCTTAACTATTGGTCAAATGCAAAGCTTTGCACAAAAATATGCTATGATACACTATATTATTACAATATGGAGAAAGCATCAAGGTGAGTATGAGAAGAATGAGAAAGAGCTTGGTTAGGGATGTAGTTTTCATCCTTATGATTTTCTCCAATTTTGAATTGCAATTAAAGTACCATAGAACATTCATGTAAAAGTGATGGACCCTAGGGTTGAACTAGGATAATCACCTTTCACTAACATAATATTAGGGAATTGAAGATGGACAAGGACATGAGATTAACTTGCAACTTGAAATATGAGTGAAGCAGTCCTTGATCTATAATTTTCTTTCTAGGGGGTTGGATCTGAGAGATTTGAAAATGGAATTATAATGGAATGCAATTATGCAACTAGCTAACTATGAAAATGCACTATTTTGATATGAATACAAGCAACTTGGAAACTAATAATAAGATTTGATGACTAGAAATGAATAGAGAAAATATCAGTGTACTTGTGGTTTGAATTTTAACTTGATTTGAGTGGATAAGGACACCAAGGGCACCCTCGTCTAGGGATCTGAAACTAAAATATGCTTTCATAGTCCTTATGTCATGTTATGCCTTGCATAACCACCCCATTTTATTTTATTTTGGAACAAAATGGGTCCCCCTTTTCTTTTCTTTTGTTCACATTTGGTTGTTTGGTTGGTTCTTAGGAGTTGTTTGTTTTACTCCTAAGTCTTTCTTTTGATTTGTCGGATGCAGGTCTGGAACCAAATCTAAACATGAAACTCTTTCAAGGTTTCTAGTTTAGATATCGTTCTGAATCCGACTCCATCTTCTCTTTTGTTTCTCCTTTGCTTCTGATGGTTGTTTTCAACAAACACTTGGGTTGGTCTGTCCTCTTATTTGTTGGTCGTTTCCTTGTGTGTTTTTGTTTGTTTGCTCGTGTGGAAGCGAAACTAGGATTGGAACGAAAGTAGGAAGTTTCAAGTTTCCATATTGTGTCCCCATTCTGACTCCATCTCTGCTCATTTCCTTTCTCGTTTTCTTTATTGTTTGGGTTGGGTCTAGTGTTTGTTCCGGTCCCACTTCCCTTGTGCTTGTGTTTTGTTCTTTGCTTTTTGGTCGAGACCGGATCTGGACCCAATCAAACTTCAAACTTTGTGAAGTTCCATTTCGGTTTTGTTTCTACCTCCATCTCTAGTGTTGTGTTTTGGTCGGTCTTTTTGTCGGAACCGGATCTGGAGTTGGAAATTGAGTAAGGAGCTTTGGATGGGTTTCTTTATCTTGTCTTTGACTTAGATCCGTATTCGCCTTACCTTTTAATGTTCTGTGGACTTGACTTAACTATCTGTTCATATTGTTGGCTCTGTCCTCGAACAACCATATTTATGGCATTAAATGCAACTTGTTTGCATGTGCGAATTAATTTTTAAAGGTTTAATCATGTTTAAACTGGCTCATTATCATTATTATGTGAATTGTTTAAGAAAACCATGGCCAGGAAAGTCTCAAAAGGGTTGATTTGATCACGGAGGTGAATTGCAGAGCAAATCTTGGCTAGATTCTGGCCAGTCCTAATCAACGTTTTGAGGTAGGTTCCTTTGCTTTTCTTTCTCCCGTTTGTTCTTTTGGGTGTGTTGTTTTGGCGTATTCGCAGGAGGGTTTTTATTTTGTGAATTTCTCTACTTGTTTGTGTTTGTGTTTTTCTTTTTTGATTCTGTTTGTTTGGCTCTTTCTTTTCTACCCTATTCTGTTTTGTTTGGTTTGTTTTTCTTGGTTTGCCATTTTGTTCTGCTATTGCTTTCATGACAAGTCATTTTGTTGTGCTCTGGTTTTGACTAGGGTTTCAATTTTTGAAGGGGTTTCCTTGCTTGGGTGATGAATTTCATCTTGAAACCTTGTTTCTAGTCTTCTCGCATCAGTTTTGTGTTGTTCGTGTGGGATTCTCGTTATGCCCTGGTTTTCAAAAATAGCGTGTCAAGCGAACTAGGGTTTTGCTCGACAACCTTTGCAAATTGACCTTTTCCATGGTTTAAATGACCTTTTATATGGAGGAGTTGTTGGAGAGTTAAATTATGCTATTTCTAGTTTCCTTTAAAGCCCATGTGACCCAGGGTTTAAGGTTCATATCACTGTACCTTGTTTGAAATACTCTCCGTTTGCTGGAATTATTTTGCTCCTATTCATTATGAGGTGTATTTATATCTTTGCTCTTGGTCAGAACCGGATCCGGAGTGGAAGTTGAACTTGGGAGCTAACAACTAGTTCTGGTCCAGTTCCCATTCTGGTCTTGCTTCTGACCTTGTTTTTCTCCTTATCCAGTTCTGATCCCAGTCTCACCACATGATAAGAAATATTGTTTATGCCTAATACTTCTACGGTTCCGCTTCCGATAAAGGCATAGTTTGACCAAGTAAATATTATCTGAGGATGGAGAAGGGATTATATGATTGACTAACCTAGATTTTTTGTTCATCTAATACAGGAAGTTGCTGCAGGAATCAAGAAATGTCAGGAGCATTAGATGAGGCCTCTCAAAGAAGCCAATCGAGTGAAAATTCTTGGCAAGGAGTTAGACCAAAGAAGATCAAGGTGGAACAACTTCTGTATACCTTGAAATGTAAGCATAGGGAATTTTCCCTCACAGCTAGAAAAATTGATTCTGACTGGGCTGATATTACTAACACCAATTTGGGCCCTTTTAACTATGAAGAATTGCATGAGGAGACATTCACCGAGGAGCAGGTCACAAGAAGGACAGAAAAGATTGTTCAATCCGAGTTGGCACATGTTGCACTCTTTCCCCTATCTATCCAATGTCTGGAGTTGATTCTTGCAGCAGCTGGAGCATATAACCCTGCTACTAGGTAGTGTGTGGATGTAAAGCGTAATGCCATTATTGACTTCACCCCTACAATGATCAAATTCTTGTTTAATATACCCGATCCCAAGAATCCTAGGCAATTAAATGAGGCAGAGGCTCTAAAGCTTTATAGTGATAATAAGGAGAGGAATAGATTTCACATGAATAAGACTTGGATGAGGGTGGAGAAGAAGTCCCTAACCAAGCTTCCAGACTAGCCTAAGAGGGCAGACTTTAGTAAAGAAATTGTAGATATGATCATGTTCATTTCTAGGGTGTTTGGAAAAAGGGATGCTTCACTGTTTAAGGAATGGATGTTTCCTTTTATCCAAACTATTTTGGATGGGAGGCAACAATTTTCCTGGTCAATGATAGTATCAGACAACATTCACAATCAAATGATAAAAGTGAGAGAAACCAAGTGTTTCTTTATGACCTCCTATGTAGTTTATGCAGCTGTCTGAGTGGGGATTTTTCTTGGACTTCAAACAGTGGGTATATTGGGGGAAGCCCAAGGACAGAAGAAAGTGTGGGAGTATTATAATCAACTCACCTTGTAGGCATCAGAGCAACATTATAGGAGGGTAAATGATGCCTTTCTTTATGTCATTATTAACAAGCTTAATGGTGATGTGAGATATAAGCTTAGCAGGGAGGCAATGGCTTTTGTGAATGAATGGAGCATTGGTTTATCCAATACCCCACATTTACCCATTTTAGGTTAGTAGGTTTTGATGGTCACCCCCATTTGCTACCTAGATGTTGTGGTGATAGGATCATTTTAATGGAGTTTATTTATCAAGGCTTCACTATTAATTTCCAGTTTGGCAACAAGCACAAGACTGGGTGCCATAAGTTTCGAATGAATTTGGGTGTCTTTAGTTGTCCACACATTTAGGCAGCTAAGATCGTTTGTGATGAATTAGTTTATTTAAATTTGGGCTTGTATACTGCAAGGAAGTACTATGACCCCAAGCACAATTTGGGGGCTTTGCTTCCCAGTGTCTTTGATAAGCACTTTAATCTGTTGGAGGATTTTTGGGAGGACTTGCAGGATGAATATGACCTTGGGAAAAGGAATTATGAAATGATACCTATCCCACTTATGGTTGAGTTTGGGATAAAAGAAGACATTCCAAAAATGTTGTCTAATGATGGGATAGTTTTGGATCTCAGGTATGATGCAGACAAGATTGGTACTAAAGATCTTGATCCAATAGATTGGAATGTTGAGGAGACAATTGACATAAAGTAGATTGCAAGACCGGTGCTAGATAGAAGTATTCACTGGGTGAGTTTGAGGGTTAATCAGGCTGAGTCTCAATCATCTAAGAAGAGGAAAGTTGCAGGTACCACCCAAGGATATAAAAGGAAAAAGAGAAGGATGGCACCTAAGGAACCCCTAGATTTTATACCTTCTAATACAAAAGAGGAGGTGGTCCCTCAAGGCCTTCCAGAGGTGTAGGAAGATGAAACAATTGTGGAGGTGGTGGCTTCTACATTTGCTGCAAGGGAGGTATCTACTTAGCCCTCTCATACACAAGAATTAGGTCAAGAATCACCAAAGTGAACCCTCCATCATGAAACAGAGGTCTTAAAGCAAATGGAGGATGAAATTGAGATATATAATGTAGAAATAGATTCAGAAAAGACTCCATCTGATAAAGAGCATCATGTATTAACATATTTTGATATGACTGATGATACAGGGACCGAACACATATTGACTTAGGAAGATCAGTGGAAAATCTTTGAAGATGCAAACAAAGAAGTTGATGCCAAGGCACAAGCTGAGGCATTAGCTAAGCAACAAGAGGAGGAGGCCAAGGCACAATCTAAATTGGTGGTCAAGCAGAAGGAGTTGGAGGATAAGGTCAAGGCTGATGAATTAGCTCAACAAAAACAACAAAAGGAGCAGGAGCTCAAGATACAAGAAGAGAGGGATAAGTTGATGATGCAGCAGAAGATTCATAACCTTGAAGAGGAAAACACCCATCAAAGAAGAGAAAAGAAGCTATTGAAGCTAATCTCAAGGCACAAGAAGAGGCTTATAGGAAAAGGGAAGAGCAAGAATGTTTGAAAAGGGAAAGAGAGGCTGCTGAGATTGTTGAATATGAAAAGAAGTCCAAGGAGGCATGGGATTATGTCGAAGAGTTGAAGAAGTAGCGGGATCAAATGTTAGAAAAAAAGAAAGTGGAAGAGGAATGTTTAAAGCAGGAGTTGGAGGCTAAAAGGTTGCAAGAACAGAAGGATAGAGAGGAAGCAAAAAGGTTAGCATAGGAAAAGGAACAAAGTGATCAACAAAATGTGCAGGAAGTTGATTCTCAACCAGGGCTTACATTGTTACAACCTTTTTCTTCCACTACTGTTGCTTCTTCGTTAGCCCAGATAACTAATACTATTGCTCCTACTTGGTTAAAACTAGACTTGGAAATAAAACAAGTTGTTCAACCACAACCGTTGAATTGGGAGGAAATGATGAAAGAAATTGGGAAGGAGAAACCTAAAAAGAAGGCCCAGGTCCTTCACTCTACTAGGCTCACTGATGCTAGAGATATTGTTGTTGAATGTGTCATACTTGCAATGGAGAAAATTTGTGATGATATGCAAATCATTGATTATTAGTTGGGGCTGGTAAATTTGGGAAAGCCTACAAGAAACTAGCAAATGAGTTTGATTGATATTGTGGCCTCTTCAACTAAATCCCAGATGATTAAAAATAAACAAAGGAAGGATGAGCTTAAGGCTCAATTGGATCAGCTCCATAGTTTTTTGAAAGATGTTTCAAGTCCCATTTCCCAACAAGCTGCTCCTCCCGAGTCCCTAGTTTTGTTAACAAAGAAGGAAGTAGATGATTTGGTTCAAATGAAAAGCAAGGTAGGAATGATGGACAGGCTCAACCAAGAGGTTGATGATGTTCTTGCTAAGGGTTCTAAAATTCATAAGGTTGCTCTTGAATTGACAGAGGATCTAGATCAACAGGCTAAGGATTTGGATAAGCAAGATGATGAATACAAGGAATGTGTTAAAAGGCTTGAAGATATTAGCAAAGTTCCCAAGTCCACCTTGTTGGAATATTCAATTCTTGAGCATGGTAATGTAGATTTTGTGGAAAAAATTGTGAGCATCATAAGTTATAAGTCTAGGACTATTCGTTGGCATCAAGAAGAAGTTCGAGAAATGAGCAAAGACTTGAATCAACAGATGGTTGAATTAGAGGCAATTGTGGCCATTTTAATTAACCTAGATTCTTCAAACAGAGAAGGCATGTCTTTGGATAAACTAAGGGAGAGATGGAGGGGTAGGTTGGAGGAAATTATGCAAAAGGGAGACGATGGGGAGAATTTATCGTTAGATTAGTTTATGGATATCAGAGAGGAGATAAGAACTTCTAGAAAGGAGTTAATCAAATTAAAGGAGATACAGAGGTTGGTTTCTACAGAATTTGAAAGGATCAGAATTGAAAATGATTGGTTGGATGGACCTGATTCGAGTACTCTTCAATAAGTGTTCTCTAGTTATGACGAGTACATCCTTGAGCATTTAGTGCAAAAGTGACTGACTCTTTCACCATACTCAATATCTTCTTTTCTCCTCTTTTTGTGGGTTTTGACATAAGCTCAACTCTGATTTTGATCTGTGGGTTTCACTTTCTTCTTGGAGCATTGGATTTCTTTTAGTACCACAAAATAATCAGCCTTGGAACAAGGGTTCATTAGTTCACTTTTGTGTTCAGTTTCGGCTCCATTAATTGTGGATCTTGATTGATAATTGAGAAACTTGTGCATGTAGCACCCTATATGTATTATTAGGTTCTACTTTGTAAAGGTTGGCTAATTGAAGAAAGATCAGCCACCTAATGATAGAAAATATAAAATAGATCTAATATTTCTATGTTTTTAAGGAGAGATATTCTAAAAATTCAGTAAAAACTTGGTCATTTTATAGTTTTTTTCATACATCTTTATGTTATGGTTTTAAATTTTGGATCTATTTTGATAAGGTTAATGGTACATGATCAATCCATACGCCAGTGATTTTTTTTGTGCTTAATTGTTTCTTATTTGATGAAAGTCAATAGAAGGAACTAGATTCAAGATTATATCATTAGATTATTTATGGATGAAGTTGTTATTGTATTCATTTGATCTGTGTTTTATATGATGAGTGAGTGATTTGTTTGAAGTAAGTTTAGTGAATGTTGATGGTATTTGAATTAACATTATGGATGTATGTAGTAGCATAGTTTATTCTATGGATTGCATCTTTCTATAGTTATGGTTAGGTGGAATAAACACTCATTACTGATATGCATGTCTGGATATGTAAGAATTTTACTCATGTTTCTTTGATTTGAAGCTCAGATTCATCTTTTTCTTTTATTTAAACCCCCCCCAAACATAGACGAAGTGATGCTATGTAGTCCATCAAAGGCCCCTTGAGCATTACAATTATATCAACCATTGAGTGATATCAACATGATTGAGAACCAATTACCAAGACCTTGGGAGTTAGATCACCATGTGTTATCTTTCTCTTTCAGGAGAAATAGAATAGTAATATTTTGTTTAATAAATAGAATAGTAATATTTTGTAAATAATGTTGTGTTTTTTTGACCCTCAACATGTCCCTAGTCTATGGCTTCTTCTTTTTGAATATTTTTGTTGAATCTTTGTCTATTGCTAAGATAATTGAGTTTTGGTAAATTGTCAAGTTGTAGGGCTTGAATGCATAAATGAGAAAAATATCTTCAATCCATTGCTAATATTCTTCAAATATGTAACATGTGCATTCAAAAGGAGAGAAAGGATTGTTCCATATAGGGGCTTGCATCAGTCAAACCCCGTGTCGGTTTTCTACCTCCACAATGAAAAAATTGATGATAAAGAAAGCATATCCTTTTGAGGGATAGGGGCTAAATGATAATAGAGTAATGAATCAACAAATTGCTATAACTCACCACTCAAATATGATCTCCTTGAGGGACTCTTGAGTCATGCACATCACCTTCATGGCTTGATTGCAATTTGGATTGATTTGATTTGAAGACCTATAAGAATTAATAATCACAAATAAAATGCATGCATAAACATGAACAAAATCACGTAAAACTTGACATGATTCTTGAATGATGGAATGCTGCAATAATTCTACAAATTTTGCTTATGAATGAGCTCCTAAATTGATTTTGAAATAATAATTTCTCTTCAATGCTTCTTGATCTTCATGTCCTCCTAATATTATGAAAATACTATGTATTTATATGCAATTAATCTAATTTCCTAAAAAGTAAATCCTAATGGCTAACATATTTAGATTTGGGGCCATTTTAAAGGGACAAGGGAACCAAGGGTGCCCTTGTCCAAATCCACTTTTTCAGGATCCAAAGTATCAAGGGAAAAATATTAAATGCATACTTTGGTCTTGCATATTTGATGTTTCAATAAATGATAAAATGGGCAATGGAATGCATAGTTTAGGAAATTACAAATATGATTAGGTACAAGAAAATACAAGGGAGAAAAACCTAGAGTAAAATTGTCAAGGGTGACAATTTACAATGCTACAAAAAGTATAAAAGAAGAGAGAATGAGTGTAAATGGAAATAACTTATTAGAAGGATATGAATATGGATGGTCATGTGCACAGACTCCATCTAGTGTTAGTTCCATCCTCAAAGATAAAATCATAAAATTCTAGGAGTATTATATGATCAAAATATGACATAAGCATTAAGAACTACTTACTAATGTCAAATTATAATATGTAGAAGTAAAATGATAGGTACATATTCGCTTAATAGATCATTTTAAACTATAAATAGATATAAAGTAATAAAGTTGTGTAGAGCTATATTATAGATCAATGTAACTAGTAAAGGAGGATAAATATTATATTGTGAATCATTTTAACTATGCTCTTAATGATCAAATATCTGATGCAAGAGGGGTCTATACAATACCCTCTCTCACAAACACACAACGCAAACAACAAGAATTTGGAATACAAAAATCAATAAATATGATGCATTTTCTTATATCTCAAACTTGCACAATAAATATAATTAGATAAAATTATATAGTCTTCAAGCCTGATGAAAAACAACACCAATGAGTTATAACTTAACTTATGATAGAAAAAGGATAAGAAACAATAGAAAAAACCCCTTCTCCCTCAAATACAAACTTCAACTTGTAACCTGCAACTTACAAACTTTGAAACTTGAAAACTATTCCAATCTTCAACAATGGATTCTTGTCTTCAATTGTTGTCACAACACCTTCAGACCTGCAGCAAAAAATGGCTTCCATTTTCCAATGAGTAAATTCCATGCCTCCTTTCTCTAACTCCACATTCAAGTTATCAATAATAACTCTCAAATTATAGGGTTTTTCCTTCAACATACTTTTTCATCTCCAAACTTGTAACTCTCAAGAATGCTACACCCAACTTGGGAAAAACCAATAAAAAATCATAAAATAAAATATTAATTATTCAATTGCATGTTCAAACCACTCCTAAGAGAAAAATTCAAGAATAGTTGTAACAAGGATTCTTCACTCCTCAGAAATAGGGACCCAATTTGAAAAAACACTACCAAAACAACATGGGAACCAAATTTTTTGCATGTTATTGTTGAGGAGATTTAAATGAGCTTCCACTGATGATAAATCCCAAAATCCAATGCCCAAGTTTACCTTTTTGTCTTTTTAGGCATTAAAATGCACTCCTACACTATCTCCCACTACACCAATTGCAACAAAAATTACACCATACATTTAAAATCTTTTTTTTTAATATCATCAAATTATTCCTCAAAAAATTACTCAAACCAAAAATCATCAAAATTTATTGTTTTTCTTGTTGATGCAAGATTTCTAACAACCGTGGAAGCTCCTACATCAAACACCCATGGTAGAAATAAAATTGACCCTTTCACTTCTCAAGAGGAGAACCAAGATGATTAACCTTAGCTTTTGATAACCAATATGAGTCCTCAATAGGTCCTCCAAACCATTTCACCGAGTATTCAAAGTATTTCTTATGGCTTGTGCTCCCACTCACCCTTCTATCCAAGATTGTTTTTATCTCCTACTTCTTTGAAGTACATGTTGGTATATGTAATTGTTTTCCTATTGTACCTTCATCATTTTCAGCTTCCTAAAACTTTAATAGATATGAAACATTAAATACAAGTGAAATATTGAGCTCACTAGGCAACTCTACTTCATATGGATTACCTGAATCATGCTTGCTTATGATTTTGAAAGGCCCTAATTTCTTTATTTTTAGCTTATTGTAGGTACCAACTGGAAATATGTATTTTCTCAATTGTACCATTACTTCATAACCAATATGAAATTTCTTATGTCTCCTCTTCAAATCAGCTTTAGACTTGCACTCAAAATTCATTTTAATGATGTGATTTCTTACCTCTTCATGTATGCTCTTCATGTGATTATAAAAGTTCTTCACTTCTACACTTTTCTTCTCACTTCTAACTATCTTTTTCATATATGAAATATCCCTTGGGCTTCTACCATAGACAATCTG
The DNA here is from genome assembly GCA_007258455.2 of Sequoia sempervirens. Classification (NCBI taxonomy): domain Eukaryota; kingdom Viridiplantae; phylum Streptophyta; class Pinopsida; order Cupressales; family Cupressaceae; genus Sequoia; species Sequoia sempervirens. The sequence continues at coordinate 79,262,930 of VDFB02026320.1, forward strand.
AAATGGTGTCCTTCCCATGCTCCTATTGACAGAGTTGTTGTATGCAAAATCTTCTTGAGGTAGAACCAAATCCCACCCCTTGATAGTTCTCCTTTAAGACCTCTTCAATGTACCCATTGCACACTTAAGGAGAAAAAGATAAATATAGGGAAGAAAATATATAGAGAGAGGGAGATAATGACAAACATACAAATAGAAAGGGAGACAAAGAGATAGAGAGAGGTAGAGAGAAAAAGATATAAGGATGAATAGATAGAGATATAGGGAGGGAGGGTTAAGGGTAGATAGTAGAGGGTTTATTAAGGGTTAAGGGTTTAAGGTTTAGGGTTAAGCGGAGAGAGATAGAGGGAGTGAGTGAGAAAGAGACCTAAGGGAGGGAGAGGGGGTAGGATATTGAAGATACTTGAGAGAGAGAGAGAGGGAGAGAGAGGAAAAGGGAGAGAGAGAGGGGGGGAAAGGGAGAGAGAGATATATATATAGAGAAAGAATTAGGAGGGGGAAGTGAGAGGGGAAGAGGGGAAGAAAGGGAGAGGGAGAGGGAGAGGGAGAGGGAGAGAGAGAGGGGAGGGGAGGGGAAGAGTGTTGAGGGTAGAGGATAAAAGGTTTAAGGGTTTATGGTTGAGGAGGTAGGAGGGAGAGACTTGAGTGAGAGAGAGAGGGAGGGAGTGGGAGAGAGATACAAGAAGGGAGGGTTAAGGGTAGAGGGTAG
>VDFB02026320.1:79263738-79328286 GCA_007258455.2 Sequoia sempervirens
TGTAGATTCATAACTCTAATCATAACCCTACTTGAACCCTAATTGTAGATTCATAACTCTAATCATAACCCTAAGGGAACACTTATTGAATAGCAGTCCTAATTGTACCATAACCCTAACTTTGAACTATAGTTGAACTCTAATCCTAACCCTAACACTAATTCTTATCCTAATTGAACCTTAACCCCAACCCTAATCTTAACCTTGACCCTATTTGAACTCTTATTGAATTCATAACCTTAATTAAACCCCAACCTCATCCTCAATCCTAACCCAAATTAAACATTAATTGAACCCTAAACCTAACCCTAAGTGAACGCTCATCCTAATTGAACTCTTAACTTTTTAGTTGAAAATATTAAAGTGCCTTAGATTTTCCCATTCATTGTCATTTATCATTCAATTCCTAATAGAACTCCAAAAATTTATAGTTTTATAATGTTTTAATACATACCTAATATTAAGGGTTTAGAGTTTAAGGGTTAAGGGTTTAGGGTTAAGGGGATAGAGATAGAGGGAGTGAGTGACTGACCCATTTACATATTATTCTTTTATTCTTCGTTAGTTAAATATTTAGTTACCCATTTACCGTTAGCAGAAATGACCCAAGAATTTAATAGAATGGACTACTCATATAATACCTTGCATTATGGAGCTCAATTCTCTGATATATTACTACTTATCAAATCCTTTGTAAATAATTGTAAACTTATGACTCCATTTAAGCATTTAATTGATTTTCTTGAATCAAAGCAAAAACATAGACACATAGTTGAACAAATTCTCAAAAGAAGAATGACAACTTCATTAAAATTTCATTCAAAATTCACTCAAATCCACATAATGAGAGAAAATATATTAGAATTATACGTTTATTCATTCTTATAAGTCATATCTGCATACAATTTAAGATAATTTGCATATATTCATCCAAAACTCAAAACAAGCTATCTATTCTATTCCATCTGCTTGGGGTTTTAACAACCAAGGACAAATATCTTTCTACCCATATATTCAACTCAAAACCTAGCTAGAGCTTTCATCAGTTCTCTCCCTACAAATGAGCCTTGAATTCCCTTTTATATGACAAGGGAGCAACAAGCTTTGGGATCAAATGTAATTTCACCACAAATTTTCATTTGAACAAAATCTCCATTGCATTTGACTTTCATTTCAAAACTTCCCACACATTGAATCTGGAAAACATAGTGGCACACAAACTGGGGAAAGCTAAAAGAATAGGAAACACAAATTGTCATCAAAATCCCCTTTTCACTAGGCCACACAAAAATACTACTCAACAAAATTTCCATGAAGGCACACCACAACAACTTCTTATTTACCCACCACCTTTCCCTTACCAACACTCAGACCCCGGTATACACACCCTCTTCTAGTTGTTGCCCAATACGGTAGATCCTTAGCCTCCTCTTCTTTCTTTTCCTTTCCCAATACATTTCTAGTCCGTCTGCTTGGGGTTTTAACAGTCGATGTGCCCACAGATATCATTTCCTCATCAAAGGGCATACCATGATTGAAGCGACTTAAATACCGACACTAGTCTGAGTTGGTCTCGATTACATCATCAAAAGTGCTGCTCATAAGGTCAATGGGCGAGTGTTGGCATCCACAACACACCGACTGCTTGCCTTTTTCATCTACCAATTGAGCAGCAACGTCCTAGAATTGCAACCTTCTACTACATCTAGTGGGCACAAGCCTAGGCTTGTCAACCAAAGTACCTTCCTGAATAGCAGGACCGAGCTTTTGTGAGCTCAAATGAACAGAACTCCTTACTGACTTACTCATTTTCTCTTCTCAGACAAGCACTCAAACTTGATTAGACTCAGCCCACAAAGCACTCTAATTGCTACAAGAATGACACTATTAGTAGTTAATTCCTCTTGTATTTATTGTGCAAGGTAATGGCAACCTTCATCAATGCTTAGTAAATATGCATATGCAAACATGGCAATTTGGCAGTGTATGTACTATCACCATTTAACTAGAGCTACATGAGAATCCAAAGATCACCCTTCATGATTTCCAACAACAACATATTCACATAAATTGAGATCAACGTAACTACACAAGCAAGGAATAATTCATTAATGCTTCACCAACCTTCCTCTTCCTCCTATGAGCTAGCAAGGAACAATAGAGATTTACATTGGCTTTTGATCTTGGTTGTCGATCTAAAACCATGGGTTATGAGCTCAATAGTGGAGATTGGGCCCCACATTCCATACAAGACACACATCTACCTTTTGTTGACCTCGCACCAAATAACAAGGTGACACCTTAGGTCTACGAGTTAGCGGGGTACGATTGAGATCTTCTCCCATATCTTTGAATCTAGAAAACCTACACATTACACAGTTAGTCTTTGATGAAAGGCTTTGGATAAGTTGTTGGCGACATGACCACTGGGGTTAATGGCTTAGGCTTATGTCACCGGATTAAAATTAAAACCCAACTTTGATTTTAATACTTTATTTCCTTCGCAGGGTTTTATTTCCTAAGTCTCGGTTGGCCCCGTTAAATTCTTATCCCAACCCTAACAAAGAACAAATGATTAAGCTAAGGATTGTATTTGTTGTTATAACTTTAGTTTTAGAGAATTCTTAATTACCAATTCTTATTTGTGCATTTGCATATGAATCTAATTGAATTCCTTTCCATATCATTATGGAAAATTTTATTATTGCAACCCTAACTCTAACACTAATTGAACTATAATCGTGACCCTAGGTATTGTTGAAACCTAACCCTAATTGTATCAAAACCCTAGATAACTCTAATTGAACCCTAACCCTAAAATAGACAATAACCCTTACCTTAATTGAACCCTAACTCCAATCCTAGCCCTAATTTAAGACTAACCTTAACCCCCACCTTAATTAAACCCTTATTGAATTATAACCCTAATTGATCCCTAACCCAAATTGAATACTAATTGAACCTTAACCCTAAGTGAATAGCAACCTTAATTAAACTCCAACCATAATCCTATTTGAATTTTGACCCTAATCATAACCATAATTCAACCCTAACCTTAATTGAACCCTAACCCTAAACATGAGTTCAATTAAGTTTAAGGTTCAAATAGGGTTAGATTTTAATTAAAATTAGGTATAGGATTCAATTAGGATTAGGGTTGGGGTTGGGGGTAAAGATTAAGGTTCTATGATAGAGCTTGGGGTTAGTGTTAGGGTTCAATTGGGGCAAGGGTTAGTATTAGGGTTAGGGTTGTGGTTCAATTAGGGTTTCATTAATGTTAGTTTTAGAATCATAGTTATGTTTAGGGTTGGATATAAAATTAGAGTTAGGTTTGAAGTTAATCAGTGTTAGTTTTAGGGTTGGGGTTATGGTTAGACTTATAATTAATTTTAGTATTGGGATTAGATTCTATCACTTTAATAAAAAAAATCTTCTATAAATTCATCCATTTTTTTTTTTAAATTAGATAATTTAAAATATTTTTAAATTTACCTACATTGATATATGAGAGATATAGCAAATCTAAACTCTATACAATTTATAGTTAACTTGACATTGTGTATAAAAAGGTTTCAATTATGAATGTTATAATATAAAAAATAAATGTGTTTTCAATGTTTATTTGTTAGTTTAAAAGATGTGCCAATAATGTTGCAATCACTAATGATTAATTTTTTCTTGATGGTTAAAATAGATTGGCAAGTAAATTTATCTATAATAAGTAAATTTATCATTGATTTTTTCTTGATAAGTAAATCAATATTTCATAAATTTATCTATAATTCTTATTTAATTTTTCTTAATTATATATTAAATTGTTAAAAAATTTAAGTTGCTTATAAATAATTTTATGTGTTTTTTATAATTAACTTGATATTGTGTATAAAAGGTTTAAGTTATGAATGCTATAATATAAAAAGATAAATTTGTTTTCAATTTATTTGTTAGTTGATGTGAGAATAATGTTGCATAGTAATGATTAAATTTTTCTTGATTAGTTAAGTGATATTGTGAAATTATTCTATGTTAATTTAATGTTATGAATGCTATATAATATAAAGAAAAATATTTCTAATATATTTTTAATGCATCTTTATATTTTCTAAACAAACATCTAAAATAAAAATGTGATTGTAAAAAAAATACATCTTAATGAGTGAACATACATTTAATGTTAAAAGTGAAATTATAAAACAAATTGTAAATTTATTTTATTTTTCTTCTATAAATATAATTTTTTTATTTGTCATCTGCCTAGTAATGCCCACTTCTCCTTTTAATGAATGTTTTATTTTGCAAGGGTTGATTTAGTGTTGTTGTTGATCTATTTCCTGCAGATATCAACGGTGTTCGCCATCCCGTGATCGGGAATTGAAGGATCACGAAATCACGGGTGGGCACCACATGTCCTATCTGGGGGATCAAATTTGAGCTATTGCTAACCAACTATCATTTGATCTGATTTGTTCCCCGCCATCCCACGATGGTGCTTGGGTTGATTGTGAAATCATGGGCGAGCGCCACGTGTCTCATTCGATGAAGCCTAAAGAGTAAAGGAAACACTAGTTGGCTTTAAATTTATTAAGGGGCAGATTACTAAAGTGTTCTCGAGACGCACATGTTCTAAATCGATGGATATGTTATAATCTCACTGGAAAAGTTGCTCGAAGGTTAACAACATGGCTGGCGACTGTGTTAAAGGAACGAGATCAACGACGCCCACTATCTCGTGATCAGGGATTACAAGGATCACGATATCATGGGCAAGTGCCATGTGCCCTTCCTAAAGGATGAAATTTGTGTGACCATTGATGAGTTGTCTCTTCAAGATTGACGGTGCCCACCATCCCACGATTAGAAATTTTGGGATCGCGATGTCACAGGTGCCTACCACGTGTCTCATCTAATGAAGCCTAAGGAGTGAAGAAAGCGTTCACCAATTTTAAATGTATTATGGGGTGGATTACTAATGCGCTTGTAAGATGCACATGTTTTATTTCAATGCAAATGTTATGATTTTAAGGGAAAATCTGCTTGACAGTTAAAGGAAAGGATGACGACTATTTTTGAACGAGCAGGATTTATGGTAAAAAGATCAACGGTGCCCACCATCTCACGATGGTAAATCAAAGGATTGTGATATCGCAGGCAACCACCACGTGGCATTCTTTCATGGTGTATGACATAGTGGGCCCTTTATTACCATGTTGGCAATTATGTTAGCCTATTTTGAAGATGGTCATCGATGATTTGATCAAACTAAAGGATCAATGGCTCAAATTAAAATATGTATCAAATTATGGTTGGATCCCTTTGTGCAACCTGCGAGTGGGCTTTAATGGTAGATGAGACATCTACTAGTAGGATTTGATTGACATAAAATCAATTTACTCGTCTCATTTGTATCACTAAGCATCCAAGTATTTCATGAAAATAGTTTCAGAGCCAAAGGTGAAATTGCGAGCAACTGTAGCCAGAAATAGGAGTAAAAAAAGTTGTGAGTTAATTTTCTCTGTTTCCCAGTCATTCTGCACCTAAATTTGGGAAGGGGGTCTACTATGCTTGTCACTGAGTTCATTAAAATCTTTTGTTAGGGCTATTGTTTAATCATAAATTGTGAGGAATTGTGGTATTTTTACTCTATAATTTCCTATCTCTGCTTAATCATAGCCACTTGAAGTGTAACATTGTAGTGAGACCCTAGTTTGTCTAAAATGGGGCCAACCAAGCAGCACTCTGGCCACATTGAGTATTTGAAAAGAAACTTGTACCATGATTTCTTAGATCAATTTCTATTATCAACAAATGATAGAAGGAAAGGTTTGGTGTTGATGCGAGGGAAAGTCCTAGGGGAGGGGTTGGTGTGTAATAATTCCAACATTGTTGATGCTAGGGTTCCACTCACAGGCTTAAAAATGTTTAGATTATGGTATGGATAGAGGAATTTGCCTCATCCTTTTTCAAATGGATGGATGTACGACATGGGAAAGTTGGTTGTTCCAAATGTGTTCCCTGATGTGGACTTACTTAGAGCAGTGGCCAAAAGATATGACCCTATCACACGGGTAATCAGAAATGATGATGGAGGGGTTCTATTAGAAATTAATAGAGATGTTATCCAACAGACTTTTGATTTGAGTGAGCCAAGTGATGACTTGGTTCTTATTAATCTTGAAGAAATGAAGCAGGAGTATACAAAATTGAAATCTCTTTTTAGGGTTAAATTGCTTCCACCTCATCTAGTTAAGGCAGGGGGTTCACAATTTCACATCAGCCCTAGTGACCAGGAACCCTTCAGATTGAATTGTTTTGGAAAGCCTTTCCTGGCTACTTTCTATTCACTATGTCAAATTTTGGGTTTCATCCTTGGTGCAGTAATGTCGATTGCATACATGTTCATGGGGGTACAAATACAACACCCTAACTTCTCTGTAACATATGACTTTGCTTCTTTTTTGGTGGAGAGGATAGATGGATTGTCGAAGCTACAAAATGGTGATACTGGTACTCAATTCTTTTGGTATTCCATGTTGATGCATATGTTCTTGTTTAGGAATGTTGATTTCTTTGCTGAGAAGATGAACTTAAGACAATCAGTTAATGGAGAAAGATTGTCAGTACAGATATGGACTGTAGATTTATCCTGTAATAAGGAAAGCACCAGTTATGTGCAATTTGATAATTGTTTTGCTGCAAGATTGAGGGCTAGATTGATGGTAAATTTACCTAGGATCCCTGAGGAAGTGCATGATTTTCTTAGGTCGAAGGAGAGGAAACTAGAATTGAGGGTTTTACATAACTGAGGCAACATTATCCCATATCTAGTCAGCATTGTCCTGAGAATATATGGATTTCAAGGAACCCCTCACATACTGCCATATAATGTGCCACCAAGACTAGGGTTTGCATAAGTTATGTGGAAAATGGGGTGTATTCATGAAGATAACCTACCTGGAAAGGGAAAGGGACCATTATTCCCTGATTATACAGTAGTGTCTGACTTTACATTTTCAAAGGGAGGCTAGACACATTTTAACAAATTCTTTGTTGATTACCATTTGAGATTTTGTCCAAGGCGACAACATGATCCTAAAGGTTTCTTTGCTCTTTTCAGACAAAGAATAAAAGGTGAAAAATTTGCACATGAGTTCAATTTCCCTGAGGACCTGATCAAGAATGAATTTGATTTAAATAGACAGGAATTGAACAAGGAAAAGTGGATAGCTTATAGTAAGCTACTAGATATTGTGCATGAAATGGATCCGACGTATGATCCATTGATGGAATTCACTCCATACCACAAGAGAATTGATTTTTTAATGAAGAATTTCAAGGAGATAATGGACACCTTGACAACCAAAAAGATAAATTTAAGGCTAAGTCTAGATATGCAAGGACAAAGTGATATGCCAATTGAAACAAGGCCAATATGTTAGCCTATAGAAAGGTGGCCCATCTATAGGAGGAAAAGAGATACTACTAGTGATGAGGAAGAAGTAGACAGAAAAGAGAAGGAAATAATGAAGGCACTTTCATGACCAGGCCCAAAATTAAAAGTACCTAGGGCTGTCAAAATCATTGAATTAAAATCTTCACCAAAGCGCAGTCCCCCATCACCACCACCTAAGCCAAGCCCTAAGAGGCAAAGAAGTAATCAGCTAACTGAGGATCTCACAGATGAAATTATTGTTACTGATCAAGACATGTAGGTTGGTATATCGTCCCCTCCTAGGTCAGCTGAATTGGTTCTATCCGATTTGGATATGAAGGGTAAGAGTGTGCAGGATGCAAGAATGAAGGCTTGCAAGGAGTTCTTAGATGATAATGCATTTGTAAAGACTCTTGTATTCTTGCAATTGGAATGGAGTATGAAATTTGAGGAATATCAAAATAAATGCAAGGAGAGAAGAGAACTAAGGCCTGGCAGGTCAAATCAAGAGAATGATGAAGAAGTGAAAGTTGAACTAATGGAAGATTTCAAAAACATCACTCCTGAAGAAAGAAGACAACTAGTGAATCAGGCTGGTGTTTTGATTTTTCCTAAATGGGACATCATAGATGCAGTGGCTTTCAATGCCATTATAAAGTCCAAGAATCATTTTCAGGATTCTAAAGAAGTTAAGGCAGCATTACAAAACTTTTCCTTCAGTGAAGAATATGAGACCTTGGCAATTTAGGCATTGGCTCCACAAGGAAGAAAGATAGACAATGTTGATATTAATCCAAATTTCAAAGGAAGATTAATAATAAAGAGGGCTTCAGAGACAACAAAAACCGAAGCCACTAGTTTAACTGTGAATGTGGCCAAGTTGGCCCAAAAGACTGCTAAAATGGAGGAGGCTAAAAGAAAGAGACTAATGGAGAAGTATAACATTTTAATTGAAGAATATAGTAAAATGAAATAGAGGAATGTTGAGCTGCAAACTAAAGTAGAAAAGTTCAAGTATAGACATACTGGGGAAACATCTAATACTCCAGGAACCAACACATCACCTCCCATAGCAAGGTCAATTCCTCTTGCTTCTCCAAATGTTTCTACACCAAGGTCTCCCATTCAAAATCCTACTCTTACCCCTCCTCTAGAAAAAGTTGATGAAGAAACAGAGTGCTTTGTTGATCCAAAAAAGAGGCAGCTCATGCAGAAAATTGATCAATTACAAACATTACTAAGGGTAAAAGAGGAGGGTTTTCTTTCGAAAGAAAAATAAATTGTTACTACTATTTTGGAGCATTTAAATGAAAAGGTGGATAATAAACTATCCCCTATACATTCTTTGTATTCTTTGCTATTTGAAACAATAAAGAATATTGATAGGGATTAGGGGATAGTGATTCCAATAATTCAAAATTGGATCCCTAGGGAAAATGATCTAGATGTTATGAATAAAGCCTCAAGGTTTGATGTAAATAACAGGCCCAATCATTGAATCCTATTTATATATTAGTTAAATCATTGCAAGGTTTTCAAAACTTACCAAATGATCTAAGTAGGAAGATTAGGGAATTGGTAAAAAACTTCAATGATTGGGGTAACACATTGTTACCTGATATAACTAATGAGCAGGGGGAAATCAGAACACTCCAACAATGGCAGGATCAAGCAAGTAAAGTCATCAATAATCAAATTAAAATAATTTGTGATGACTCAGATTATGATTTGTTGGTAAATTGTATGGATAAGATTATTGGTACCAGCTCATTTTTGGAATCTTTACAAAGAGATGCTAATCAAGTAGCAGTAAAGTATATGCCTTATAGTACAAAGGTAAATAAGGTGATTAATTTTGACTGTCCAATTGACAAAGAATACCAGAGGTGGGTGGCTAAATATTTAAATGATGATGAGTAAAAAGAGTGGGCTCCGACAGGTGGCAAATCAGATGTTATGGTTACAACATTTCCATTTTTGTATGGATGACTTTCTTGGCATGGGTTTTGCGTGATTTTTTGTTATTGCATCAACCTTCCTCCACCGACATGATGAACGAGAATATGCTCCAGGATCATTGCTATTGTATGATTTTTGGAATATCATCAGGTGTTTGAATTGGTTGGTGATGTGTGTACTTTTTGGCCTGATGCTTGTTTGCTCCTTCATTTTCTATAAGAAAGATTTCAAGGCCAGAAGTACAAGGTTAGCAAGTTAGAGAATTTTGATCAAGTCTAGGCAAAGTCACAGAGGAGATTGTAAAGTCATATGTTTCTAAAGAGAAATGCAATTTAGGATTTTGAGTCATTCTATGATAGGTTTTGCATTTATGAGGATTTAATATTGCATAGCAGTACTAGCATTTGAATTGAAATGACAAATTTGAGCTCATGTCTCTCCATTGTATGCGCATATTTGAACTTTGAATAAAATAACTAGGGGTTGTTCCATTCATCTCACTGTTGTGGTGTGTATGATTCTATTTTAGCTTTAATTCAAGGAATTAATTAAAATGCTTGAATGGGATTGTAGGCGGATATGTGATGTATAAGGATTTGATAAGTAGTCCTAGGTTATAATGCATACTAATGAAATTGTAATGCAATATTGTCAGGGATCTTATATGTGATGTATTAAATCTATTATAAACCTCTAGATTCTTATGAATTTGACTCCTACAATGGATATATGGCACTGATCTAAGTTGTAATTATTCGTGTAGTTCAGTATTTGTTTGTCTTTGCCTAGAGCTTACTACAAATTGAAAATAATTGACTATCTTATATAATGGATATATGTTTAGTTATCTCACACTCTAGATAGTTGATATTGTCTATGAACAACCAATTCTAGTTGATATTATCTTATTGTGTTGAGCTATTAAGTGAGATCATCTGCTATTGTTAATGTTGTTTATAATAATGGTGCAAAGGTTGTAAACACATTAAGGGATCACCGTCCCGGGTCTTGCAGAGCCCGAAGTGTAGGAGGCTTTTAAAGTCCTCGTCAGTTGGTCCAGGTCCTTCGAGCTGCCTTCGATTAGAATTGGAAATTCCATATGTAGATTAGCAGACAAACCTGGTTACATTGTAAAAAGAACCAACATACATGTCAACCATTCAACAACCACCTCTACAACTAACTTTTTAATCTTTTATGATCACATGAAACATAAAACACACTAATTTAAAGGTTGTTAGCATCACTATTGAAATTTTTTAATTTTTTGACCTTTCAAACATTAAAAAGTACATCATTAAATTATGTAATGGCATAAAAATTAAAAACATCATGAATTAATTATGTAACCACATAAGTCAAATATAATTCTATCAAGAAATTAACATCAAATAGATAATATAGATAATATAATATCATAGCATCATCATCATCAAATTAACTTAGATCATCATCATCATCAATATCAGTTTCGATAATGCCATCATCCACATGGATATCATCTTCATGAACATTAACTCCTACATCATCATGATCTAGTTCCTCCTCTTCGACATCTTCGTCAGGGACATCATCAACTAACCATTGATCCTGATCATCATCTACATCATCTTCTAGTTCTTCAGTATCTTCTTCTTCCACCACATTATACTTTATTGGCCTTCCTCTTGGATCGTGTCTAACAGCAAATGACCAACCCGGTTTACTTGGAACCTCTGAGTAAAATACCTTCTCACATTGGCTTGGAAGAACATAGGGCTCATTTCTAGATCGCTCGATCAACCTTGTATTAACCATGGTAAATCCATTATCATGTTCAATAACAGTTCTCTCAGGATCATTTTCATTCAATCGTAGCATGTACTATAGGACGACGAACAAAATTAATATGAAGGATTTAAAGTCACACGCAAGTATATCATCCAAAATGCCATAGTATCAATTTTCTAAGACTTCTAAATGTATGTCGCTTCTAGATGAAACATTAGTCACCTGAAAGACTGCAATTATACCAGAATCACAAGTTTTCTTCATGTCATCCAACATTTTGATTTGAAATTTATGACCATTGCACCACATAGCCTTGTGGTGTTTCACCTGCAATATGTCAAACATGTAAAAATTATTGCAATATCGTCAGTTGATAAACATATTTATTCTTGGCGAATGTATGCAAAGAAAACAATCTCAACATATATATACATCAATATACTTGAAAATAATTAAATAATATGGGTGATTAATATATTTATACGTACCTGTTTATCTCTTAAACCATATGCTAAATCAATTTCCCTTTTTGTAACATTGGAATCTCCATTACGATGAGCTTCTTTAACCAATGAAGCCACACCTTCCCATGTTAATGCGCCAGATTGTTGACATCGTTCAATCCACTGTCATCCAATCAAGATTGTTGGCGACATACAAATGTAGTGCATCCCACTCTCGACCAACTATACCAAAAAAATTAAATTCAAAAGCATATAATTAGTTAAATACCACAATATACAACCTTAATTTATAATTGATGTATATTGAAGATTAAAAATTAAATAAGTACAATATACATAAAAACCATATGTAAAATGTATTCCAATTAATCTCCATGACCATCTTATAATTACCTCACTTTCCTCAATCTACCTTTCCCCAACAGGTACTCCCCTTCAAATTTATTAATGGATTTGGGATCCCAAATGCAATCTATATGGATCTTTGCTGCAAACTTAGGAAGATATTCACTAATTACACCATGGTCTTGTATACTATATATCTCTCCACCATAGAACCCTCAGGATGTGCTCTTTGTCTAACCAAAACCTTCAAAAATTTCAAGTGCCTCTCAACCATCTACATTGACCTTGTGTGTACACGTCCACACAATTCAATCTCCTCAACTTGGTGTATAAGGTAGTGTTCTTGTGTATTGAAAAATATTGAAGGTAGACACTTTTACATTTCACACATTAGACGAGGAATTTTTCTCTTCCAATAATTTATATCTTCTTTATGGATTTCTTTAGATGACAGCCATCTACAAGTGATTCAAGGTGCAAATTTATTAACGAGATTTAACAAAAATATATAGTATATTACATAACAAGTAAAAAAATGGCAATTATAAGATGTATACAGTGAATTGAACAAATCTTGCTACTTACCTCATGTATTTTCCAAGATCATATATAACTTGCTTGACATTGTTGTCAAAGTTGTCTAGGAGAGATAGAGGTAGAAACGTATCAACAATTATAAAATGATCTTTTCATTATTTTTCCAAAAGTAGTAAACACAATACACTAAAATTACATGCCTTATAAAAGTGTATATAATATACCAAATAATTACCTTAATGAAGGTATGCCAATCATGCATTTTCATCCCTTGACCCAAATTCACCTTTTTTTGTTATTATATTGTTTATGTTCGCAGCAAATCTTGTGGGAAATCAATTTTTTGTATTACTTCTTTTATAGCATTGCTTTGTTGCCGTTAATAACCAAGGAAGGGAACTTATATTAATTTGGTCTCCATTGCTATTTAATTGAATGACATTTTTCATTGCATGATTGGCTTCCTTAATGTCAATACAAATTTTGACAATTTTTTCTTTGTCATGCCTTCCATCCAATATTTTCCATAACGTTTCTATTATATTCTTTTGATATGCATTGTATCAAATAAATGCACAATTTGTAGTTGCTCATAGTAGGGCAACCTACTAAATTGTCTGGGATAACTTTTAGTCCCTGTGGAAGTCGCTTTAATGCCTTGACGACCTTCATGAAGCATATAAGTTAAACAAATTAGCGACAATCATTGTCAATTACAACATGAGGAAACACAACACAATATAAAAATATAAATTCAAAACATATCATATATGATAGATAAACAATTTGATCCGATGTATAACCTTGACGATTAATTCTATTATATTCCAACTTCCATAGGTGAGGTGACATTCTTCGTGGTTTCGATGTAGTCTCCTCTTTTCCATTGAAAAGATGTTTTTCTGTAGTTTGATACTTATGATTTCTATGGAGGAAGTGTCTATACTCATCAAACACCTGCTTTGCTAAACTTGTTGAACAACGAGATTTTATCTTTGGACCACAAATTGGACATGCAAATTTTCTCTTTGTTTGAAGACCTGCAAGATGATATATAATTGGATTAAATACGTCAATTTTTTTCATTATATATAATGAATAGATTATTTTAAAAACATGCATGATATATACTTCATCAAATTAAATATTGTTAAAGTGCAGTCGAATATTATTGCATACCACAAAAATGTGTTAGCCCCGGGGCATCATGAATTGTCCATACAAGCATTGCATGGAATTGAAATTGTCTTTGTCCTATTGGTCTGGAGACGTCATACATAGTGATGCCATTCCATAACTTTAGTAACTCATCGATAAGAGGCTTGATATATACATTTGTATCTTTAACTTGGTACTTACCTAGTTGAATCAACATAAACATTACATAATTATTATAACCATTTTACTGCAATATATATAAGTTAATGTACATGACTATTGAATGAAAAAAATATAAGTCATTATGCAACAAATAAGACAAATGAGATGCTACTATGTTAAAGAAATTGATGTAAACAAATACCTGGAACAATCATTGACAACATTATGTGCTCCCTCTTTATTGACATCCATGGAGTAATGTTATTGTTGATAACAAAAACAGGCCACACTGAGTAAATAGATCGTAGCTCTCCAAATGGATTGACACTGTCTGCTCCCAATGAAAGCCTGAGATTACGAGGTTCTTCTTTAAAGTGTGGTCATTTTTCCTCCATGTCCCTAAATACAGAACCATCTAGAAGCATTCGAAGAATTTCATCTCCACTTCTATTCTGTGCATGGTAATCCATAAATTGCGCTAAGCTTTCGCACATAAATAATTGTTGCATATGTGGAATAATGGGAATATAACAAAGAACCTTGCAAGACACCTTTTTTGTTAGTTGATCTATTTGATATCTACTGATATGACATTCTGGGCATTCTGTTGCAAATTCCTATTGTTTATGATATATAATATGATCATTGAGACATGCATCTATTGCTTGATACTCCATTCTGATATCTTTCATAATGACACATAAATCTTGGTATGAGCGAGGTAAAATATTTGATGGTGGTAACAAAAATTCACCAATCAATCTACAACAAAAAATATTTTTTTCATATAAAGAATATTAATGATACATATTTCATCATTTATTTACTAGTGATGAACTAACAACAATAAAAATAGATGAAAAAAGATGACATATAAGACATACCTTAACATCTGTGAGATTGCTATGTTTGATAAACCATTCATAACCTTCAAGTTCAACAACAACAATACAACAGAGAGAAGAGTTGTTTCAGAGCCTTCATAAAGGGGCTCGTATGCCTTCTCAAGTATAGGTAAATCATGAACATCATCAAAGTCATCTTGATCATCATGATCAGCTCTGCCACTAAATATGTCATGGATCAATGTATTCATACCATCATCTTCAACTGTGTTTAATGGTGCATGATCATCTTCTTCTATAGAATCATTAACTTCATCTTCGATATTCACAACTCCATGTTCGTCCACTTGTAAAACCACATTCTTCGGGCCGTGATAATCCATATCATCTTCCCTAGGGCGCCCAACCTTTATAATAATGATTGACACAAATAAACCATGATCATGATTAAGTGATTATATATATATATATATAAAATGTTAAAATGATATAAAAATTTACAAATTCAATCAAGTATAAACACATATAATGAACAACTTACCAATGGTCGATAATCATGCCCCCCTTCAATGTGAACATGTTGTCTACAATGTTTCTCAGTTGTTGTGATTAAAATTCATCTCGTCTTTAAGCCCTTGCAATTATTGCAAGGACAATAACATTTTCCATCACCCTTTCTTTTCAATCTAGCCCACAATCTATCAAGTGTTTCTTCATTTTGTTATGGACTAATATTATCTGACATGATTTTTCTTTACCAAGCTTGACTATTTAGATCTTCAAAAAATATCAAACTCACACTCCAATAATTTTTTTATTCATAATCTAATAATTCTGATATTTTACACCAAAAAAGTTATATGCAACCACCCCTGCAAAAGAGAAGATAGTCTAAAGTTAATGACCCCAAAAAATGCTAATTCCAAAACTTATTAAATTCTAATTTTAATATGATTTCCAACCGTTAAGACTCCTAAAATCAGAATATTGAACTTGATCACAAACTTCCTACAACAATGGAGGTAGCGAGCTAGTAAGAGCAAGTGACACATTCCTAAGGAGCAACAAGTCGGAATCATCATTGCTAATGTCAATACCGATTTATCCTTTTAGTTAAAGATGCAATGTGTCACTTCTTATGATGAGCTTATCCCTAGGGCCCTCAACATTCAGAGAGTCCTAATAAAAAACAACAGAAGCATTGGTAAGAGCATGATTAGGGTACAAACCCTAGGCCTCTGTAGAAACATAAACAATAACTATAGCAGATTAGTGAGGTTGCAATACCAGAAAGATTGAGACATTGTAGGTAATAACAAAATCTTGCAATCTAAAGATTGTAGCCAATAATAAGCACACTATGTAGCTTAGTGACATTTGTAAATGCAATCTACGGTAAGAAGAATGATAGTCACTTGAGATGTGACAGTCAAAAAAAAAGGCTGAGTAGTGACAAGATAATAAAGCTCAAACCTTGCATAGTAAAGTGGAGATTTTAACAGTGAGTTTCCTTACCCCCTTGCTGACCTTAAGGGTTTTTCAAATGCTTTTGGTAGTGTTAGAAAAGGAAAATGCAATCAGGGAATGACTTTCCAAATGAAGTAACAGTGGTAATCATAGGTTCAATGTTTCTTCTTAGCCATTAATGTATAATGGAGGTAGTGGATTGCATGTTTGAGCAGTGTTTTGAGACTCATCAAAGATGGGAGAATAGTGAATAATACCTTGTGGACTATGAAGTAGTGTCAATAAGGTTGAAGGATCTTAAGAACTACAATACCATGATACAATGACTCCCCTGTAGTAAGTAGGCAGTCTATAGGGCATAGTTTGATTTTATAGAAGGATGCTCATGAAAGGAATCTTCAAGTGATAGTGAGTGAGTTGTTTAAGATTGTAGCTGAGGGTGCAATACCCAGTCTTAAAGGAAGTTAGCAAAGCAGTAAATGTGCAAGAAAATTGAATCATACACAACAAATAATTCACAATGTTATCTTCCATAATGCCTTGAGTTTGAAGACAAAAATATCATTGTATCTTCATGATGAAAGTGGTGACCTTAATGGTCAATCACTGGCAACCATGATTTTAAAACATGCTATTGTGCTTATGGAGGCAACATTTTAAGCAAGGTAGTGAGTGGTGGTTTGGAACAATAGTAGGTATGAAGGACTTGCTTTATATGCATACTATGCAGTCTAGCTTAAGACAACATTCTTAGAAGAGATTGAAGGTGGATTATGGAACTCAAGGGTTACCATGAAAAGGATTAAAGCAAAGACTGAGATCTATTTAAAATCCACGGTCATGAAGATATTAAAGATGTCACATGCAAAACCCTAGTAGCTGGAGTAATGAATACAATGCCAAAGAGGATAGTGTGTTGGCAGATTTAGGAGATCTCCACATTATCTAATTATAGGGAAATACATCATTTATTTATTTTTTTAATTAAAAGAAATCATTCTAAACCCTATATAGGATACATTGATACTTCAAAAGCCTCTGAAGGAATTTGAGATTATGCAAATATATGTCAAGTAACATTCATAAGGTTTAAAAATCTTGATCACTTTCTAGAATAGCCCATTAAACATGGGTTCTTCTTGAATGAACTATATAATTGATATAACACAACCACTCTGCATATCAACCAGAGTTATAAGCTCTTTATTTCAGCAAGAGGTAATCACTCTTTGATCATGCTATAATTACATCCTAACCTGTTAAACTTGAGACAACCTGAATGCACCCAATGATGATTGACACCTACATTATACAACCTGAATTAACTACATTATATGAGTGCCTCCATTTATATCACAACATAGCCACATTAAACTTGGGTCACACATGAATGCATCCTATATTTTTTATAGCACAACTGTGCCACATGACCAATAGAGTTATGGAACACATAATTATAGTCACAAGAATTTGTTCCTTGGTTGTGATCTTATGGTGATTCCACACAACAAAATCTAGACATGAAATTCTCAAAACCCTTAACCTCTAAAAATTAAATCTAATGAGATGTTGCTTTAAAATATGATTTTCAAACCTGGAACTACAAATCTGACTTCACAACTGAATTCTTCAAAAAGATAATGACTACCCTCAATTTGGTGATATCTTCTTGAATTTTTTCTAATTTTTCCCAAGAAAATTGTCCTTAGATCTCCACAAATTGTCTCAAGTAGAGCAAAACACTGTTGCAATAAATCAGGTGCAAACTCACTTTTCTTTATGTCGGCCACAATTTTTTTTTTTTTCTATTTTTCATGTTTGTCAAAAATTCGACGAAAATGATAGTCGGGATTTCGACGAGCCCCAGGTTCGTCGAAATTTTGACGAATGTCGGGGATAAACTTTCAAAATTGAAAATTACACATCGAATTTTACAAGTGCCCAACGAACATTGAATTTTACATATTTCGTTAGACAATTTCGTCGGATTTTGCAATCAAATGTATTAGTGATTCCATACATATACACATATAAATCATGCGATGTTACTATATCATAATTATATTTCTATTACTATAATTTAGTTCCAAGGTTGTATAATAAACATAAAGACATAGCATAGCATAGGAATATGTCTGAAAGGATTGTCCGATAATGTCTAAAAGCATGCATAAAACCATCAAGAAATGGACTTTTAAATAGATTCATCAATATGCAAGCTCCCTTATCTAGATACTCCATGTGCTTGCATTCAAACTCTTAAATGAATGTCATTTAGTATATCCACTAATTGTCTCGCAATCAAGTCTAGGTAGAATGTTCTCTTCTTCAACCAACCAAAAGAATCAATGAATTGTAGAGTACTCACTTGATCACGTAGATAATTTTGTATTGCACCAATCAACAATCCTATGTGCATCTTTAAATTTTTTTCCATCATCAAATTTTAATTTCTCTCTAACAAGAATTCTTTTAACACACACACCAACTCAATCATATTCTCCTTTACCATGTCCAACTTCAAAAAAACTCCACATATGTTGGACATTTTGTTCCTTTTGAACCCTACTTAACCAATAGAACATTTGAGCATTCTTGAACTGTCTCAAACAATTATCTAACCATATGAGATGTTTTGTCATCTAGATTCCTCTTTCTCTTAAATTTGTATAAAATATATTGAAATAGTATTGAACAAAATCTGATGAGTGTAATTGGTTGTCACTCAAATAGAAATTATATCCCCTCAAAAAATTTCTATCATCCTCTCTACTATCATCTACATTCTTGTATACAATATGAAAAAGCATAGCCACTTGCACTGAATTATAATATTGTGATTGGATTTTCTCTTGTGGAGCAAGAGTATAGTTTTTGTTGAATAGGACAACTGAGAGAGGGGGTGAATCAATTGTCACAAATCATAAGCTTCAATTCAATTACTAGAACTAATAATAACCTGATTAAATGATTAATCTGTTGGAAAATGTGCCTCAAGCTTATTGACATGAAATTCCTGAAAGGGAAAAGTTAGTGAGACCCTCTGAATGTCTTACTGACTAGCAGCTGTGTTCTAAAATTTTGAAGTGTTCAAATTTTTGAGACTTTTTTTCTATCTTGTTGACGGGAGTCATCAGCAAGACATGTCAATCACTATGAAACTTCCATCTCATTCCGCCCAAGCAGATCTCTTGTCGATGGGTTGATTTCTACTAGTTATCGGGGAGACTCGTGGTGGTAGAAGTCATCAGAGAGAGGCATGAACATTTGGAATGACTCATTCTTATCAAGGATGTCTCGTCAAGGTTTTACACATTGGCGATGTTTGGAACACATTGGGAAGACTCTTGGCTGACAGGTTTGTAGTCAGTATGAACTCTTGCCGAGAGTGTTATTCTTGTCGACGAATTGGTTTATGAACTATTGATGGATCTCCACTTGATGAAATTCAATGTAACCTCTTGTTAATGGTGTTATTCTTGCCGATAGACTGGTCAGAGTAATATGAACTTTCGGGTATGTCTTTGGTGTGATCTCTTGTTGATGACTATTGGTCTCGCTGACAGACAGGTGCTTTTGGTGAGAACTCTTGTCGATGGTTTTCCTCTCACTGACTGGTATGAACATCGGTATGACATAGAGGATCTATAAGACTCTTAGCAATGGTGGAAATCTTGCTGATAGATCTGCACAAGATGGATTTTCATTTGGTATGACCTCTCGCCAATAGTGATGGTCTAGATGATGGTTCTGCAGTGGATATCGATGTGATGTCTTAGTGATAGAGTGAGTTTGAGCGATAGGTCTGAAATCGATATGACTCTTGCCAATGGTGGTGACTCTGGCCAATAGTGATAGTCAGGCATTGTGGCATCAAGGAGACATGGCCTAGTGTCTCACCAACATGCGATACAATTTGAACGCCTTGACTGAATGTCTACTCTACATGGTCTATTTTCAACAAATTAGAGAAGCGAAATGTAAACCACTAGCAGTTGGACTATTGCAACTGTTCTTGTGTGGAAGGTTAACATATTGTGAGGAGAATGATTATGCTTGAGAAATGGCAAATGATGATGAACAGTGTGAGATAACGAAATGTTGCTCGATTGAACATGATTGTTCTGTGTAAATTCATTGTATGTTTTATGAGAGCTATTCTATACAAGATTGATCAATGAATGTTTGCTGCTGTAATTTGACATTAGAGAGTGAAGCCTATACTCTGTATGTAATTTTATTACTGTAATACAAAGGGGTTTTTCTTGGTGTGGTGGGTTTTTCTCCCGTAAGGGTTTTCCCACATAAATCTGGTGTTCAACTGTGTATGTTCATTTCTCTGTTTTTGTTATTTCTTTCATGAGTATCTTAATTGAATTGTAATTGAAAATTTTAAAAGTCACCTCTACATTCTTCCCTAAGGTTTTTGTGTTAGGAGATTTTGTTCTGCACCTAAGCTTTCCTTACATAATCATCAAATGCCAATGCACAAACACAATAACTCCAACTTTACATGGAAAACCCATTAAGGTAAAAACCATAGTGAAGATTAACTCACACTATAGAGAATATCAAAATCGATTACAAAAAATCTCATTGCCTGAGATAAGGCTCACTGCCTACAATAAGGACTCACTGTCCAACAAGGATACAACCTAGAGGGCTCATTGCCACAAAAATACAAAGAAGACTTGTTATAAAGATGCAACAATCCCAATGCAACAAAGGATTCCACCACAATCACTAATCAACTTGCATGAATGATAGAGTTCACCTTCTACTCACTGCATCTAGAAACTCAACATTAAACTTCACAATGATCTAGCACACACATAACTCACACAATTTTAGAATAACATAAAAGTCACATATGCTCTTTCACTTATATTCCTTCTTTTCCTATATAATTTTTTTATTGCTAGCTCATCCTGTATTTATACTATCTCCAACCTTGAAAATATACAAAGTCAGCCATCCAACTTCAAATTCAAATTAGGTTGGTGCCAAAACATCCTAGGGAGGAATTAGAATGAGAGTGACCCAAACACATGCTTCATCAAGACCCATAATAGATCCAACACACTTCATCAACTTTGAAGATAGTTCTTAACACACAGTCATCCAAACTAGTGTAGAACACATAGAACAATTAAGCTTGAAACTTCTAGAAACTGAAAATATCTTCAATGCAATCAAAACATCTTATCTCTGGAACCACAAGTAAAAATAATTTATCAAAGAGAAATACATACTAGCAACATTTCTCTTGGACCTCAGCCAAAACACAGAAAAATATAGATCACAACTAGTGAACACAACTTGAACTTCACAAAGAACCAATAGCCAAGAATATGGATATAGAAACCTTCGACAACCATGACTAACATATCTGAACCACACATACATAGGTACAAGTATCAAATCATCATCTTGAGCAACAAATGAATACCTGCAATCTTCCTTTAATACAATTTTCTCAATATCCTCAACATATACAACCAACATCAACTAGTACATAACCAATTGACTAGTTGACATCAATGACAACACTTTCATTCTGTTTTCCATTCTTGCAACAATCTCCCCCTTTGTCATTGATGGAAACACATGATGTGAAAAACCATCAAAGAGAGCATACTAGTTCTAAATATACTTCTCAATATTTTTATTTTTGCTTCTCCCCCTCAGAAGATCATCTTCTCCATTACCCGCTTTCTCTTATTAACTTTTTCTCCTTTTCACATTCTCTCTCTCCCCCTTTGAAATCAATGGAAAAGGAAAAAAATAAATTTTCACTAAATCTTCCTTTGACATGAAAACAAAATACTCATAATGAAAACACTTGAAACTACTTGCTCCCCTTGAGAGGTAGCCACCAAAACACCAGTCCAAAAAGATAGAACTGTGAATCAACCAAACTGATGTATCTCCAAATGCATCTTAGTTTATGAAAGGAGGGGCAATAACCCCTAACTTCTCCTAGAGATACTCAAAAGTATCTTTAGGAAGATCCTTTGTAAATATATCTACAATCTGATCCTTTGTAAATATATCTACAATCTGATCCTTTGTTAGAACATACTCAAGATTAACTTCATACTCCATGACATTCTCTCTCAAGAAATGATATCTGATAGCTATATGCTTTGTTCTCGAGTGTATCACAAGATTCTTCAAAATGTTAATTGAACTTGTATTATCACGAAAGATAGAAATGGGGTCATCATATAGCACTATGATATCTTTCAATGTATTTTTCATCCATAGAACTTGTGTACAACAAGATGTGCAACAACAATATACTCAAATTTACTAGTAGAAAAAGAGATTGAATCTTGCTTCTTACTCAACCATGCCACCAACCTACATCCAAGAAAGAATGTACCACCACTTTTACTCTTTTTGTCAGCTATACTTCTAGCCCAATCTACATATGTATAAGCACTAAGCGTAAATTCAGTATCTTTAGGATACCATAATCCATAATTTGGAGTGTCATTCAAATATCTTAATATTCTTTTAAGTGCAACAACATGTGTTTCCTTTAGATCTTCTTGAAAGCTAGCTACAAGACAAACCACATGCATAATATCAGGTCTAGTAGTAGTCAAATACAATAGTCCACTAATCATAGATCTATACTTGCTTTGATCAACCTTAGGTGAATCATCATCTTTACCCAACTTGTAACTAGTCACCATAGGATTAATTATTGTTTGGGAACCATCTATCCCAAACTTCTTCAACATCTCTTCTGATATAGTATTTGCTTCTGAATACCTTGAAATATTTAACAATAGGAATTCTTTCATGCCATAGTTCATAGGGAGTCTTTGTACTATTTTCTCTTGCTTGAACTCAATTGAATACATATACAATAGTATGAATAGCTTCTTTCTAGTAAAATTTTGGTAATCCAACTTCAGTGATCATTGACCTAGCAGCCTCTTGAACTGTTCTATTTTTCCTTTCAACAACTCCATTTTGCTGAGGAGTTCTTGGAGCAAATAACTCTTTATTCCATGCACTTCATAATGAAAAATGACTACTTAATCTTCCTTATTTAACTTGTCACTTTTAGGGTTTCATCATAAAAGATAATTTATTGCTTGTGACATCATCATTTTTACTTCAGTCTGGTAGTACCTCCTTCTGCCAAAGTTGTCAGATCAACTTTGTATTTATTGCTTTTTCAGTTTTTAAATTGACAACTATTTTTGAGAAACATTGTGACCCAAGAAGGGGCTCCGTAAATTTCCTAATTTGCATCTTTTCTGCTAGAATTTTCTTTGAAACCTTCAAAAAAAAATATTCACATCACATATCCATGCATCTTTGCATGAAACCTCATATATTGGGGGTTTTCTAGATTTTTTTATGAATGCTCCCCCTAAAACCATTACTAGGTTTAGTCCTTAGAAGAGGTATCTACACCAAATGTAGATACAAATTCATTTGATTCATCCTTGTTCTTAGGTTCTTCCATCTTTCTCCAATTTTTTGTCATTCTTCTCCTTACTTCTTCTAGATCTACATTGTTCATAGGCCTATTCTTTTGTTTCATATTCGGTTTCTTCCTAACTTTGCTTCTAAAAAATTTTGAGATATGTCTTGGTTTGTTGCTGTTAAAATTGGATATAGCTACCAAGATCTATGGACCAAGTGGAAAGCACAAAAAGAGAGAATATGACAAAAATAAACTGCATTCAATGTCAATGATATGATATGATTGTTTACAATGAGAGAGACCCCTTGGTTATATAGCCAAGGTGAGATGCAAGATGTCATAGGATTATGACAAGTGTCTTAATCATATGACATGAGACAACTAAACACTTACCTAGGTTCACATGTAGTAGTTGTCAAAAGATAAAATAACAACTAATGACAACTAACATCTTCTAGAAAGATTCCTTCCTATGACCTAAGTAAACTTAACTAAGATGTAAATAAGTCCCCTAGTAATGAACTAACTAGGTACAAGACTTTATTTACACCAACAACCCCCCTTAAGTGCAACTTAGGGAGAAAAAAATTATTATGCAAATGACAAAAAGATGCAAAGATGGGTCTTAGCTACTAGGCCATGTTAGGTACCCATGTACATATGCAATGCAATCTCTCACAACTGGAGAAAAGGAGAAAACCCAGTGGGAAACTCCTCCCCAAAAGAGAGAAATACAAAAAAGAAATGCTCTCAATGAAGAATGAGAAGGTAAAAACCCTGTGTGAGGAAAAATACCCCCCCATAAGAGAGAAGTAGAAGAGAGACAAGGTAGTCCACCCTCAATGTTGAGTCTCCTGCAATAATGGTAGAAGCTCGACATTGAATGTTGAAGATGATCCAATCTCGCCGAACAACATTCCTCCCCTTAGGAAGAAACAAAACCATGGATGTATGTAGGATATCAAGAATATGGATGATGGATGATGTCTCTGAAGCATGCTCAAATGTCTCTATGTCAATGTCGAAAGCTGACACACTCCAAATAGGTGTTATAGGCCACATTGCTGAAGAGGAAAATCCAACATCTAGTAGAGATGAATGTAGAGCACAATCCAAAGACAAAGATATCCCCTCTGAAAACAAAGAAGTCTCCTCCAAATGTTGTCCAAAAGTATCCACACTCACACCAATCTGTGAAGAATGATCATGTAGAGAATGAGCAAGAGGTTCAAGGTGTTCCCTCACAACAATTGAAGAAGGTGCATCTTCATCAAAGAGAAGAGGAATGCTATCGATGGTGTCCTCCAAATATATAAGATGAGACTCCACAAACAAGTCTAAAATACCTGACAGGAAGTCATCCAAAGTAGCCATATCTGGAAGACTATGTATGTTCTGCTGCACTGAATCACTAGGAGCCAAAACTGTAGTGACACAAGCATCATCAAGTACAATAGTAGATGGAGGAGATGAAATGCATGGCTCAAGTACTGGATCTAATGTGAGAATTACCAAGTTCAAAAATCCAAATGTCTCCTCTAAATCATAGTTCATGTGATCAACAGCCAAAGGAACATTGTCATCATCAGAAGCAAACTGTGCAAAGGTGTACAACTGAGATAAATGATCAACCACCCCAATAGAAATGATATCTCTAGTCTCCAAGTCTCGAATGATGACCGAATTAGGAGTGAACTCCACAGTTCTCCCATCTCCACCATGTGTACTATGATAAATGGAAAGAATATTGTTCATCAAATGAGGAACAAACAAGACATCCTGAAAAAGTGTTGTCCCCAATGCTAATAGATCCCTTCCTTGTTACACTCATGTATGTATTGTTTCCCATCAAGATAGGAGACATAGTACAAGGCTAAAATGAAAAGAATATAGTTTGTGAAGATGCCATATGATGTGATGCTCCTGAATCTAGAAGCCATCTCCCTAATCCTGGACCTGAAAGAGCACAAAGAGCTTGACCTTTATATCCTGATGATGAAGCTTTGTCCTTTTTAGACTATTTTGAAGTAGAAGGAGAAGAAGATTCAAACATTCTAGAAGGAAAATCAATGTGATTCTTTTTGAGAAGATTTTTCAACTCATCAATATCCTTCTTATAACAATAATGTTCTTCATGTCCATCCTTCTTGCAATATGCATAAAAGGGCCTCTCCTTCTTAGATGTTTCTCCTTTTGAGGATGAGGATTCAGATTCTTTATGTGGCTTGTTCTTTTTCTTCTATTGCTTCTTATCAAGATTCCCTAATTCTTTATGTACCTTAGACTCATTTGCCACCAATGCTTGTGGCTTGGAAGACTTGATTAGACCCATGTTGATTAACTTAGCTTCCTCTTGGATTAGGAGATTTGCAAATTCATCAAACTTAGGATCAACATATGATGCTCCCATAGAAAGTCGATGGGTATGAAAGCCAGAAACAAATACTGAATACTCAGGACCAAGCTTGGATAACACATTTAGAATCAATTGTGAATCCTCTTTTTCAATATTTCATTCTTTCAATTGTGTTCTTAGTTGCTTGTTTTTGGAGATGTAGTCTTGGATGTGGTCAAAACATTTAGGATCTAGATTCATCAAATCATTATCAATCTGATAGCCTCTAATCTTATCTATTTTACCATATAATTTTTCAAAAGTCTCCCATGCTTCAATAGGTGTATTACACGATTCAATATGAAATTGCAAATCAAATGAGACTAATGAACGTATGCATCAAAGTGTTTTCTCACGTTCAATCTCCCACCTTGCCAATTCTTTAACATCAGTAGGTTTTTGAATTGTGTCCTTTAGATGACCTATTAGACCTTTCATCATGAGATAGTTCCATACTGATTTTCTCTATGTAGCATAATTATGTGGATTTAGGGGTTCAATTTGAGATTTCCCCATTACAAGCACAAAAATCAAGCAAAAGAATGCAAGAAATCACTGCAAGATTACCCCCCCAAATCACTCAATCAAGAAACCCCCCCAAGCAATATTTGATTTGGCACTTTATATTTGGTGTGTTTACAGTTGCCACTTTCCAAAAATAATGAAGTGGTCTTTGATCTTGGTACATGCAGATGCCAAAATAGGCCACAAAATCAAGTACAATTTTTGGTGAAAAATGAGATCAAACTAATCATACCACTAAGAATTACATGAAAAATCATGCACTTTCAAAAAAAACTGCACACAAAAATGTTACTGTAGGAGCAAGATATGAGCTCCCTAAGTTCCCAAAATGAGGATGAACCAACAACACCTGTGAGAATCTACAATTTCTAGAAAAACCAAGTATAAAAACCAAAAATTGATTGCACCACTATGTAGAGTACGAAAAATTAGCCCAAATAAAAAAAAATTGCTTGAAAAAAGGAGTTAAAATAACTGAGTTATGAAGCTTCAAAGTTTTCCTATCAAAACAAAAATGCAAACAGTGAGGGGGCAAATTTTTCTAGAAAATGATGATGCAGGATGACGTCAGCAATTCCCCTGGTTAAATTTGACGTTTGGGTGGGTGTCAAAAGAGAATATACTCCCAAGGAGAAATATTCCCCAATCCTCTGGCTAAAAATTGACAGTTTGAGCCCGTCACACCTATGTGAATATTCTTAGAATCTTCCATGGAATCTTGTATGAGAATATTCTCAGGGAATATTCTTTCTTCATCAGAATTTTTTTCCCTATCCGCTGGATTCTATATTTGGGTTGCCATATTTTCTTTTTTTTACTCGTCAGTGATTTGTAAACTGTTGGTCGTTGAATGGGGCCCAGAGCTAATACATGGTTGCCACTTGGCAGCGCCAAGTGGAATAGGTACTTTTGTACCTCTGTAGTGTGCAAACTTTGGTCTACAAATATTTATTCGCTGAAAAAAAAATCTTTGATTTTTAAATACAAATTTTACAATGATTTTAAATACAGATAAAACATTTTTAAAAACTGTGAATTTTCTTACAAAATATTTGGAAAAGAAAATTCGCAGAAAACAAATATATATATTTTTAATAAAATCGTACCGACTGTATTTATGGCGACCTGGGGGCCGTACAACTCTTAGGAATATTTTTTTTGCCTCACCGGATGACTTGCTCCAAAATGGACGAATTGACAGTCGATCTTAGGGTTTTTGGCCCTTCTGGATGCGATGGCAAGGTTGGATTTGATCCAAAATGCTCCAAAATTGTAGCTACCTTCTGGATCTAGCAACCACTCTTTAGCTTCAAACCCTCCAAGATTTGGCCTCATAAGTCTTATTTAGATGAAACAAAAGGAAAAATCAACTATCTCGAACCTTCTAGATGCAATGGTGAGCTTAGATTTGCACCAAAAAGCTCCAATATGAACCTGCAACAAAGAGCCACAAAATAGAACACCCCCAAATCTGAGATCTCTCTTCAAAAAAGGACTCTCCAATGGCACCCAACCTACTCTAATACCATGTTAGAATTGGCTATAGCTACCAAGATCTATGGACCAAATGGAAAGCACAAAAAGAGAGAGAGAGAGAGAGAATATGGCAAGAATAAATTATATTCAATGTCAATGATATGAGATGATTGTTTACAATGAGAGAGACCCCTTGGTTATATAGCCAAGGTGAGATGCAAGATGTCATAGGATTATGACAAGTGTCTTAATCATATGACATGAGACAACTAATCACACTTACCTAGGTTCACATGTTGTAGTTGTCAAAAGATAAGATAACAACTAATGACAACTAACATCTTCTAGAAAGATTCCTTCCTATGACCTAAGTAAACTTAACTAAGATGTAAATAAGTCCCCTAGTAATGAAATAACTAGGTACAAGACTCTATTTACACCAACAGTTGCAAGTGTAGCACATAACATATCCAAGATCAAATGAATTTGCTTTTGTAGATACATTAAATGTATTGATTGACATTGTGCATCTAATCCTGACTACTAACATCGCTTCATCCTGAATTATCCTCTAGTTTAATAGTTTAATCAAATTCCCTTATTTGATTAAATTCATCAATATTCTTCTCTTAATTAAATAAATCAATTATCTAATTAAGTCATCTTTTCTCGATAATTAAATTAACCATTTTAATCTAATTATCCTATTTAATTAAATAATTAATTTTATTTGATTAAATCTCTTAAGTCTATCTATTAAATTAAATAAATTAAAACCTTATTTAGTTTAATCTAACATCATCTCTTTTAATTAAATAAATCAAAATCTTTATTTAATTAATCCCTTATCATATTTTCACATATTTGATTTAAATAAATCCAAAAATTTAAGCCAAATAGGTCACATCACTTAATCCCTTCATTAAACTAATTAACCTTGATTAATTTAATCTCATATCATGTCCCATCCTCCAGCTTTTCCCACTTGCACATGAAAATATATTTAATTGATTTATTAAATCTCTATTTTCCTTCAACAAGGAATCTTTTAAGGAATATTCTCCAAGTTTGAATTCAAAATCCAAGTTGACATGTACATCCAACAAGGCATTTACTCTCTCTTACATGTCCTTTGCCTTGAGCCAAGTGCCATTCAATGCATTCTTCCTTCCCTCTTGTCATTTCAAAAAATTCAAAATTCAAAAATATGCATTTATTGGCACAATCATCAAAACTTGCACATCCACCATCCACTCACAAGTTGACAAGTGGCACTTGGCCATTGGTTAATTCTTAGTCCCACATTGTTCTATTTTTGGCATGCTTTCAACTTGTCAATCTATAAATAAGAGGCTAATCTCCTCATTTTATCCATCCACAATTTGAGTAAATTTACTATGCTCATATCATTAGAAAATTTTCATACATTATCATTGAATCTTAGCTAGGTTATGCAGATTTTTCTATTGGAGCACTCATCAAGCATCAACAAAGTGGATCACTCTTCATCACACATCAATCTTGCATCATAGGAATTGAGAAAGGGCCAATTTTCACATCAAATTGGCACCAATTCCCCCATGGGATCATGAGTTTTCTAGTTTAATTAGGATTCAATCTCTTTTATTGTCATTTCATTTTATTCTTCATTTATTTTCCTAATTTGAGCTTTGTAAATGGATTCCATGGGGAATCATTGTTCTTGCTTGCATTTCATCATCTAATGTGTTTGTTCTTGTTGTTTTGTAGGTATTAGGATTGGGGTTTGGCAACTTTTTCTTTTATCTTGCATTGATTAGCCTTGTGTCTACAAAGATATTGCATGTGTAACAGTAGTATTGAAAACATCTTCTATTTGTATCAAATTTGTTTATCATCATATGGTTTCTACATTTGGTAGCTCTATGTCCAAACTTGTTGCAACTATAACATTTTCCAACAAGGAATCCAACATTTTGACTCATTCTATTCTATTTCATCCCACTTCTACATTTGATTGCTTTATGTCCAAATTTATTGCATGAGAAACAAAATCCATTAAAATATGGATACCTTTGAGCATTAGGCTTTCAGATGGATATCCTTCTGGTACTAACCCTTTGATTATTTCCTTGATAAGTTCTGCCTTGAAATTTCATTTGATTGTCAACTTTTTTGAAACCTAGATTAGTCTTTGAACTTTGTCCTTCTTCAAATCCTAGACCACCTTTATGCTTTGCAGGTTTCTGAGATGAAATAAACTCATCAAGAATTGTAGAGCTTATCTTGAACCTTTCTTCATGATTATTTTCTTTTTTCCAGATCAACTTTAGGGGTTACTACTTCTTGTTCAAGCTTATCACATTTTTTTGTCTTTTGATTGATAATTTCTTTTAGGCATCCTTCCTCTACTTTGCTTTGTTCAATTTCAAATTTCAAATTCTCTTCCACTCTTTTGCTTTCTTCAAGTTTCATCCTTATATTTTCAAGTCTTCTTTGCTTCCTTAGGTTCCTAGTAACTTCTTTATGTTTCAAATTGAATTTCTAGATTTGATTTCTTAGTTTCTAAATACATTCGCCTGCTTGCTTGACATTTTCTTTTAGATTTTCATTTTCAGACTCTGAAGTCTTTGTTCTCAATTCTTCATCTAAGTCAAATCCCTTCATTAGTTAGTTCAATCTACCAAGATCTCCTTCAATCTATTAAACTTATTCCAAAGGATTGAGCTCTGATACCAATTGTTGAATAGGACAACTAAGAGGTGGGGTGAATCAGTTGTCATAGATTATAACTTTCAATTCAATTACTAGAACTAATACATAACCTGATTAAATGATTAATCATCAAATTCCAATGCAAAAGCTCAAATCCAATGCACAAACACAATAACACCAAATTTACATGAAAAACCCAATGAGGGAAAAACTACTAAAAGGTACAAGACAACTAAGAGGGGGGTGAATCGGTTGTCACTAGTCTCAAACACATATCTCAAACAATTATTAACTTCACATCCACTTAATTATGTTATTAAGTATAAGAATGAAATGAAAATAACAAAAAGAAATATCAACACAAGAGATACTATATTTACATGGAAAACCTAATAAGGAAAAAACCACAGTGAGGATTAACTCACAATAAAAAGTAATTCCAAACTGATTACAAAGAGGCTCACTGCCAGCAGGCTCACTACCCAAAAGGACTCACTTTTTGGATACAAGGCTCACTTCCTACAGATAGGACTCACTGTCCAGAAGGGAGGCTCACTGCCTATAGATACAAAAGATAATAGAAAAATCCACCACAACAAATTACACACATTTGCAGCCTTGATCAAAAGATTGAAGACACCATCAGCTCACTACTTTCAAGAATCTAACACATTAACAGACTGCTTCCTCAATTCACTTTTGCACACTCTTGCTTCTCGCACTTGTAAAATTCTTGATACTTCAAATCCATAACATCTTGACTTGTATTTATACCATCTTCAACCTTAGAAACTTTCTCCAAGGTTGGCTACACACACTTCATTTTACAAATTCAAATTAGGTCAGCAACTCAACATTCTCATGGGGGAAGAGAATGAGAACAGACCAAACCAACACTTAACCAAGACCCAAAATAATGTTTCAGATCAATCACACTTCCTTAATTGATACTTATCCTTCACATGACGTGTAGACACTAGGTCAGCCAAACCTAATGAAAACACAAATGAACTTTGAAGTACATGCTTCTGCAACAAGAAGATAACATGCAGACCACATAACACACTTCACCAAGTAGTGGAACACATTTCAAATACCTTCAGATTTATCTATAGCAAATGAAACAACCTTCATACATAGAACACTTTCCATCAGTCCATCTGGATTGTACAGACACACACATCAACTCTGAAACACAACTTTCAAAGTACCAAACCATGAACACCTTTGACAGAACATAGATAACATCATTACAAGCCTTCTACTAGATCCTTAAGACATAAAACAAACCAATAGAGGACTACAGAGTAAAAAAATTTCTCCCAGTCACAGACAAACAACTTTTCCAGACTATTTCACACACCAATGAACACAACTTTCACTCTTCATCAAACTAGGAGCTATAAACCAAGATATATCACCAACAGATTACTATAAACAATACTTCAAATCTGCACAAGCATAAGATCAACAAATAATAAATGCAAAGCACAATCCGGAGCACATTTTGAACACACACAACTCTAACTTCAAAATCACTTAGAAAATCAACATATCAACACAGCTACAACACCATAAAGATAGCTCCATGTACTCACAACATCTCTACAACATCTTAACTATACATGCACAACCTACAATCACTTGATTCCTTTCTCTGCACCAACCT
This sequence comes from Sequoia sempervirens, assembly GCA_007258455.2. Classification (NCBI taxonomy): domain Eukaryota; kingdom Viridiplantae; phylum Streptophyta; class Pinopsida; order Cupressales; family Cupressaceae; genus Sequoia; species Sequoia sempervirens. The sequence continues at coordinate 79,296,081 of VDFB02026320.1, forward strand.
ATATTGTGTTGACATCTCACATCAATAACAACATTAATGATAACACCACCATACTCATTCATAATTGCAACAATCTCCCCCTTTTTCATTGATGGAAACACATGATGTGAAAAACCATAAAAAAATAACACCCATTCCATTCATGCACTCTCCTTTATTTTTTAGATTAGATAGCCTACACAAGATTTACTGCACTCTCTTTTCCTTACAATAATCTCCCCCTTTTTCTTTCACTATTTTTCACATGACTCTCCCCCTTTGACATCAATGAAAAAAAAAACTGCATAATTCTTCAGCCATATGTAGCTTTGATCACTCCCCCTTAGGAGTGCACCCATTCATCTCATACTACAACAATTATACTTCCTACTCTGCTTGAGGAGTAGACCTCAGTCATCAATCCAGACAAAGTTGATGCACCTCCATGTGCACCTAGTTCAAGGAAGGAGGGGAAGTAACCCCCAACTCCTCCTTGAGATACTCAAAAGTATCCTTTGGAAGAACTTTAGTAAATATATCTATATTTTGATCCTTTGTAGACACCTGCTCCAATATGACTTTGTTCTTCAATACCTTCTCTCTCAAGAAATGATATTTGATAGATATATGCTTTGTTCTTGAATGCATTACTGGATTATTGGAAATGTTTATAGCACTTGTATTATCACAAAAGATGGGGATAGTATCATCACATATCACTCCTATGTCCTTCAATGTTTGCTTCATCCACAAAACCTGTGTGCAGCAAGATGTTGCAGCAATGTACTCATCTTCTATAGTGGATAAAGAAACTAAATCCTATTTCTTACTTAGCCATGAAACCAATATTCCTCCAAGAAATAATGAACCACCACTTATACTCTTTCGGTCATCTACACAACCAACCGAATCTGCATTAGTGTAAGCACTCAAAGTGAAATCAGTATCCTTAGGATACCAAAAGCCATAATCTACAATGCCTTTTAGATATCTAAATATTCTTTCCACACCTATAACATGTGCTTCTTTAGGTTCTACTTGAAATCTGGCAACCAAACATACTGCATGCATGATATCCGGTCCACTAGTAGTAAGATATAACAGTCCACCAATCATAGATCTATACAAGCTTTGATCAACTTTAGGAGATTCATCATCTTTACTCAATTTGCATTTGGTCACCATAGGGGTATAGATAGGTTTCGAGTCATCCATTCCAAACTTCTTTAAAAAATCTTTGACATACTTTGATTGTGAAATGAATATTCCTTTATTAGTTTGATTTGCTTGAATTCTAGGGAAGAAATTCATCTCATCGATCATAGACATTTCAAACTCTTTTTTCATCTCCTCTGCAAACCTCTTGCACATGCCTTCATTTCCTCTAAAAATGATATCATCAACATACACAACTACTATCAACATTTTGTTTCCTTCAACCTTGAAATAGAGATTACTATATGCGGAGCCATTGTTGAACCTTTGTCGTTTCAAATATTTGTCCAACCTTGCATAGCATGCTCTAGGAGCTTTTTTAACTCCATGCAATACCTTTTTCAACTTACAAACCATATCCGGTTTATCTGATAACCAAAATTCCTCTAGTTGTTCCACATACACCTCTTCTTCCAATTCTCCATTCAAGAACACAAACTTGACATCCATCTAATATACTTTGAAATCTTTGTGAGTAGAGAATGCCAAAAATATTTGAATAGCCTCCATTCTTTCCACTGAGGAAAATGTCTCGTCAAAGTCTATTCCTTCAACTTGTGAATAAACTTTGCATACAAGCCTTGATTTTATTTCTCACAACTTCACCATTCTCATTCAACTTATTCTTGAACACCCACTTTGAACCAATTACATTCTTGTTTATAGGTCTAGGAACCATATCCCATCTTTGATTCTTCTCTATCTATTGCAACTCTTCTTTGATTGCTCTAACCTAGCTTTCATCTTTGCATGCTTCACACACAGGCTTAGGTTCTATTTTGGAAAATAAACATAGATTTACCTCACCTACAACCACTTTACTTCTTGTCTTTACACCTTCACTTTTGTCTCCAATTATCTATTCTTTAGGATGATTCTTTTGTACATATTTTGGAGTCTTAGGAGCTGGTTCCAGAGCTTCTTCTTCTTCAATCTATTATTCTTCTTCCTTATCCTCTTTTGATATTGGTCCACAAATAGGCTCATTTGGTTCAATTTCACTTATCTCAACTGGTCTATGCATATCTTCATCAACCTTCACATTTGAACTCTCAACAATCTTCCTCAATATTTTATTGAAGCATCTATAAGCTTTTCTACTAGTTGAATATCCAAGGAAAATACCTTCATCACATCTTTCATCAAACTTTCCAAGGTTCTCATCATCCCTTTTAATATAACATCTACTTCCAAACACCTTAAAGTACTTCACAGTAGGAATCTTGCCAATCCACTGCTCATAAGGAGTCTTTGTGTCATTACCTCTTATTTGAACTCTGTTAAGAATGTAAATAGTACTGTGGATTGCTTCTCTCTAGTATATAGCAGGTACATTTTCCACTTTCATCATAGTTCTTGCAGCCTCTTGCACTATCGGGTTCTTCCTCTCAACAACTCCATTTTTCTAAGGAGTTCTAGGAGTAGAAAACTATCTCTTTATACCGTGCTCTCCACAAAAATGTATTAAACTCACTGGAAGTGAATTATCCACCTCTATCATACCTTAAACATTTGATTCTAAGGTTCACTTCATTCTCTACCCTGGCCTTGAACACTTTGAGTCTATCCATAGATTGATCTTTCTCCCTAAGGAAAGTCACCCATGTCATTCTAGAATAATCATCAATAAGGAGCATGAAATACATATCACCATTAAGACTTCCTATTCTTGTGGGACCATAGAGGTATGTATGAACCAATTCTATAATTTTAGTAGTTGACTGATCTTTTCCTTTAAAATTGCATTTTGTTTGCTTTCCCAACTGACAACTTTTGCAAACAGTGTTGGTAGGCTTTGTGATTTTAGGCAGATCTCATACAACCTCTCTTGAACTAATCCTGATCAGATTACCAAAGTTTACATGTTTCATCCTTTGGTGTCATAGCCAACTTTCATTAACTTGAGATACAAGGCACTGTCCATCAACACCCTTAAGCTGATAGATGCTCCCATATGTTCTTCTTCCTACAACAACCACAGTTCCAGACCCCTTTCTAATCTCACAAGTAGTATCCTAGAACACAAGCTTGAATCCTTTGCTACACATTTTTCAAACACTCAAAATATTATGCCTTAATCCCTTCACATAATAGACATCATTAGTACTATTTTTTCCATCAAAGATAATTGATCCTTTCCCAACAATATTTTCTCTAGAATCATCTCCAAACATGACTAATCCACCATCATACTTTTCAAGTTTAGTAAACTTACTTTTGTCTCCGGTCATGTGATTTGAATAGCCATCGTCAATCACCCAATAGTCTTCATCTTGTCTAGCATGAAAGGAAGTAACCAGAATACCTTCCATCTCTTCCTTCTAGTTCTCCAAACCACTTTCCCTTGCACATCTTCTAGAGTTAGTAGACATTGAGTTACTCTCTAAGGATAGAAACAAGCATTCATCATTATCACCCTCAAAATCAGATTCACCATTATAAATTTCAGCATCTTCTCTAACATAATACAATTTCTTGAACTTATTATCCTTTTTTTCCATTATTGTCTTTGTTCTTCTTATGCCCAACTCTATTTGGACATCTCAAAGCATAGTGACCAATATTTCCACAACTGAAACATTTAAAAGGTAACATACCTTTTTACTTACCGGTACCTTTCTTCAACTTCCTTGTAAAGTTATCTTCCAACTCTTTTGAACCATCACTATTCAGATCACCTTCTATTTTAGTACCTTTAAAGGTTGATTTTGTCTTCTCCTTTTCTTTTTCAAACTTTCTCATTTCAAATGCAGTCAAGGTGTAAAATAGTTGTTCTTTAGTAAACTTCTTAGGATCATACACTTCCTCAATAGCTAAAACCTTGTCACTATAACTCTTTGGTAGAGTCATCAAAATCTTCTCCATTTCATATTCATAAGTCAAAGTACCACCTTAATTTTTCACTTCATTCACCACAATATCAACCCTCTAAAAATAGCTTGCAATATCTTCACCTTCCTCCATTTTCAAGTTCCCATATCTACATTTAGTTGTTAGCTTCTTTGGAAATTTCACTCTATCGTTTCCTTCATAGATATCTTCCAAATTTTTCCAAACTTCATAAGCAATTCCCAAAGAAATAACTTTTGTTCACTCGGTCTTAGATAAAGAACTATAGATTGCATACATTTCCTTTTCATTTTCCTCATTGGAAAAAATCTCATCTACAGAAGAAGCACCACTTGTCGGTGCAACATACATTGTTTTGATAGCTTTCCAAGTCTTGTAACCAAGAGAGATCAAGTAACCTCTCATATGCACTTTCCATTCACTATAGTAAGATCCATCAAACATACGGATTGAAAATTTGTGCATCATTAGATATTTCTCAAGCAGTTAAGCTCTTCTCTGAGGAACCAAAGCTCCGATACCAACTATTGAAAGGAACAATAAAATTGAGAGGGGGGTGAATCAATTGTCACCAATCTCAAACATAGATCTCAAACAAATATTAACTTCACATCCACTTAATTTTGTTATTAAGTATAAGCATGAAATGAAAATAATAGAAACCAATATCAACACAAGAGACACTAGATTTATGTGGAAAACCCAATAAGGGAAAAACCATGGTGAGGATTAACTCACAATATAAAGTAATTCCAAACTGATTACAAAGAGGCTCACTGTCCAAATACAAGGCTCACTTCCTAAAGATAGGATTCATTGTCCACGAGGGAGGCTCATTGCCTATAGATAAAAAATATAATAAAAAAATACACCATAATAGATTACACACATCTGAAGCCTTGATCAGAAGATTGCAAACACCATTAGTTCACTACTTTCAGGAATCTGACACATTAAAGTACTACTACCTCAATTAACTTTCACACATTCTTGTTTCTAACACTTGTGGAATTCTTGATACTTAAAATCCATATCATCTTGACTTGTATTTATACCATCTTCAACCTTAGAAAATTCTCCAAGGTTAGCTACACACACTTCATTTTATAAATTCAAATTAGGTAAAAAACTCAACATTCCCGCGGTGGAAGAGAATGAGAGTGGACCAAACCAACACTTAAACAAGACCCAAAACAATGTTTTAGATCAATCACATGCTTCCTTTATTGATATGTATCCTTTTCATGGCGTGTAGACACCAAGTTAGCCAAACCTAATGAAAACATAAATGAACTTTGAAGTACATGCTTCTTCAACAAGAAGATAATATGTAGAACACATAACATGCTTCACCAAGCACTGGAAAACATCTCAAATACCTTCATATTCACCTATATCAAATGCAACAACCTTCATACATAGAACACTTTCCATCAATCCATCCAAATTGTACAAAGACACACATCAAATTTGAAACACAACTACCAGAGTACCAAACCACAAACACCTTTGACAAAACACAGATAACATCATTACAAGCCTTCTACCATATCCTCAAGACCTGAAACAAACCAGCAGAGGACTACGGAGTAGAAACATTTCTCCTAGTCACAATCTTCCAGACTAGTCCACACACCAGTGAACACAACTTTCACTCTTCATCAAACCAGAAGTTATAAACCAGGATATATCACCAACAGATGCCTATAAAAAATACTTCAGATCCGCACAAGCATAGGATCAACACAAAATAAATTTGGAGCACAATCTGGAGCACACTCTAAATACACACAACTCTGAATTCAAAATCATTTGGCAAGACAACATATCAGCACACCTGCAACACCATAAAGATAGATCCATGTACTCACAACATCTCTACAACATCTCAAGTATACATGCACAACCTAGAATCACTTGATTCCTTTCTCTGCACCAACTTATACTATGTTGACATCAATGACAACATTAATAACAACACCACCATACTCATTCATACTTGCAACAAAAACCATGGTGAGGATTAACTCACACTATAGAGAATATCAAAACCGATTATAAAAAGGCTCACTGCCTGAGATTGTGAACACCAAACCTGCACAAACTAACAAGATGCCAACAATCAAGTGTCAAACATGTTAGAAAGATCAATCTAGCATTCCCTATGAAATTCCTAAGCCAAAATCACTAGAAAACATGAAATAACAAGAAATTGAACTAAACAAAGCATGTAATCTAAATAAAATCAGCTAAACCTCCATCCCATAGGGGGAGTGGTGCTCCTTTGATGTGGAAAGAAGCCCTTTCCCATTCCCTTAGATAATTTTGATGAAGTGTAGATGATATAAGTGTACAATTGACTATAATCTAGCTAAATTGCTTGAAGATGATGAAAAGCTATGGAGTGAAATGCCTATAATGATAATTCTCTAAGTTGTGGATCCATATTGTGAAAAGGAGGCCTCTATTTATAGAAGCCAAGGGTTGAAGAATGGAGAAAATTGGTGAATGTGGGATAAATTGAGAGCCAATGAGAATGTGTCAAGTGTCACAATTCTATTGGAGGGAGTTGGAGAACATTTTGGGAAATGTGTGAGTGGAGGAGGATGGAAGAGAAGTAAATGTTGATGGTTGATAATTTGAAAATGGTGTAAGAGGAATTGAATAAGATTTGAGAGGATGTAAGAGGATTTGAAAGGTTGTAAGAGAATTTATTGCAAATGTAAGAGGATGTCGTAGATTTTTAAAAACCTTTGGAGGAAAATTTTAAATGAGAGGTTGTTGAGAGGAATATTCCTTGGAATATGCCTTGGTGAGGGAAAATAGATGAATTAAATAAGTAATTGAAATTATTTTCATGTGCAACCTGGTTAGTTGATCATAAGTTGATTTAACTCTTGAGGAATTAAAAGTTGGAGGAATTGATAATGATGATTAGAAAGTTGATTTAGGATTAATTAATCAGGATGGATTAGGAGATTGTGACATTTTATGTGATTGATTTTATTCAAATGAGAGGATTAAAAGCGGATTTAATTAAATAATTCGATTTAATTAAATAGGATGAATAATTAGTTAGAAGAAGGGTGAATTAATCAATAAATTTAATTATTTGATTAACACTTGAATTTACTAAATTTAATTAAATAATGTTGATTATTCAATTAATTGATGGATTTGAAGTGATTTAGGAAGAAACAATGTTAATTTATCAGAATTAAATGCATAGTAGGTCAATCAATAATTTTACAACATGTACATTTTGCTCCTCTTTGAAGCGGGGTACCACTATGTTAGTTAAAAGAATAACACTACCATGATCAAAATTCAAAAAAATTCTAATTCTTTAAGATGGCTTACTACTGCCTTAGTGGAAGAAATTATGCTGCTACATTGCCCCCTTGAGAGATTAGGTAAAAAAATTCAATTTTGGGTTGAGCTCGCAATAAAAATATAAGATCAGTTCAGCTCAAAGATGATTAGAAAGCTCATATGTCTAATGTAGATAGATTTGATGATGTATAGAGAGTCAGTGGCCATGGGTAGCCTCATGTATATTTTGATATAACACACTAATTTGATACTTGGATAGAAATTTTAGTAAAGATAGAAGAATAATAAGAATAAGAGGGATCAACCCTTGAATTCAAGAAGATGCAGAAGTCCAACAAGTCTATGAATTGTTGAGACCTTATTAGATATGGTGATGAGTAATGATGACTTGCTTATCAAGGGATTGGGACATGAATGGCATGACTTTCCTTATGTTTGATAAAACACATAGATGCAATGCTTCAAGGTATAGACAACCAAGATGGAAGGTTATCTAATGCCATGGACTTTGACTCGAAAAATAGATAAGAGTATTCTTGTTCACACCTAACATACAAAAACTTTACTAGGATGCACTTCAGAAGTTTCAAACATCTCGTACCAAAACACAAAGAGGTATAACCTATCAATGTAATAGTCAACAAGTTTCCCAAAGCACCTTCCATACATACCTAACAAAGCAAGTATTCACCAAGTTATATTACAAGAATGTCCAACAAGCACAAAAAACAAAAGATAATGATCAATGCCCCATTCCTTTTTCTCTAAATCATTTTGATAGATATCATCAAAAATTCATTGGAATGAGCACAATAAGATAAATCAAAGAAAAGATCAAGTGAACAAACAAGCCAATGTTCTTCATACCTCTAGCCAAGGGGATGTGTTTTGTTTAGGATAAGTATCCAAAGTGTTTGCCAAAGATAATGCCTATTATAGGAAGGATGCATCCTAGGACATGTTAGTGGATGGTGGCAAGTTGATAGGTTTTTTGAATGGTCATTGATATAAGGTTGATTGTGAATGGTCAATAGTTTGATTTGTGTTTTAAAATTTTGTTGTTTCTACTTTGATTTTACATTTGAAGTTTGCTTTTGCTAATTGTTGTGGTTTTTTCTGTTTTTTTCCAAAGGGTGGAGATGACAATTGATTTATTATGGATGATATTATCGTGGGTGAAGTGAAATGAGATAGATGGATTTTTTTCAAATATTTGGATGTTTTTAATGTTTTTGAAATGCTATGAGGCTATTTTTTTTGGATTTTTGGGTTATTTAAATATTTTTGTGTTTTGTGTCTCAGGGGCTCATAAAAGATTAGCCTTGCCTATGTTTAAGCTAAGAGATGACATAGTTTGGATACCATGTTTTTTACTTTTTTTGACTTTTTGACTTGTTTTTGGATTTTGATATGTTTTGGATGTTTTTAGATTTTTACATGATTTTGACGGTTTGGATATGGACATGTGTGACGATATCAGTGCTCTATTTTTTAGGATTTTTTTGAAAACCAAGCTAAGGTTGATTGATCTGACTGATGGATTGATGATGATAACATTGTTCAAGATACACAATGATGCAAGGATAGTGTTAATCAACACAAGGATTGGGAAGGATATCCCAAGATGATAATGGATTGATTGGATTTGATTGATCAAGATTGTGAAGCTCTATTTGGAACAAAATCTATTTGAATGATTTGATTGATGTTGAAGCACACATTAGATGCGAGTGATATGATTGTTTGGATTAATGTTCAATGAAAGATGAAGCTTGATAAGGAACATCTTCCTGTCAAAATATGCCATGGGCTAGTGATTTGGAATTTTTGGCTCACAAATGTTTTGACCAATTTGATTTCATGCTTGCCAATGTTTGCATCACCATAGAAGTTGGAAGATACAGATCAAGATTTATCCCCAAAGCAAGATGTAAATATCTACCCCTAGTGTCTAGAAATGTATGGAATTCCATGGGTGGATGCTTGGATAGGTATATGGATGGATGGATATGGTAAGCATGCAAAGGATACCAAGGATTATCTTGTGACAAGATATGGTGTTCGAACAAAGGAATGCTTCATTGGATAATGCTTCCTAGCTTAGATAACGTTGGGAAGTACAGGATCAATGAAAATGACCCATGTCAAGATGTTTATAATAAGCAAGTGTAAAGTGTGCACCAAACTTTCATCAAGATCAAGATAATGAATGAAAATGGATTGGATAAATGGTTCATGGGTGAATGGATTGATTATGGATGAGATGGATGGAATGTTGGAGTTTATTATGGATGGGATGAGATGCTTCCACCTAAATTAGTGCACATAGATGATCAATTCTATACATGATGCTTGTTTTCCAAGTTTTTATCATGGTACTTGTCCAAAGTGCCACCGTAGTGGTTTTCATTGGAGGACGATTTTTATTTTTACAATTTACATGATTTTTTTTTTTTTCTAAAAGATTTTAAGCTCATGTTGAACCACCTTGTGGTGTCGATGTATATGCTTCTGTCATGATGTGTCATCGATATCTTGCTTGAAGAAGCTACTTTTCCAAGATACATGCACTTGAATGCAACTTTTGAGATACTTTATCTACTTTTTTGATATCAGAGTTAACTTTGTCTTTATGCGCACATCACAATAGAGTTCCTTCTAAATCCTTATGATGAAGGGTTGTTGCCAATACATGATCAATGTGAGACTTATATATCATGTGTGGAGGCATGGATGGTTTTGTTTGTTTAGGGATAGGAGATTGATTAGTTGATAGTTTGGAACCTACGACTCTCCAAACATGGGAAAATGAGCAATAATGGGTGGATACAGAAGTGTGTATGGAATTAGGACCAACTGCTTGATATACTTTGTACATTGCTTGAGAAGCCTACTTTTTCCTTTTTGGACACCTTTGATGGATACTTTTCCCTTTTTTTAATTTTTCTCCATAGTTTCTTTGACTAATGGAGTTTGATAGGGATAATATTTCTTTGTATTCTTTGGTATCCACTTGTATTTTATTTTTCCTTCATGCTTCGCTACTTATTTTCCTTTGACGATGTTCTTCTTGCTTTGATTCACATCCTTATTTTGATGTTGGTCCCAATTTATGGATGGGGTGATGGGTGGATGAAGATTCATGACGTGGTTGGTTGTAGTATTGGCATTGGTTTCACCATAAGGACTCTTCATGCTCCCTATGTTGATGCTTGCACTAGATAAAATTTCCCCCATTATTATAGAGGTATCACTGATATGTTTAGGTCCATTAATTGTTGAATAACCAAGACCTTGATGCTTAGGATTTCCAATAATCTGCACTGGTTCTAGGATACCGTGTTCATGTAGGCCTAATCCTCTGCCTTGATAATTCATCTATTGAAATATTTTATTTGCAATAGGATATGATTTACCTTGGAAACAAGGTTCTACTCCTTCTCTACTCTATTGTAGATATTCAAAGGTGATAGCTTCTTCATTGATAAGATATCTTTCCCTAAAAAAGGTAAGTGATCCAAGTTTATAAGTGATAGGATCCTTCATAAGTGGGATAACTTCCTAATTCATATCTTTGGCTTGATCTTGTGAAATATCATATTTTAATGCTTCTTCAAGAGGTGTTGATGATTCACTATCCACATAAAAGTATCTATCATGATTCATTTTTGATATTCCTTCATAGGATGTTTTTGGTTCATTGCTTATGTAGAAGCCTTCTTCATGACTCATTTCTGATATGTCTCTAGATTTTTATATATCTTGATCATGTGTACAAATGTTAAGAGTAGGAGACTCTTTTTCCTTGGTAATGATATCAAGAGTATGAGAATCTTTTTTTGAATCAACATAATCTACATGTCCATTAGGAGTGGGTAGATGGAGGAATATGTGCTATATGGATATGATCATCATTTGTGACATTTTGTATAGATTGGAGAGTGTCCATTAGATCACTGTAGTATCTTGGAGATATGAATTCTTGATCTTGATTAATTTTGGAATTGCTTTTGACATTCTTTGGATCAAGTTCTTGAAATGGGTCAATTTCAAAGGATGGATTGCTTATTAAGGGTTATTGAATATCTTCATTAGGAATGGGAAGTGGCTCAATATCCTCTTGAGCTTTGAGTGGATTTAGATCAAGTATTGAGTTGAGGATTTCTTCAATATCTATAACCATGAGGTCAAAGGATGTTAATATGTCTTGGAAAGGACCATTGCTAGACTTTAGTGAAAGATATTGATCATGCTTTGGAATAAATTCTTGAGATATGTCCTCTAACTCATTAGGTGAAGTAGAGACATTTTCAACATGATCATTGGTCAATAGATCATGGATTATGTCAATAAGATCAAATAATTCTAACACTCCTTGAAATAGGTCATTGTCGAATATTGTTGAGGGGTTTTGATCATGACTAAAGAGTGACTCTTGTTGTATGTTGAGTTCATCATCAAATGAGGTAGAAATATCTTCAAGGTGATCATTGATGGATAGATCTTGATCATTTTTTTCAAAAATTGTGGTGGAGATATTGTCAATGTTTTCAACCATAGGATCAAATGATGTTAACATTTCTTGAATTGGATCATTATTGGGAATTGTTGGTGGATTTTGATCATGATTGAAAAGTGAATTTGGATATATGTTTATTTGATCATTGGATGAGGTAGAAACATATTCAAGGTTCTCATTTATGGATGGATCTTGATCATTATTTTCAACAATTGTGGTGGAGAGATTGTCACTACTATCACTAGTGGTTGAATCTTGATCATTGTCCTCAACAATTATTATTTCTTGATCAATAAGGTCTTGGATGAGATTTTTGAGTTGAATAAAATTTGATGTTTTATGAATATTTTCTATATGATACTCACAATAAGATCCACCCCTATTCCAAGGGAATTTTAGGATAGAGTTGAAATAACTTACTTTTGGAAGAGTGATGAGTTTTACATTAACTAGCTTTTTTAACACTAATTCAATTGGTACTCTAAAAGGAGTGTATTCACATTTGTGATCTTGTGAGGTTTTTACTTGTTGAGGTGATTCTTGTTGTGATTGATCTTGGAGATGTGGTGATTGATCTTCAATATGTGGTGATTGGGTTTGTTGATGTTGTTGATCTCAATATCCAACCTCTTGATATTGGATATATTATTCTTGATGTGATTGTGGACACAAATTAATGCTTTGATGAGATGGTTTAACCAATGGAAGAGTGTATTGATTTTGGGGTGGAGATGTCTCTTGGTGATATGAATCAACAAATTTTCTAATTATAACAATTTGATCTTGCAAAATTTGATCTTGATTTTGATCTTGACACCCTTGATATAGTTGATTTGGTTTTTGTTCAAGAAAATTTGGAATGTATACTTGTGGTGTTTGTGTGGGGTCATGGACAAATTGATTTTGGGAAATGTTATAATTTGGGATGATGTTTGGATTTGGTATTATAGGTTGAAATTGAACATTATTGTGGTTGGGAATCACATTTATTTGATTTAGGTGACTTTGATTTTGCATGGTGTTACCTTGACTTGAATCAATACATGGAATTGTTAACATATTTTTTGGAATTTGAATAACATTTTTATGATTCACAAACATATCTATCCCAAAGTTTACCAAGTGTGGATTTGAAATGTTCATGTTTGGTAAACTTGTACTTGGTATATTCACATTTGAAATGTATTGATTTGGTGGGATAATGTTGTTTTGTTGAAGACTCATGCATTGATTCTTTGATTGATAGATTTGTAGGTTTGGACTTTGATTTAAATCTACCATAGGGATAGGTGTTCCAAAATTTATATGGGGCATACTCACATTTGTTGTACCATTGAGGTTTTGGGGGGATAATGATCCCATGTACGGATTGTATAAACATGAGTTTTGATAATCAATTGACATTGTAAGGCTTTGATATTTTGGTTGATTTATACCACTAATGATGTATGAATCAAGTTTATATTCCATTTTTTTCTTGTGTTTTGACCTTGTTGACCTCTAAGGAATTTAGAACCAATGATGAGATGAAAGATGAAAGGGGTGAATGATATGGGTGTTGAACTTTTAGGAACCTTGGATCAATGCTAGACACTAGGATTTTTTATTGGATTGGTTTGATTTGATTTGGATAATGGACTTGTAGATCCCAAGATGTTAGCTATTATCTTGGGGTAAACTTTTCCAAAGGGGTGATAATTTAACTAAATGGGTGAGGAAGGATTGATTTTGATTTTGATTCAAGGATTTACCAAAAGTCTAGAATAGATTTATTTCCAAAGTTCTAAAAGTTGTTTGTGGGATGGAGATAATAAATATTTGGGACGGATGAAGTGTTGATTTTGATCCTAGATGAACCTAGAGATACTTTTCTTTACAAGACCAAGATATTGAAGAACATGCCTTACCCTATGAGCAGTTCAAACCAAAAGACCAATTTTTGCATGGAAAATCATATGACCAAAAGATAGACAAGCACATGTGTGGGGTTTAATTTGATTTTAATCTTGATTAATGAATTGCTTTTACCACATACACTTATCTTGCTTAGTTTTCAAACTGAATGTCTATGTCTTAACTCTTTTTCATTCCACAAGGTCCATTATGTGAAAATTAAAGAATCAAAGGTATAGTTTTCCTAGGTTGACTTTGTAGAAAACAAATTGAGCTATGGGCCCAAATATTTAAAAGCCTCTAAGGATAGAATCCCTAAGGACAAGCAGTAACATTTGGACTCTTCAAGGATATTTTCTCTTTCTAAAGGGTTTGAAATTTTGATGACTTGTTGAATGTTTGTTTCAAAGTTTTGAGATTTCAAGCAATATATTTGACTAACTCGCAAATTGCACAACCCTAGGATAGAAATGACTATATTTTTTGAATTCTCACTAGGATTTCTCTAGTTGCGCTTATTTAGAGCAGATGATTAGAAGCTTGAAGACCTACACTCACTTCTATGGGTTAGCCAAGCTTTGAGTTCTCATGAGTCTCCCATGACAAATTCTTCATATCTACTAAGAACCAAAAGTATGTGGGATGGCTTCAGAGGTCTGACCTCCTAACACCAACAAATATTAGGGATTTTTGGCTTCTACACAAAGGTTCATAATAAGGGCATCTAGTTTAGAGGGTGCAATGATAAAATCCTTGTGAGAGGTCTCCCAACCCTTAGAACAAGATATTTACACATCATAAAGATACTAGGGGAGAGCTATCATGTACCACTTCCCATTTTTTTATGATTTTCATTGCAACCACAAATTTATATAGTGGTTTGGAAGAGATTGGCTTATGCTCATTACCGCTTGGGTCATTCCCTTGGGGTGAGTACTTTTTCCCACCAAGATAGGCCCTTAAAAGTGAAAAATAGCGAGTAAGTACATCCATAGTTCGATCATATTTTATTGCATGAACAAAGAGAGAAGACACGCTATAACTTTTCTCACACCAACATGATTTGTTCAATTTTAAAAACCCAAATTTGAAATGTGGAGGAAATTTTTTAGACAACCTAATGTCACTAAAATGCTTTTGATTCTCAAGATCATTGTGAAGCACGAGAGAAGTGAATACACATTCGAATGACATGAGTTTGTAAAAAAGATTACAAAACAAAGCAAACACAAGTTCTTTTTAAGCCCAAATAAAGATGAATTCTTTTTAGAGAACCAAGCTTAAATATGAGTTTGTCTTG
The DNA here is from genome assembly GCA_007258455.2 of Sequoia sempervirens. Taxonomy (NCBI): domain Eukaryota; kingdom Viridiplantae; phylum Streptophyta; class Pinopsida; order Cupressales; family Cupressaceae; genus Sequoia; species Sequoia sempervirens. Next base: position 79,311,170 of record VDFB02026320.1, read on the forward strand.
TTCAATTTTAGCTCACAAAGAAATATCTAGTAGGTTCCTAATGTTCAATTTTAACCAAATTTCACAAAGCTTGAGTTGTTTGTAAATTTTATGCCCAAAATAATTCTAGTTGGTCCTAAAGCATGAATGGAAAATAACATATGATGGGTTATTTTCCAATGAGTGTTTAAAAACACTATTACAATGAGTATCAAATTCTTTTTCTTTCTCTTTCATGCTCCCTGATCCTTTAAAATCTGCAATCCATACTCCAAATTTTAGATATAATCAAGAAAACAAGATGTGAGGGTTAGATAAATGATTAAACATAAAAATCGTAAAACTTAGACCAAGTTACAATGTGATTTAATTTTAGGTGAAAATTTGAAAAATTTAACTCTATCAAAGTTGAGAAACACATACACCATTGGATAGCTTATGAAATTCTACCCCATTTCAAAAAAACATCTTTGAAAAAGACCAAAATATGACCAAGATATGGCCATTTTAAGATTGTGTGCAAAAGCAAGAAAACAAAGGTGATGCTCTATGGGCTCACAAATGAAAAAAGGCAACAAAAGCAACGCTCTACGGGCTCACAAATGAAAAAGGAAATTCTCTACGCTAACCCATGGACCTCAAATGCAACTCTATGATGACAAACACAACTCTGTTTGCAAAGGAAGCACTATATTATCAAAAGCAACGCTCTAGGGGCTCGCAAATGAACAAAGGTGGTGACACATTCCTCTGTCTACAAAAAAATGAACAAATCAAGCAAACATTAATAAATTAAGATGATCAACCCTCCTTCTAGTGCAAAAATGTGAACACCAAACCTACACAAACTAACAAGAGACCAACAATCAAGTGTCAACACATGTTAGAAAGATCAGTCTAGTTTTGCCTATGAAATTCTTTAACCAAAATCACTAGAAAACATGAAATAACAAGAAATTGAACTAAACAAAGCATGTAATCTAAATAAAATCAGCTAAACCTCCATCCCATAGGGGGAGTGGTGCTCCTTTGATGCGGAAAAAAGCCCTTTTCCCAATCCCTTTGATAATTTTGATGAAGTGTAGATGATCTAAGTGTAAAATTGACTATAATCTAGCTAAATTGTTTGAAGATGATGAAAAGCTATGGAGTGAAATGCCTATAATTATAATGCTCTAAGTTGTGGATCCATATTGTGAAAAGGATGTCTCTATTTACATAATTCAAGGGTTGAAGAATGGAGTAAATTGGTGAATGTGGGATAAATTGAGAGCCAATGAGAATGTGTCAAGTGTCACAATTCTATTGGAGGAAGTTGGAGCACATTTTGAGAAATGTGTGAGTGGATGAGGATGGAAGAGAAGTAAATGTTGATGGTTGAGAATTTGAAAATGGTGTAAGAGGAATTGAATAAAATTTGAGAGGATGTAAGAGGATTTGAAAGGTTGTAAGAGAATTTATTGCAAATGTAAGAGGATGTGATATATTTTTGAAAACCTTTGGAGGGAAATTGAATGAGAGGTTGTTGAGAGGAATATTCCAAGTGGAATATGCCTTGGTGAGGGAAAAAAGATGAATTAAATAATTAATTGAAATTATTTTCATGTGCAAACTAGTTAGTTGATCATGACTTAATTTAACTCTTGAGAAGTTAAAACCTGGAGGAATTGATAATGGTGATTAGAAAGTTAATTTAGGATTAATTAATCCAAAATTAATTAATTGGGATGGATTATGAGATTGTGGCATTTGATGTGATTGATTTTAATCAAATGAGAGGATTAAAAGGGGATCTAATTAAATAGGATGAATAATTAGTTAGAAGAAGGGTGAATTAACCAATAAATTTAATTATTTGATTAATAGTTGAATTTTCTAAATTTAATTAAATAATGTTCATTGTTCAATTAATTTATGAATTTGAAGTGATTTAGGAAGAAACGATGTTAATTTATCATAATTAGATGCATAGTACCAATCGGGACTTTTTCGGTGTCTACAAAGATAAAGCTCATTGTCCAACATAGCTACAACCTGAAGGGATCACTACCACAGAGATACAAAGAAGATAAAAAAATTGTTATAGAGATACAACAATCCCAATGCAACAAAGGATTCCACCACAATCACTGATCAACTTGCAAGAATGATAGAGTTCACTTTTTGCTCACTGCATCCAGAAACTCAGCATTAATCTTCGCACTAATCTACCACACATATAACTCACACACTTTCATAATAGCATCAAAGTTGCATATTCTCTTTCACATATCTTCCTTCTTTTCTTGTGTACAATTTTCATCACTAGCTCATCCTATATTTATACTATCTCCAACCTTGAAAAGATGCAAAGTCTGCCATCCAAATTTAAATTCAAATTAGTTCAACACCAAAATATCCTAGGGTGGAATTAGAATGAGGGTGACCCAAACACACACTTCACCAAGACCCATAATAGATCCAACATGCTCCATCAACTTCAAAGATAGTTCTTAACGCTTGGCCAACCAAACCAGTGTAAAACGCATAGAACAATTAAGCTCGAAACTTCTAGAAACCAAAAATATCTTCAATGCAATCAGAACATCTTATCTCTAGAACAACAAGTCAAAAGACTTCATCAAAGAGAAATCTAGACCAGCAACATTTCTCCCAAACCTCAACTAGAACAAAAAAAAAAACATATTTCACAACTGGTGAACACAACTCAAACTTCACAAATAACCAATAGCCAAGAATCTAGATATAGCAACCTTCAATAACCATGACTAACATATCTAAACCACACAAACATAGGGACAAGTACCAGATCATCATGCTAAGCAACAACTAAATACCTGTAATCTTCCTTTAATACAATTTTCTCAATATCCTCAACATATACAACCAACAACTAGTAGATAACCTATTGACCAGTTGACATCAATGACAACACTTTCATTCCTTTTTCCATTCTTGCAACAATTTTATGCAAAATCAACCATTGATAATATAGTTACAATTAGAAATGTGTTTCTACATGTGTGAAATTTTCCATCAAACCATCGAGCATGTTGAGAGTGCTTGACATATTTTGGTACAATCTTACTCTTAAATTTTGATATGAATGCATGTACACTATTTTTTTTTGTAATTAAATTATAGTGCTTTCCAATTTTTCAATCTTTTAAGGAATACTCATCATTCTTAAATCTTTTAACATCCACTAATTGTTGTCCAAAATCATTTTCAACACTTTCATGCATACAAACTCCTAAGAATGAAATATTGCCACAACTAGTGCATTGTCCAAAAATACATGAACTTAAATAAAATAATTTCCCATTAGATCTTTCACAAAATAAAATTGCTATAAATTCCTTAATGGTTTTAGGTGGCATATTAATACCACATTCCTACATAATCATGTTAAAATGTAAAGTAGAACATATATATCAAAAAATATCATAATAATAATGAAATTGAACATAAGTTTTACAACAAGATATTTGTTCCTTATTAATTTTCACATACCAAGGTTTACATTTTTCAAAAGATATTTGACTTATTCTAATATTACCGAGTAACAATGAATCAGCACAAAATTTTGTATAAAATTTAGTTTGAGTTGTGTCTAATAGGTGTTTTGGATGAGGATCACGAACTTTGGACCCCTCTTAATTTTAAAACATCTCTAGAATTAGATGATACCCTAGTATTATCATGCCAATATTTTTCAATCAAATCTTTGATTTCAATATTCAATTCCATGTCAGACCTCGAGAGTCAACCACTAAAACTCCAACATTGGTTGATTGGATCTTTTTTATACTTTCTCTTCTCTTTTCTGCTCTTACCAATGTTTTAGAATGTATTTTTAGAATTTCACTAATATTGCTTAACATTCTTTTATTCAAAGTTGTTTTATTAACTATAGCAATTGTTATAGCTTTTCATGTCACATTCTTATCTTTATATCAATTATTCTTTTCAATAGACTTCATGACACTAGCAATTGTAGATGTAGCAAGTTTAAGTGATTCATCTTGTATTTTTGGTTTAACAAAAATGCCTAAATTTTTCATTACTTTTCTCATTTTTCACATTCTCGTCAATTGCATCATGAGTTGACATTCAAACGATAGTTTTTTAAGATAAAAAAAATATTTGTATAATCTATTGGCATGAGTTCTTATTTGTCTCCAAGAAATCTTACCAAAAATATTATCCAAATAGTACTTTCAATTTTTAAAAAAATATTTTCATTTTTAACATCACAAGGATTTTCGTTTTCATTTTCAACTTCAAAAGGATTTTCATTTTCATTTTAATCAACAAAACGGTTTTTATTTTCATTTTCAACAAAAGGATTTTTATTTTTATTTTCAACAACAAAATGATTTTTATTTTCATTTTTAACAACAAAACAATTTTTATTTTTATTTTCAATAACAAAATGATTTTCATTTTTATTTTCAACAACAAAAAGATTTTCACTTTCATTTTCAACAACAAAACTATTTTCATTTCCATTTTCAACAACAAAATGATTTTCATCTTCATTTTGAACAACAAAATGATTTTCATTTTCATTTTCAACAACAAAAAGTCTAAATTCATTATCTCTATGAATATTATCGATCTCATCATCGTTAAATCCGACTTCTTTTAAATCTTCTACAATCAAAGTTTCCATATCATTCAAAGGTGGATTTGAAGACATACCTGGATTTGTGCCTATTGTCACATTCTCCATAGCATTCAAAGGTGGATTTGAAGACATACCTGGATTAGTTTGTATAATTGTATTATTTTCCATATTCACCTCATGCAAATTTGCATAATCTACATCCATGGTCTCTTCAATGTTTTTATTTTCAATAGTCATGGAATTGGATGCTTCAGCATTATTCATTGATCGAATCATCATTCTTTTATCTCTTTATCTTTTTGTCTTCTCCTCTCTCTATGCTTGAATTTCTTCAGGGGTTAATACCTTCTCATCTTTCTTCTTATTGCGACATTGTGATCCCATGATTACAAAATTATGAAGTACAAATGAATGCAAATAGTGAAAGTCTTCCTTCTTTGTTCCTCCAAATGAGTAGAAAATGAACACAATTCCACTGAAAAACTATCCCAATGATGCCACCTTTCAAAATTCAAATCAAATTGCACTTGTTCAAGAGCCTATGGAAGACAATTTGATAGAAAACAGGGAAAATTGTCGATGTTGGTCATACCCACTATCACGTTCTATAATTCATAGTAATTTTCTTAGCAAAAAAAAAAGGGTAAAAAATGAAAGATGATCTCGTTTTATAATCAGGATCCCGTAGTAAATGGGATCTTGTTTCTTTCCAACGGTTAAAATAATGAATGAAGCAAATGGGATTACGTTTTTTTTAATTTGAATTTTTGGTCGGTTTTTTTTTTGTTTTTTTGTTTGGGAAAAGGCTTAGGGACCTAAACCTAAGCTTTGAACCTGGTTTGACATGCAACTTGAAGGTCATGTCAATGTCACTAGAAAGGAGTGACTTCGGACATATGCCTAAAGACCTTTTTGCAAAAATTTTTGACAAAATTAAAACTCATTATAGATGAGACAATGTAGATTCCAAATATGTAATTTTTTTACAATTAGATTTTTTTTCTATTTTTCAATTTTTTTTTATTTTAGTATTTTTATAATTTTTTATTAAAATATTTTTTGAAAAATTAATTATATGAAAGTTTTCTTTAGAAAATTCTTTTCAATTTGAAAAAAAAATCAAAATGATAAGTTCAGGCCATCTTATCATTGACATAATGACAATTTTTCAAAACAACAAATATGACCAATAAAAAATTAACAAAAAAAATTACAAAAAAAGATCATGAGCATTCTTTAGTGTGTTACAAATCTTTTCCCAAAATGATTGAAAAAAATACAATTATTTAGGTCAAATATGGATGTCATACACATGCATGTTATGCTAAAAAAAGTGACTTTTAAATAGTGGTTTTTAGAAACACCTATTGAAAATCAATTTGTATCATTTGGGTATTAAAATAAATTACATATTTAGAAACTAGACTCTGAGTACTACATTTTATGATTGGTAATTTAAAAATATTTTATCTCTAAGTACTTCAAATTTTAGGGTCAAATGTGACAAATTCTGAAAATTAGAGAAAACACAAAGTGGACTCAACTTCTTGCACACAACATTCTATGTTTTCATCTAGATAGCCAAGTCATAGCCTCTTTGATGCTCTTATATTTTTTTATGCAATAAATTCAACGTGCTAGATTCTCAATTCTCTATGATTGGATATTCAAAGCTTCCAAAGTAGAGACATTCACAAATTTTAAATGTTCTACTCTATTGCAATAATGTATTGTATGGACTTGGATTAATTAGGAAGTCTCAAGCTCGACCTGCATAAACCCCTTTTTTGGTTGAACGTCCAACACAAGGAATCAAAAACATAACTAATATCTCTACCTCTAATAGTTATTGTGCAGTTTCTATTGTTTCTAACACTACATCAAACCAAGTACGGTTTTGAATCAATTCCATATTCAATTGATTTATTTTTGGTCAATAGTGGTTTTATTTTTATTTTTTATAGGATTGGCTAAAAAGAAATCTTCAAGAATGTAATCATTATTGATAAACTATATAAGAAAAGTGCCTTTGAAAATAGGTGTAGATAGGTCGACACCACAAGTTATTCCTTCATCCTACCTGCAGACTCCTCCTCTACTCAGACTTCCTCCCTTATTTTTCATGCAATTGTTATTAAATTTTAATTGATTTTTGTTTATTTTTTAATAAAACTTATTTAATTTAAATTTTATTTTCTTTAACAATAACATTAATGTAATTAATATAAAATTATTTATATATTTAATAACAAAAATTTATATATTTACTTATTCATTTATATATAAAAATAATAATATATTTATTATATTATTATTAATATATATAAATATAATTTATGCAATTTACTAAATAAAATCTTTTATTTTTACATTCAATCAACTTAACTCTCAAAAACATATTAACCATAAACATACTTCTATTTTTTTCCAATTAAGTTTATTTTCACCAACATAAATACCATAAACATAGTCATAAATTAATTAAGTCATAATGCACAAATGATGTATTCAGAGAATGCATGCAATCATATTCATACAATGCAAGATGGATGTGAATACGTGAGTGTGTGCATGCATCATGTCTCCATCATACTAATTATTTCCAAGTGGCTAGGATACCTCTACCTCAGCCATGTTCTTGACATTGACATGTTCCTGCACTCATTCACACTCAAATTTACGTCAATAGATTAATCCATAAAACCATAGTGGAAACACGTGCACATAAAATTTCATCTCCATTTTCATTTTAAATTTAAAGCATTTAAATATAACATCTAATTTAAAACACATTTATCCATAATCAAACAATCATAAATTAATTAACCATTAGTTTCAACTAGTTTTGTTTATTAAGTTTATGCAAGCAAAAATGAGATGTGACAAATGTGATCATGTAAGAACATCTACCAAGGGGTGAGGGGTTGCCCCTAATAATGAGGAAAATAAGTAAACAATATCCAAATTGCAAGGTATGACATGTAAGAACACATAAATTTCATGTAAGACATAAATGTGTATACATGGACACAAAAGCATAACTCATAGATATAAATATGAAAGGAAAAGGGATTGCATGTATAAGATCACCTAAGGCCAAGGATATAACAAAAATGACATGTAGGTGAGAAGGAAGTAGGATAAGGAAAATGAACCATAATATATGTTATAATTAAAGGATGTGTTAAATCTATAGCTTGTAATTGAATATGTAGTATATCTTAAACCCTAAAATCAAATGTTTGAATTTATCGCCTATAAAATCATTTGAATCTATATCCTCTAATACCATATAAATATGTATAGCTTATAATTTCATTCCATTTGTACCTATGAAAATGATCCCAAGAATATATAAAACCATGTGAATTGATAAAACATGAGTCATAAAACCATATAGCATGCTAAAATGTGTACAATAATAAAGAATACCATCATGAATGACTCAAAAATATAATTGCAATCAAGTATACTAATGTGTCTTACAAAAATAATCTCTCAAGGTAAGTGTCATGATATATATAGTCTTAGGAGATCACTATTATAATAAATTCCCCTATGAAAAATTTGTTATCAAAATGTGTGATTAATCAAATCTCATACCTAATAAGGTAGATCGTTGTGAAAAATAAAATTTTGTATTACGTACAACAAGTTAGAGAATAAGTTGAGGAAAAGGAACATCCAAAAAATAATATTCCCTTACTATATATAGCTTACAACAATTGTAAAAGGGTGACTAATTTTCACATTCTCTTTTCGAAGAGCTTAGAGGAGAGAAAAAAATCTCATCATCTAGGACACATTAGTTGAGTCACATCAATCAAGTATGGTGTGTTGGGATTAAGGTGTCTCAACCGTAGAGTCCTAATATTATTTTGATTGATGTATTATTGTATTTATTTATATTATTTATTTACCTATCGTGTCATGTCACAAATTGGGACCCACCGGTTGGGTGGCATCCCCATTGGAGATGACTGAATGACACATAATCATCCCAAGTGGACATAGGTGTCCCACTTTGGAATACTTGACCTATGGCAGATTCTATGACGCATCATAAGGCATCTTGTTGCATGGATAAAGTTGGCACCCAAGTTGGGTTATGACAGGATGTAAGAGAATTGGCTATTTTTAGTCAGTTATGATATATTCTCTTACAAATTCCTATGACATATTTTATGGAAGATTTATGACATATTCTATGACAATTATAAGGCATCTATAATAAGAAATTATGAGCACATTTTGGGCACCCAATATAGGAGAGAGAATATTTACATATATAACAATTGTAAGAGGTGTAAGGGAATCCAATACAAGTGTCCAAATGCATATCTATGGTGTAGGATATTGTGTCATGTGTATTTGGATGCCCATCCTTTTCTAAAATATTCTCTTGGCTTGTATTCTCTATAAAATGTATGTCTTTCATTGTAGAATGTGTGGTTGTTTTGCAGGTAACAAAGTGTTGCCAGTATCACTCTAGAATAGGTGTTTGTTTGGAAGAACATGTTGAAGAAGATTTGTACTTGGTGAAATTGTGTATTCATTATTTGAAGTAATATAGAAGTACTATGCTTTTGGAGGGTGGGCTTTTTTACCCGAAAGGGTTTTCCCCACGTATATCTGGTGTATGTTAGTTTACGTGTACTTGTTGTTCTATTCATTTATTCTCTATGTGCTTCTCTTGTTGTAACAGAATAAGATGTTAAACAATTTTTTGTAACTCTCCCCTACTTATATTAGTGTAGGAAGTTGTTTCTGCTCACCCAGCTTCCTTTCAGTTGGTATTAGAGCTTGGCCATAGTTTGTTCCTTTGTTGGGTTAGAAGGATTTTTTGAGCTGATATTTGTTTCAATGAGAGTTTTGCAGAAGTGTGTGTTTCATTACCTTGTTGCAAGAAAGAGATGGCAGGTACATCTGGGAGGATTGAGATGGATAAGTTTAATGACGATAATTTTGAGTTGTAGAAGCTCAAAATGGAAGACATGCTTGTAGACTGAGATCTATGGCTTGCAATTTCTAGAACCATGGCACAAGGCATGAAACAAGAGGATTGGGATCTCATGGATAGGAAAGCCAAGGATCTTATTAGACTCTGTTTGGCTGATTATGTCCTCTTGAATGTCCATGAAGAGAAAACTTATGCTTCTCTATGGAAGAAGCTTGGTGATGTCTATTAGGATAAATCCCTGGTAAACAAGATTTTCTTGAGAAATATGTATTCTCTAAAAATGGAAGATGGAGGATCCATGGCAGATCACCTAAACTCTTTTAACATGTTGGTTGCACAACTAGGTTCCATTGGAGACAATATAGATGAACAAGACCATTGCATGCTCCTTTTATGTTTGTTGTCAAACTCTTGTGATCACTTAGTGATGGCTATTGAAAGAACTACTTCTACCTTTAAGATGGATGAGGTTGTTGCCTCATTATTATCTGAAGAGATGTGAAGGAAGTCTTATTAGATGGCTAAGGAGGATCTTGCAATTCATGGTAGACCAAAGGAAAGAGGAAAAAAGAAAGACAATAAATCTAAGTCAAAGTATCTAAGGACATCAAATTCGATAAGAAGTCCAAGGAAAAATGTTGGAAGTGTGGTGAAACAAGTCACATTCAGAAAGATTGCAAGAAGGAGAAGAAGAAAAAAAAAGAGTCTTTCTTTGATTCTAAATTTGAGAAATCATCCCAAGATGATGGAGAAGCATTCATTGCAACCTTGGCAGCCCATGCATCATATGATGTGTGGTTGATAGATTTGGGTACATCCTTTCACATGACCTCTCATAGAGATTGGTTCTTGAAGTATGAGGAGTTTGATGGTGGAGAGGTGTACCTGGGTGATGACTCTCACTTGAAGATTGTTGGCCATGGAAGATTCAAAATCAAATTTCCTAATGGAAGAGTTAATGGGATTGATGGTGTCTTGCATATCCCGAGTTTGGCATGAAACCTGCTTTTTGTAAGTAAACTGAATGATTCGAGAGTGCAAGTTGTTTTCTCTGATAGAGGATGCAAGATGACTAGAGGAGATATGGTGTTAGCTAAGGGAGTTTGTATTGGCACTTTGTTTCAGCTTGATTTATGCACTGTATAGTGCAACAGTTCTTCTAATGTACCAAAGAAGAGAACTTTGTATTCTTCATCTTCACCATCAGATCATGCAGAGAAGAAGCATGTTGTAGCTACATATGATGGTCATGCATTTTGGGTACCTAAGGGTGCTCATTCCATGGAAATGAAGCTTCCTGTAGAGAAGACAATGTTATGGAACCAACGACTTGGTCACATTGGTGAGAAGGGTATTAGAACCCTAAAAATTAAGAACCTTGTTGAAGGTCTTGATTATTGTAACCTCAAGTTTTACTTTTGTGAACATTGTGTATATGGAAAAAAACACCATTTTTCTTTTTACTCTAGTTCTCATAAGTCTTCTGGGGTTTTGAAATATGTTCATTCAGATTTTTTGGTCCTGTGAATGTTCCTTCGTTATCAAATTCTGTATATTTTATTTCTTTCATATATGATTACAATAGAAGGACATCCGTTTATTTTCTCAAAAGTAAATCAAAATAGCAAAAAGATTAAGTGTTTGAGGATTGATAACGATGGTGAGTTTTGTTTCATAGAGTCTAACAAGTTCTATAAAGAGCATGGAATTGAGAGACATAAGACAACTCCCTACACTCCACAACAAAATGGAGTTGAATAGATGATGAAAAAAATGTTGATGGAGAGGGCTAGGAGTATGTTGAGTGGTACTAGCCTTGAGCAGAAGTTTTGGGTTGAAGCGATATCCACTGCATGTTATTTGATCAATAGATCCCCTACATCAACGCTTGTTGGAAAGATGCCCATGGAGGCATGGTTTGCTAAAAATACTTTGATGAGACATCTCAAAGAAATTGGTTGTGAAGCTTACGCTCATGTTCCATTTGAGAAGAGGTCAAAATTAGAGAACAGGGTTTTTAAGTGTGTCTTTATTAGCTATGGTGTTGGTGTGAAAGGGTACAAGCTTTGGGATCCATAAGCTCAAAAGGTTCTCTATAGCAGAAGTGTGATCTTTAGAGAGATGAAACCTTCCACTATTGAGTTGCAACTAGAGAAAGAGGAGAAAGAGAAGGAGGTAGTTTAGATTCCACCTACTTCGAAGAAAGAACTATGTACTCCTATTGGACCTGATGATGAGGAGAGCTCAAGTTGCTCTAAAAGTTATAAAGAAGAAGGATAACCTTAATCTAAGCCTTTGAGGAGGTCTACATGAGTTAGGTGGCAACCAGAAAGGTTTGGTTATTCATTATTGGATTCCAGTTGCATTTTTTCGTTGATTGCTAACATTGATGAGCCTAGGACTGTTAGAGAGGCTATGGGTATGAGTAATGCATATTGGACTAGATATAATCCATGGATGAGGAGATGGATGCATTAAAGAAAAATAGGACTTGGGATCTATTACCTTTTCCCATTGTACATAAACCTATTGGTTGTAAATGGGTGTTCAAAAAAAAGTGTGGTCCTAATGGTAGTGTTGAGAAGTATAAGGAACAGTTGGTCACTAAGGGGTTTTCTCAGGTAGAGGGTATTAATTATGTGGAGATATTCTCTCCTGTAGCAAAGTTGACATCTATCTAATTTCTATTATCACTTGCAACAACATATGATTTAGAAGTGGAATAGATGGATGTGAAGACAGTGTTCCTTCATAATGATTTGGAGGAAGATATTTACATGTCACAACCAGAGCATTTCATTGAAAAAGGTAAGGAAATTTTGATTTGCAAACTAAAGAAGTCTCTTTATGGTTTGAAACAGTCACCTAGAATGCGGTACTAGAATTTCGATACCTATGTGTTGTCATTGGGATTTAAGATAAATATGACCATTGTGTATATTTCAAATTTTATAATGGTCGCATTCTCATTATTTTCTTATACGTAGATGATATGTTATTTATTGGGAATGGTAAAAGTATGATTTTAGATTTGAAGTTTTAGTTGTCAACACAATTTGAGATGAGAGACCTAGGTGCAGTTAGGTACATTCTGGGAATGGAAATCATGAGAAATAGAGCTAACAAAAGGATTTGGTTAAGCTAGAGCAAATATGTGAACTCGATATTGGAGAGATTCAACATGATAGATTGCAAACAGTTAGTTGTTCTTGTGATGTAGGGGACAAAGCTTTTTGTGAATGATTTTCCAAAATCTCCTACTGAGATGGAGGACATAACCAAAGTACCATATGTGAGTGCAGTTTGCAGTCTGATGTATGTGATGGTTTGTATGAGACTAGACATTTCCCAAGAAGTGGGAGTCCTTATCCATTTCATGGCTAATCCTGGACAAGTGCATTGGGATGTGGTAAAGAGAGTGTTTAGATATTTACAAGGTACTTCCAAGTATGCCTTGTGTTTTCATGGTTATCCTACTAGACCTCAACATTTTGTGAGCATTCAAGGATATGTGGATTCAGATTGGGCAAGTGGCATTGATAGCAGAAGATCCAACAGTGGTTACGTGTTTATGATGTTTGGTAGTGCTGTCAGTTGGATGAGTAAGCAGCAAGTTGTAGTCGTGTTTTCCATGATAGAGGTAGAGTATATGGCAGCCACTCATGCTTGTAAGGAATCTATTTGGCTTAATATATTATGTTATGATATTGCTTTATATGCAAGACAGATTATTGTTTGTTGTGACAGTCAAAGTGTGATTTGTCTAGCAAAGAATCCTACCTTCCATGTCTTGTATTGTAGAATGTATGGTTGTTTTGCAATTAACGAAGTGCTGACAGTATCACTCCAAAATAAGTGTTTGTTTGGAAGCACATGTTAAATAAGCTTTGTACTTGGTGATATCTTGTATTCATTACTTGAAGTAATATAGAAGTATTGTGTTTTTAGAGGGTGGGGTTTTTTACCTGAAAGGGTTTTCCCCACGTATATCTAGTGTATGTTAGTTTATGTGTACTTGTTGTTCTATTAACTTATTCTCTATGTGCTTCTCTTGTTGTAACAGAATAAGGTGTTAAGTGAAATTTTTGTAACTCTCCCCTGCTTAGCTTAGTGCAGGAAGTTGTTTCCGCTCACCTGACTTCCTTTCACAATGGAGGGCTTAAAGTTAGTAAATCATTTTTTTCATCATTTTTCATAAAAATATTCAATTTCCAAGATGTTTATAATTTCATGAAACTAGCATTATAAGTATTTTTGTCCCTTTTGTGAAAATAACACTGTTTTTTGAATTTTACCTACAAATCTCACCTAATATCTATAGGTTTGATCTTTTATTATTTTTATTAAAAAAATAGTTAAGTAATTTTCTATAGTTTAATGTTTAATAATTAATCAAGATGCACTAATGGGGAAAAAGTGTTTTTTACATAGGATGAGATCCTCATCTATGAGAAATCACATAACCATGCACTATATAGCTTATGGATATTATGTCCCATGATTGATGTTAAGACAATATCCATATGTGTGAGAAATCACATAACCAACACTATATAGCTTATGGATATTAGGGTCCATGACTGATGTAAAGGTACCTAGCATTAATAGGCAAGGTGGAGCTTAGGTACATTACAGAGTTGCCAAAATTTACACATGATTATGGCATGTTCATAAAAAAAATTTGGTCAAGTAGTGTGATTTAGACACCAACAACTTTCATTTATCCTTGGGATAAAGTGTAATCTAGTGTGTCTCTCTTTGGCCACATGTTGATTTACCAAAATATGCTCGACTGTGTATCCTAGTCTTAGGTCAAAAGGAAAGCTAGAATAAGTTCATTATAGATGGCATTCTCAACATGTATATGTGTGTCTATAAACAACCTATGTAAAACCCTTTTCCATCCAAGCTCCACATGCATCAATTTTACTAACTAAAATTTTCCACTTTATATCCCACAATTTTGGATCAAATAATATTATAAAAATTTAAAATTGCATGCATAAATAGTCCTCAATTTTAGCTTTATATGTTTTTTTTTTTCACATTTATAACAAACATAGGTTTGTTACTAATAATAATCACATACATTTAGGACACTGAGAAAATACAAGATGATGTCCAAATATTCTTGAAAATAACCTTGTATTCTATATTAATTTCCTTATTTCAATAAAAAAAAAAAATTAGATGTACATATATACAAAAAGTTATATTTTATAGTCACTTTATATGTCTAAAGTATAATTATTATCAATTAAAATATTAGTTTAAAAATATTCAATAAATAGATTTTAAAAATGAAAGCACTAGATATTGGTCTTAGGAATTTATGTTTAAAAAATAAAAAGAAAAAGAAAAAGCAAAAAATCCTCAATATTATATTTTATAATAAATGACTTAATAAGAAACTTGTAAAATTATAATAAACACTATTAAAATAATCGAATATGATCAAAAAAAATATTTTTTTTAATAAATTTGAGTATAGTTCACATTGAAAATATTACTATCTTTAAATTCTTGAACATTTGTTTGTTATAATTGAAAAACTATGATGAATGCTAAAAAAACCTTATTTTCAATGGCTCCCAAATTTTCAAAAATTGAGACATGCTATTGTGTTTTCACCCTTAGTGAGATCACCTTCACTTTAGAAGATATTCAACATATACTTAGATCACCAATGTGGAGTAGGCAAGTGATACATGATAGGAAAATGAACCCACAAGCTGATAGAAATTTATATGCACAATCTTACAATAGACAACAATATGTATAGGTTGGTGTACCATTGTGGGGAACATATCAAGATTGTGTAAGTACATCCTACTCATTATATCTCAATCTTGGCAATACCTAATGGCAAGGGCTCATCCCTTGCATGAAAATTTACTCTTATGCCATGCAATATGGAGGATATTTCTATAGTCTACTCCTTGGGTAGTGCATGTTTTCTCATTAATATTGTGAAATTTAAAATTTCATTTATGAGGATGGTCAAGGGATTTTTGCATTTACACTACTTCATTATTAGTTGTATGAGAATATTCGCATTGCTAGACCATTACATCTTATAAAGGTTACTAGAAATGACATGCCTTATGCTTTCAAGAGGGATAGTAGTATATTAATATAATGGTGTGAGATAAGGGTACTAAAGGAATATATGTATTTTGATGGATTATTTGGAAAGGAAATTATAAAGGATTTACAGTGGCATGTGGGACTAAACTGAGGATAAATTTAGTTAAAAAATATTAGGTGGCCATAGTGGTTTATAGGGAAACACCACTATTTTGGAAAGGTTCCACTATGAGTAGTTTCTCTAGTAGTTTAAAATTTGTTAGGATGTGATCCCATGATTTCTCACTATGTATGGCTAGGTGAGATGGAGATGTCAAATTTTGTGACCTAGGTACCCATAAATATGAGGAGAAGATCATGGAGACAATCATGAGTGATGGAAAATGACATATACAATAACATGTATCACTTGAATGTAAAATTTATGCAAGTCAGTGTCTGAGAATCCACTTAAGGACTATCAAATAAATTAACACAATGAAAAACACACAAATAATGGAATAAAATAGGAAATTGGATGTAACATGAAATTTAAAATTAAATTGATTAAAAAATGTAAATTTGAACAACTATGGGTCATAATGATCTCTATATAGTTTTAAAACTTACAAACCTTCAAATTTTAAGAGGTATGTTACAATTTCAAAGGGATGCATATTTATACACATCTATATGTTGGAAATAGGATGCCACTTAATTACATTCTAAACATATTTCATGTATCTCCTAAGTCCTTGGAAAGTGTTCCCCAACACTAGGATTAGAAAGAGATTAAATTTGAATGAAATGCATATGTAAATTGACATTTGTAATTATTCCTAAATAATAGGAACATGTGTGGACACCCTAGGAGAGCTCCTACAAAATAGGAGCACATGGGCACACACATGGGAGGTGGGACACACCTTGTTTCAGTTAACTATTTGATGGATTGATAACTCTTATGTAATGCATGTCTTGTTCCTACAAAATAGGGATTGATAATTACAATTTATGTGGAGTGGCACTATCAATTCAATTTCAATTCAGTTCAATTTAGTTTAGTTCAGTTAAGTTTCAATTCAGTTCAGCTCAGTTTAGTTTAGTTCAGTTATGGTTCAATTATCTTCAGTTGCATGTTAGTTATTTTGAGTTGCATGTAGTTGACTTCAGTTGACTTGAGTTGCATAGCTAATGACTTTAGTTGCATGTTAGATAACAAGTTTTTACTTTTAGTTAACAGGGGATGATCATTAATGCATGACATTTTGCATGTAAGGTGGAGAGATATGTTTCAGTTAACAAAGATTGACTTGAACCGACCTTGGGTGCCCAAGTTGGCATCGTATAGTTAACACTTTTTCATGATAAGATATTTTATAAGGTCGAGTTAAGTGGACCCATTCTTGGGTGCCAACTTTGAGGATAAGCTTACAATATATCTTAGGAATCAATGTTGAGTTATGACTTTAGTTTGGGATG
>VDFB02026320.1:79328386-79440758 GCA_007258455.2 Sequoia sempervirens
TTTTCAAACTTTCTCATTTCAAATGCAGTCAAGGTGTAAAATAGTTGTTCTTTAGTAAACTTCTTAGGATCATACACTTCCTCAATAGCTAAAACCTTGTCACTATAACTCTTTGGTAGAGTCATCAAAATCTTCTCCATTTCATATTCATAAGTCAAAGTACCACCTTAATTTTTCACTTCATTCACCACAATATCAACCCTCTAAAAATAGCTTGCAATATCTTCACCTTCCTCCATTTTCAAGTTCCCATATCTACATTTAGTTGTTAGCTTCTTTGGAAATTTCACTCTATCGTTTCCTTCATAGATATCTTCCAAATTTTTCCAAACTTCATAAGCAATTCCCAAAGAAATAACTTTTGTTCACTCGGTCTTAGATAAAGAACTATAGATTGCATACATTTCCTTTTCATTTTCCTCATTGGAAAAAATCTCATCTACAGAAGAAGCACCACTTGTCGGTGCAACATACATTGTTTTGATAGCTTTCCAAGTCTTGTAACCAAGAGAGATCAAGTAACCTCTCATATGCACTTTCCATTCACTATAGTAAGATCCATCAAACATACGGATTGAAAATTTGTGCATCATTAGATATTTCTCAAGCAGTTAAGCTCTTCTCTGAGGAACCAAAGCTCCGATACCAACTATTGAAAGGAACAATAAAATTGAGAGGGGGGTGAATCAATTGTCACCAATCTCAAACATAGATCTCAAACAAATATTAACTTCACATCCACTTAATTTTGTTATTAAGTATAAGCATGAAATGAAAATAATAGAAACCAATATCAACACAAGAGACACTAGATTTATGTGGAAAACCCAATAAGGGAAAAACCATGGTGAGGATTAACTCACAATATAAAGTAATTCCAAACTGATTACAAAGAGGCTCACTGTCCAAATACAAGGCTCACTTCCTAAAGATAGGATTCATTGTCCACGAGGGAGGCTCATTGCCTATAGATAAAAAATATAATAAAAAAATACACCATAATAGATTACACACATCTGAAGCCTTGATCAGAAGATTGCAAACACCATTAGTTCACTACTTTCAGGAATCTGACACATTAAAGTACTACTACCTCAATTAACTTTCACACATTCTTGTTTCTAACACTTGTGGAATTCTTGATACTTAAAATCCATATCATCTTGACTTGTATTTATACCATCTTCAACCTTAGAAAATTCTCCAAGGTTAGCTACACACACTTCATTTTATAAATTCAAATTAGGTAAAAAACTCAACATTCCCGCGGTGGAAGAGAATGAGAGTGGACCAAACCAACACTTAAACAAGACCCAAAACAATGTTTTAGATCAATCACATGCTTCCTTTATTGATATGTATCCTTTTCATGGCGTGTAGACACCAAGTTAGCCAAACCTAATGAAAACATAAATGAACTTTGAAGTACATGCTTCTTCAACAAGAAGATAATATGTAGAACACATAACATGCTTCACCAAGCACTGGAAAACATCTCAAATACCTTCATATTCACCTATATCAAATGCAACAACCTTCATACATAGAACACTTTCCATCAATCCATCCAAATTGTACAAAGACACACATCAAATTTGAAACACAACTACCAGAGTACCAAACCACAAACACCTTTGACAAAACACAGATAACATCATTACAAGCCTTCTACCATATCCTCAAGACCTGAAACAAACCAGCAGAGGACTACGGAGTAGAAACATTTCTCCTAGTCACAATCTTCCAGACTAGTCCACACACCAGTGAACACAACTTTCACTCTTCATCAAACCAGAAGTTATAAACCAGGATATATCACCAACAGATGCCTATAAAAAATACTTCAGATCCGCACAAGCATAGGATCAACACAAAATAAATTTGGAGCACAATCTGGAGCACACTCTAAATACACACAACTCTGAATTCAAAATCATTTGGCAAGACAACATATCAGCACACCTGCAACACCATAAAGATAGATCCATGTACTCACAACATCTCTACAACATCTCAAGTATACATGCACAACCTAGAATCACTTGATTCCTTTCTCTGCACCAACTTATACTATGTTGACATCAATGACAACATTAATAACAACACCACCATACTCATTCATACTTGCAACAAAAACCATGGTGAGGATTAACTCACACTATAGAGAATATCAAAACCGATTATAAAAAGGCTCACTGCCTGAGATTGTGAACACCAAACCTGCACAAACTAACAAGATGCCAACAATCAAGTGTCAAACATGTTAGAAAGATCAATCTAGCATTCCCTATGAAATTCCTAAGCCAAAATCACTAGAAAACATGAAATAACAAGAAATTGAACTAAACAAAGCATGTAATCTAAATAAAATCAGCTAAACCTCCATCCCATAGGGGGAGTGGTGCTCCTTTGATGTGGAAAGAAGCCCTTTCCCATTCCCTTAGATAATTTTGATGAAGTGTAGATGATATAAGTGTACAATTGACTATAATCTAGCTAAATTGCTTGAAGATGATGAAAAGCTATGGAGTGAAATGCCTATAATGATAATTCTCTAAGTTGTGGATCCATATTGTGAAAAGGAGGCCTCTATTTATAGAAGCCAAGGGTTGAAGAATGGAGAAAATTGGTGAATGTGGGATAAATTGAGAGCCAATGAGAATGTGTCAAGTGTCACAATTCTATTGGAGGGAGTTGGAGAACATTTTGGGAAATGTGTGAGTGGAGGAGGATGGAAGAGAAGTAAATGTTGATGGTTGATAATTTGAAAATGGTGTAAGAGGAATTGAATAAGATTTGAGAGGATGTAAGAGGATTTGAAAGGTTGTAAGAGAATTTATTGCAAATGTAAGAGGATGTCGTAGATTTTTAAAAACCTTTGGAGGAAAATTTTAAATGAGAGGTTGTTGAGAGGAATATTCCTTGGAATATGCCTTGGTGAGGGAAAATAGATGAATTAAATAAGTAATTGAAATTATTTTCATGTGCAACCTGGTTAGTTGATCATAAGTTGATTTAACTCTTGAGGAATTAAAAGTTGGAGGAATTGATAATGATGATTAGAAAGTTGATTTAGGATTAATTAATCAGGATGGATTAGGAGATTGTGACATTTTATGTGATTGATTTTATTCAAATGAGAGGATTAAAAGCGGATTTAATTAAATAATTCGATTTAATTAAATAGGATGAATAATTAGTTAGAAGAAGGGTGAATTAATCAATAAATTTAATTATTTGATTAACACTTGAATTTACTAAATTTAATTAAATAATGTTGATTATTCAATTAATTGATGGATTTGAAGTGATTTAGGAAGAAACAATGTTAATTTATCAGAATTAAATGCATAGTAGGTCAATCAATAATTTTACAACATGTACATTTTGCTCCTCTTTGAAGCGGGGTACCACTATGTTAGTTAAAAGAATAACACTACCATGATCAAAATTCAAAAAAATTCTAATTCTTTAAGATGGCTTACTACTGCCTTAGTGGAAGAAATTATGCTGCTACATTGCCCCCTTGAGAGATTAGGTAAAAAAATTCAATTTTGGGTTGAGCTCGCAATAAAAATATAAGATCAGTTCAGCTCAAAGATGATTAGAAAGCTCATATGTCTAATGTAGATAGATTTGATGATGTATAGAGAGTCAGTGGCCATGGGTAGCCTCATGTATATTTTGATATAACACACTAATTTGATACTTGGATAGAAATTTTAGTAAAGATAGAAGAATAATAAGAATAAGAGGGATCAACCCTTGAATTCAAGAAGATGCAGAAGTCCAACAAGTCTATGAATTGTTGAGACCTTATTAGATATGGTGATGAGTAATGATGACTTGCTTATCAAGGGATTGGGACATGAATGGCATGACTTTCCTTATGTTTGATAAAACACATAGATGCAATGCTTCAAGGTATAGACAACCAAGATGGAAGGTTATCTAATGCCATGGACTTTGACTCGAAAAATAGATAAGAGTATTCTTGTTCACACCTAACATACAAAAACTTTACTAGGATGCACTTCAGAAGTTTCAAACATCTCGTACCAAAACACAAAGAGGTATAACCTATCAATGTAATAGTCAACAAGTTTCCCAAAGCACCTTCCATACATACCTAACAAAGCAAGTATTCACCAAGTTATATTACAAGAATGTCCAACAAGCACAAAAAACAAAAGATAATGATCAATGCCCCATTCCTTTTTCTCTAAATCATTTTGATAGATATCATCAAAAATTCATTGGAATGAGCACAATAAGATAAATCAAAGAAAAGATCAAGTGAACAAACAAGCCAATGTTCTTCATACCTCTAGCCAAGGGGATGTGTTTTGTTTAGGATAAGTATCCAAAGTGTTTGCCAAAGATAATGCCTATTATAGGAAGGATGCATCCTAGGACATGTTAGTGGATGGTGGCAAGTTGATAGGTTTTTTGAATGGTCATTGATATAAGGTTGATTGTGAATGGTCAATAGTTTGATTTGTGTTTTAAAATTTTGTTGTTTCTACTTTGATTTTACATTTGAAGTTTGCTTTTGCTAATTGTTGTGGTTTTTTCTGTTTTTTTCCAAAGGGTGGAGATGACAATTGATTTATTATGGATGATATTATCGTGGGTGAAGTGAAATGAGATAGATGGATTTTTTTCAAATATTTGGATGTTTTTAATGTTTTTGAAATGCTATGAGGCTATTTTTTTTGGATTTTTGGGTTATTTAAATATTTTTGTGTTTTGTGTCTCAGGGGCTCATAAAAGATTAGCCTTGCCTATGTTTAAGCTAAGAGATGACATAGTTTGGATACCATGTTTTTTACTTTTTTTGACTTTTTGACTTGTTTTTGGATTTTGATATGTTTTGGATGTTTTTAGATTTTTACATGATTTTGACGGTTTGGATATGGACATGTGTGACGATATCAGTGCTCTATTTTTTAGGATTTTTTTGAAAACCAAGCTAAGGTTGATTGATCTGACTGATGGATTGATGATGATAACATTGTTCAAGATACACAATGATGCAAGGATAGTGTTAATCAACACAAGGATTGGGAAGGATATCCCAAGATGATAATGGATTGATTGGATTTGATTGATCAAGATTGTGAAGCTCTATTTGGAACAAAATCTATTTGAATGATTTGATTGATGTTGAAGCACACATTAGATGCGAGTGATATGATTGTTTGGATTAATGTTCAATGAAAGATGAAGCTTGATAAGGAACATCTTCCTGTCAAAATATGCCATGGGCTAGTGATTTGGAATTTTTGGCTCACAAATGTTTTGACCAATTTGATTTCATGCTTGCCAATGTTTGCATCACCATAGAAGTTGGAAGATACAGATCAAGATTTATCCCCAAAGCAAGATGTAAATATCTACCCCTAGTGTCTAGAAATGTATGGAATTCCATGGGTGGATGCTTGGATAGGTATATGGATGGATGGATATGGTAAGCATGCAAAGGATACCAAGGATTATCTTGTGACAAGATATGGTGTTCGAACAAAGGAATGCTTCATTGGATAATGCTTCCTAGCTTAGATAACGTTGGGAAGTACAGGATCAATGAAAATGACCCATGTCAAGATGTTTATAATAAGCAAGTGTAAAGTGTGCACCAAACTTTCATCAAGATCAAGATAATGAATGAAAATGGATTGGATAAATGGTTCATGGGTGAATGGATTGATTATGGATGAGATGGATGGAATGTTGGAGTTTATTATGGATGGGATGAGATGCTTCCACCTAAATTAGTGCACATAGATGATCAATTCTATACATGATGCTTGTTTTCCAAGTTTTTATCATGGTACTTGTCCAAAGTGCCACCGTAGTGGTTTTCATTGGAGGACGATTTTTATTTTTACAATTTACATGATTTTTTTTTTTTTCTAAAAGATTTTAAGCTCATGTTGAACCACCTTGTGGTGTCGATGTATATGCTTCTGTCATGATGTGTCATCGATATCTTGCTTGAAGAAGCTACTTTTCCAAGATACATGCACTTGAATGCAACTTTTGAGATACTTTATCTACTTTTTTGATATCAGAGTTAACTTTGTCTTTATGCGCACATCACAATAGAGTTCCTTCTAAATCCTTATGATGAAGGGTTGTTGCCAATACATGATCAATGTGAGACTTATATATCATGTGTGGAGGCATGGATGGTTTTGTTTGTTTAGGGATAGGAGATTGATTAGTTGATAGTTTGGAACCTACGACTCTCCAAACATGGGAAAATGAGCAATAATGGGTGGATACAGAAGTGTGTATGGAATTAGGACCAACTGCTTGATATACTTTGTACATTGCTTGAGAAGCCTACTTTTTCCTTTTTGGACACCTTTGATGGATACTTTTCCCTTTTTTTAATTTTTCTCCATAGTTTCTTTGACTAATGGAGTTTGATAGGGATAATATTTCTTTGTATTCTTTGGTATCCACTTGTATTTTATTTTTCCTTCATGCTTCGCTACTTATTTTCCTTTGACGATGTTCTTCTTGCTTTGATTCACATCCTTATTTTGATGTTGGTCCCAATTTATGGATGGGGTGATGGGTGGATGAAGATTCATGACGTGGTTGGTTGTAGTATTGGCATTGGTTTCACCATAAGGACTCTTCATGCTCCCTATGTTGATGCTTGCACTAGATAAAATTTCCCCCATTATTATAGAGGTATCACTGATATGTTTAGGTCCATTAATTGTTGAATAACCAAGACCTTGATGCTTAGGATTTCCAATAATCTGCACTGGTTCTAGGATACCGTGTTCATGTAGGCCTAATCCTCTGCCTTGATAATTCATCTATTGAAATATTTTATTTGCAATAGGATATGATTTACCTTGGAAACAAGGTTCTACTCCTTCTCTACTCTATTGTAGATATTCAAAGGTGATAGCTTCTTCATTGATAAGATATCTTTCCCTAAAAAAGGTAAGTGATCCAAGTTTATAAGTGATAGGATCCTTCATAAGTGGGATAACTTCCTAATTCATATCTTTGGCTTGATCTTGTGAAATATCATATTTTAATGCTTCTTCAAGAGGTGTTGATGATTCACTATCCACATAAAAGTATCTATCATGATTCATTTTTGATATTCCTTCATAGGATGTTTTTGGTTCATTGCTTATGTAGAAGCCTTCTTCATGACTCATTTCTGATATGTCTCTAGATTTTTATATATCTTGATCATGTGTACAAATGTTAAGAGTAGGAGACTCTTTTTCCTTGGTAATGATATCAAGAGTATGAGAATCTTTTTTTGAATCAACATAATCTACATGTCCATTAGGAGTGGGTAGATGGAGGAATATGTGCTATATGGATATGATCATCATTTGTGACATTTTGTATAGATTGGAGAGTGTCCATTAGATCACTGTAGTATCTTGGAGATATGAATTCTTGATCTTGATTAATTTTGGAATTGCTTTTGACATTCTTTGGATCAAGTTCTTGAAATGGGTCAATTTCAAAGGATGGATTGCTTATTAAGGGTTATTGAATATCTTCATTAGGAATGGGAAGTGGCTCAATATCCTCTTGAGCTTTGAGTGGATTTAGATCAAGTATTGAGTTGAGGATTTCTTCAATATCTATAACCATGAGGTCAAAGGATGTTAATATGTCTTGGAAAGGACCATTGCTAGACTTTAGTGAAAGATATTGATCATGCTTTGGAATAAATTCTTGAGATATGTCCTCTAACTCATTAGGTGAAGTAGAGACATTTTCAACATGATCATTGGTCAATAGATCATGGATTATGTCAATAAGATCAAATAATTCTAACACTCCTTGAAATAGGTCATTGTCGAATATTGTTGAGGGGTTTTGATCATGACTAAAGAGTGACTCTTGTTGTATGTTGAGTTCATCATCAAATGAGGTAGAAATATCTTCAAGGTGATCATTGATGGATAGATCTTGATCATTTTTTTCAAAAATTGTGGTGGAGATATTGTCAATGTTTTCAACCATAGGATCAAATGATGTTAACATTTCTTGAATTGGATCATTATTGGGAATTGTTGGTGGATTTTGATCATGATTGAAAAGTGAATTTGGATATATGTTTATTTGATCATTGGATGAGGTAGAAACATATTCAAGGTTCTCATTTATGGATGGATCTTGATCATTATTTTCAACAATTGTGGTGGAGAGATTGTCACTACTATCACTAGTGGTTGAATCTTGATCATTGTCCTCAACAATTATTATTTCTTGATCAATAAGGTCTTGGATGAGATTTTTGAGTTGAATAAAATTTGATGTTTTATGAATATTTTCTATATGATACTCACAATAAGATCCACCCCTATTCCAAGGGAATTTTAGGATAGAGTTGAAATAACTTACTTTTGGAAGAGTGATGAGTTTTACATTAACTAGCTTTTTTAACACTAATTCAATTGGTACTCTAAAAGGAGTGTATTCACATTTGTGATCTTGTGAGGTTTTTACTTGTTGAGGTGATTCTTGTTGTGATTGATCTTGGAGATGTGGTGATTGATCTTCAATATGTGGTGATTGGGTTTGTTGATGTTGTTGATCTCAATATCCAACCTCTTGATATTGGATATATTATTCTTGATGTGATTGTGGACACAAATTAATGCTTTGATGAGATGGTTTAACCAATGGAAGAGTGTATTGATTTTGGGGTGGAGATGTCTCTTGGTGATATGAATCAACAAATTTTCTAATTATAACAATTTGATCTTGCAAAATTTGATCTTGATTTTGATCTTGACACCCTTGATATAGTTGATTTGGTTTTTGTTCAAGAAAATTTGGAATGTATACTTGTGGTGTTTGTGTGGGGTCATGGACAAATTGATTTTGGGAAATGTTATAATTTGGGATGATGTTTGGATTTGGTATTATAGGTTGAAATTGAACATTATTGTGGTTGGGAATCACATTTATTTGATTTAGGTGACTTTGATTTTGCATGGTGTTACCTTGACTTGAATCAATACATGGAATTGTTAACATATTTTTTGGAATTTGAATAACATTTTTATGATTCACAAACATATCTATCCCAAAGTTTACCAAGTGTGGATTTGAAATGTTCATGTTTGGTAAACTTGTACTTGGTATATTCACATTTGAAATGTATTGATTTGGTGGGATAATGTTGTTTTGTTGAAGACTCATGCATTGATTCTTTGATTGATAGATTTGTAGGTTTGGACTTTGATTTAAATCTACCATAGGGATAGGTGTTCCAAAATTTATATGGGGCATACTCACATTTGTTGTACCATTGAGGTTTTGGGGGGATAATGATCCCATGTACGGATTGTATAAACATGAGTTTTGATAATCAATTGACATTGTAAGGCTTTGATATTTTGGTTGATTTATACCACTAATGATGTATGAATCAAGTTTATATTCCATTTTTTTCTTGTGTTTTGACCTTGTTGACCTCTAAGGAATTTAGAACCAATGATGAGATGAAAGATGAAAGGGGTGAATGATATGGGTGTTGAACTTTTAGGAACCTTGGATCAATGCTAGACACTAGGATTTTTTATTGGATTGGTTTGATTTGATTTGGATAATGGACTTGTAGATCCCAAGATGTTAGCTATTATCTTGGGGTAAACTTTTCCAAAGGGGTGATAATTTAACTAAATGGGTGAGGAAGGATTGATTTTGATTTTGATTCAAGGATTTACCAAAAGTCTAGAATAGATTTATTTCCAAAGTTCTAAAAGTTGTTTGTGGGATGGAGATAATAAATATTTGGGACGGATGAAGTGTTGATTTTGATCCTAGATGAACCTAGAGATACTTTTCTTTACAAGAC
The DNA here is from genome assembly GCA_007258455.2 of Sequoia sempervirens. Taxonomy (NCBI): domain Eukaryota; kingdom Viridiplantae; phylum Streptophyta; class Pinopsida; order Cupressales; family Cupressaceae; genus Sequoia; species Sequoia sempervirens. Next base: position 79,338,246 of record VDFB02026320.1, read on the forward strand.
CAAGATATTGAAGAACATGCCTTACCCTATGAGCAGTTCAAACCAAAAGACCAATTTTTGCATGGAAAATCATATGACCAAAAGATAGACAAGCACATGTGTGGGGTTTAATTTGATTTTAATCTTGATTAATGAATTGCTTTTACCACATACACTTATCTTGCTTAGTTTTCAAACTGAATGTCTATGTCTTAACTCTTTTTCATTCCACAAGGTCCATTATGTGAAAATTAAAGAATCAAAGGTATAGTTTTCCTAGGTTGACTTTGTAGAAAACAAATTGAGCTATGGGCCCAAATATTTAAAAGCCTCTAAGGATAGAATCCCTAAGGACAAGCAGTAACATTTGGACTCTTCAAGGATATTTTCTCTTTCTAAAGGGTTTGAAATTTTGATGACTTGTTGAATGTTTGTTTCAAAGTTTTGAGATTTCAAGCAATATATTTGACTAACTCGCAAATTGCACAACCCTAGGATAGAAATGACTATATTTTTTGAATTCTCACTAGGATTTCTCTAGTTGCGCTTATTTAGAGCAGATGATTAGAAGCTTGAAGACCTACACTCACTTCTATGGGTTAGCCAAGCTTTGAGTTCTCATGAGTCTCCCATGACAAATTCTTCATATCTACTAAGAACCAAAAGTATGTGGGATGGCTTCAGAGGTCTGACCTCCTAACACCAACAAATATTAGGGATTTTTGGCTTCTACACAAAGGTTCATAATAAGGGCATCTAGTTTAGAGGGTGCAATGATAAAATCCTTGTGAGAGGTCTCCCAACCCTTAGAACAAGATATTTACACATCATAAAGATACTAGGGGAGAGCTATCATGTACCACTTCCCATTTTTTTATGATTTTCATTGCAACCACAAATTTATATAGTGGTTTGGAAGAGATTGGCTTATGCTCATTACCGCTTGGGTCATTCCCTTGGGGTGAGTACTTTTTCCCACCAAGATAGGCCCTTAAAAGTGAAAAATAGCGAGTAAGTACATCCATAGTTCGATCATATTTTATTGCATGAACAAAGAGAGAAGACACGCTATAACTTTTCTCACACCAACATGATTTGTTCAATTTTAAAAACCCAAATTTGAAATGTGGAGGAAATTTTTTAGACAACCTAATGTCACTAAAATGCTTTTGATTCTCAAGATCATTGTGAAGCACGAGAGAAGTGAATACACATTCGAATGACATGAGTTTGTAAAAAAGATTACAAAACAAAGCAAACACAAGTTCTTTTTAAGCCCAAATAAAGATGAATTCTTTTTAGAGAACCAAGCTTAAATATGAGTTTGTCTTGTTCAATTTTAGCTCACAAAGAAATATCTAGTAGGTTCCTAATGTTCAATTTTAACCAAATTTCACAAAGCTTGAGTTGTTTGTAAATTTTATGCCCAAAATAATTCTAGTTGGTCCTAAAGCATGAATGGAAAATAACATATGATGGGTTATTTTCCAATGAGTGTTTAAAAACACTATTACAATGAGTATCAAATTCTTTTTCTTTCTCTTTCATGCTCCCTGATCCTTTAAAATCTGCAATCCATACTCCAAATTTTAGATATAATCAAGAAAACAAGATGTGAGGGTTAGATAAATGATTAAACATAAAAATCGTAAAACTTAGACCAAGTTACAATGTGATTTAATTTTAGGTGAAAATTTGAAAAATTTAACTCTATCAAAGTTGAGAAACACATACACCATTGGATAGCTTATGAAATTCTACCCCATTTCAAAAAAACATCTTTGAAAAAGACCAAAATATGACCAAGATATGGCCATTTTAAGATTGTGTGCAAAAGCAAGAAAACAAAGGTGATGCTCTATGGGCTCACAAATGAAAAAAGGCAACAAAAGCAACGCTCTACGGGCTCACAAATGAAAAAGGAAATTCTCTACGCTAACCCATGGACCTCAAATGCAACTCTATGATGACAAACACAACTCTGTTTGCAAAGGAAGCACTATATTATCAAAAGCAACGCTCTAGGGGCTCGCAAATGAACAAAGGTGGTGACACATTCCTCTGTCTACAAAAAAATGAACAAATCAAGCAAACATTAATAAATTAAGATGATCAACCCTCCTTCTAGTGCAAAAATGTGAACACCAAACCTACACAAACTAACAAGAGACCAACAATCAAGTGTCAACACATGTTAGAAAGATCAGTCTAGTTTTGCCTATGAAATTCTTTAACCAAAATCACTAGAAAACATGAAATAACAAGAAATTGAACTAAACAAAGCATGTAATCTAAATAAAATCAGCTAAACCTCCATCCCATAGGGGGAGTGGTGCTCCTTTGATGCGGAAAAAAGCCCTTTTCCCAATCCCTTTGATAATTTTGATGAAGTGTAGATGATCTAAGTGTAAAATTGACTATAATCTAGCTAAATTGTTTGAAGATGATGAAAAGCTATGGAGTGAAATGCCTATAATTATAATGCTCTAAGTTGTGGATCCATATTGTGAAAAGGATGTCTCTATTTACATAATTCAAGGGTTGAAGAATGGAGTAAATTGGTGAATGTGGGATAAATTGAGAGCCAATGAGAATGTGTCAAGTGTCACAATTCTATTGGAGGAAGTTGGAGCACATTTTGAGAAATGTGTGAGTGGATGAGGATGGAAGAGAAGTAAATGTTGATGGTTGAGAATTTGAAAATGGTGTAAGAGGAATTGAATAAAATTTGAGAGGATGTAAGAGGATTTGAAAGGTTGTAAGAGAATTTATTGCAAATGTAAGAGGATGTGATATATTTTTGAAAACCTTTGGAGGGAAATTGAATGAGAGGTTGTTGAGAGGAATATTCCAAGTGGAATATGCCTTGGTGAGGGAAAAAAGATGAATTAAATAATTAATTGAAATTATTTTCATGTGCAAACTAGTTAGTTGATCATGACTTAATTTAACTCTTGAGAAGTTAAAACCTGGAGGAATTGATAATGGTGATTAGAAAGTTAATTTAGGATTAATTAATCCAAAATTAATTAATTGGGATGGATTATGAGATTGTGGCATTTGATGTGATTGATTTTAATCAAATGAGAGGATTAAAAGGGGATCTAATTAAATAGGATGAATAATTAGTTAGAAGAAGGGTGAATTAACCAATAAATTTAATTATTTGATTAATAGTTGAATTTTCTAAATTTAATTAAATAATGTTCATTGTTCAATTAATTTATGAATTTGAAGTGATTTAGGAAGAAACGATGTTAATTTATCATAATTAGATGCATAGTACCAATCGGGACTTTTTCGGTGTCTACAAAGATAAAGCTCATTGTCCAACATAGCTACAACCTGAAGGGATCACTACCACAGAGATACAAAGAAGATAAAAAAATTGTTATAGAGATACAACAATCCCAATGCAACAAAGGATTCCACCACAATCACTGATCAACTTGCAAGAATGATAGAGTTCACTTTTTGCTCACTGCATCCAGAAACTCAGCATTAATCTTCGCACTAATCTACCACACATATAACTCACACACTTTCATAATAGCATCAAAGTTGCATATTCTCTTTCACATATCTTCCTTCTTTTCTTGTGTACAATTTTCATCACTAGCTCATCCTATATTTATACTATCTCCAACCTTGAAAAGATGCAAAGTCTGCCATCCAAATTTAAATTCAAATTAGTTCAACACCAAAATATCCTAGGGTGGAATTAGAATGAGGGTGACCCAAACACACACTTCACCAAGACCCATAATAGATCCAACATGCTCCATCAACTTCAAAGATAGTTCTTAACGCTTGGCCAACCAAACCAGTGTAAAACGCATAGAACAATTAAGCTCGAAACTTCTAGAAACCAAAAATATCTTCAATGCAATCAGAACATCTTATCTCTAGAACAACAAGTCAAAAGACTTCATCAAAGAGAAATCTAGACCAGCAACATTTCTCCCAAACCTCAACTAGAACAAAAAAAAAAACATATTTCACAACTGGTGAACACAACTCAAACTTCACAAATAACCAATAGCCAAGAATCTAGATATAGCAACCTTCAATAACCATGACTAACATATCTAAACCACACAAACATAGGGACAAGTACCAGATCATCATGCTAAGCAACAACTAAATACCTGTAATCTTCCTTTAATACAATTTTCTCAATATCCTCAACATATACAACCAACAACTAGTAGATAACCTATTGACCAGTTGACATCAATGACAACACTTTCATTCCTTTTTCCATTCTTGCAACAATTTTATGCAAAATCAACCATTGATAATATAGTTACAATTAGAAATGTGTTTCTACATGTGTGAAATTTTCCATCAAACCATCGAGCATGTTGAGAGTGCTTGACATATTTTGGTACAATCTTACTCTTAAATTTTGATATGAATGCATGTACACTATTTTTTTTTGTAATTAAATTATAGTGCTTTCCAATTTTTCAATCTTTTAAGGAATACTCATCATTCTTAAATCTTTTAACATCCACTAATTGTTGTCCAAAATCATTTTCAACACTTTCATGCATACAAACTCCTAAGAATGAAATATTGCCACAACTAGTGCATTGTCCAAAAATACATGAACTTAAATAAAATAATTTCCCATTAGATCTTTCACAAAATAAAATTGCTATAAATTCCTTAATGGTTTTAGGTGGCATATTAATACCACATTCCTACATAATCATGTTAAAATGTAAAGTAGAACATATATATCAAAAAATATCATAATAATAATGAAATTGAACATAAGTTTTACAACAAGATATTTGTTCCTTATTAATTTTCACATACCAAGGTTTACATTTTTCAAAAGATATTTGACTTATTCTAATATTACCGAGTAACAATGAATCAGCACAAAATTTTGTATAAAATTTAGTTTGAGTTGTGTCTAATAGGTGTTTTGGATGAGGATCACGAACTTTGGACCCCTCTTAATTTTAAAACATCTCTAGAATTAGATGATACCCTAGTATTATCATGCCAATATTTTTCAATCAAATCTTTGATTTCAATATTCAATTCCATGTCAGACCTCGAGAGTCAACCACTAAAACTCCAACATTGGTTGATTGGATCTTTTTTATACTTTCTCTTCTCTTTTCTGCTCTTACCAATGTTTTAGAATGTATTTTTAGAATTTCACTAATATTGCTTAACATTCTTTTATTCAAAGTTGTTTTATTAACTATAGCAATTGTTATAGCTTTTCATGTCACATTCTTATCTTTATATCAATTATTCTTTTCAATAGACTTCATGACACTAGCAATTGTAGATGTAGCAAGTTTAAGTGATTCATCTTGTATTTTTGGTTTAACAAAAATGCCTAAATTTTTCATTACTTTTCTCATTTTTCACATTCTCGTCAATTGCATCATGAGTTGACATTCAAACGATAGTTTTTTAAGATAAAAAAAATATTTGTATAATCTATTGGCATGAGTTCTTATTTGTCTCCAAGAAATCTTACCAAAAATATTATCCAAATAGTACTTTCAATTTTTAAAAAAATATTTTCATTTTTAACATCACAAGGATTTTCGTTTTCATTTTCAACTTCAAAAGGATTTTCATTTTCATTTTAATCAACAAAACGGTTTTTATTTTCATTTTCAACAAAAGGATTTTTATTTTTATTTTCAACAACAAAATGATTTTTATTTTCATTTTTAACAACAAAACAATTTTTATTTTTATTTTCAATAACAAAATGATTTTCATTTTTATTTTCAACAACAAAAAGATTTTCACTTTCATTTTCAACAACAAAACTATTTTCATTTCCATTTTCAACAACAAAATGATTTTCATCTTCATTTTGAACAACAAAATGATTTTCATTTTCATTTTCAACAACAAAAAGTCTAAATTCATTATCTCTATGAATATTATCGATCTCATCATCGTTAAATCCGACTTCTTTTAAATCTTCTACAATCAAAGTTTCCATATCATTCAAAGGTGGATTTGAAGACATACCTGGATTTGTGCCTATTGTCACATTCTCCATAGCATTCAAAGGTGGATTTGAAGACATACCTGGATTAGTTTGTATAATTGTATTATTTTCCATATTCACCTCATGCAAATTTGCATAATCTACATCCATGGTCTCTTCAATGTTTTTATTTTCAATAGTCATGGAATTGGATGCTTCAGCATTATTCATTGATCGAATCATCATTCTTTTATCTCTTTATCTTTTTGTCTTCTCCTCTCTCTATGCTTGAATTTCTTCAGGGGTTAATACCTTCTCATCTTTCTTCTTATTGCGACATTGTGATCCCATGATTACAAAATTATGAAGTACAAATGAATGCAAATAGTGAAAGTCTTCCTTCTTTGTTCCTCCAAATGAGTAGAAAATGAACACAATTCCACTGAAAAACTATCCCAATGATGCCACCTTTCAAAATTCAAATCAAATTGCACTTGTTCAAGAGCCTATGGAAGACAATTTGATAGAAAACAGGGAAAATTGTCGATGTTGGTCATACCCACTATCACGTTCTATAATTCATAGTAATTTTCTTAGCAAAAAAAAAAGGGTAAAAAATGAAAGATGATCTCGTTTTATAATCAGGATCCCGTAGTAAATGGGATCTTGTTTCTTTCCAACGGTTAAAATAATGAATGAAGCAAATGGGATTACGTTTTTTTTAATTTGAATTTTTGGTCGGTTTTTTTTTTGTTTTTTTGTTTGGGAAAAGGCTTAGGGACCTAAACCTAAGCTTTGAACCTGGTTTGACATGCAACTTGAAGGTCATGTCAATGTCACTAGAAAGGAGTGACTTCGGACATATGCCTAAAGACCTTTTTGCAAAAATTTTTGACAAAATTAAAACTCATTATAGATGAGACAATGTAGATTCCAAATATGTAATTTTTTTACAATTAGATTTTTTTTCTATTTTTCAATTTTTTTTTATTTTAGTATTTTTATAATTTTTTATTAAAATATTTTTTTGAAAAATGAATTATATGATAGTTTTCTTTAGAAAATTCTCTTCAATTTGAAAAAAAAATAAAAAAAATGATAAGTTTTGGCCATCTTATGCGTGACATAATGATAATTTTTCAAAACAACAAATATGGCCAATAAAAATTAACAAAAAAATTACAAAAAAAGATCATGAGCATTCTTTAGTATGTTACAAATATTTTCCCAAAATTATTTAAAAAATACAATTATTTAGGTCAAAATATGGATGTCGTACATATGCATGATATGATAAAAAAAAATGACTTTTAAACAATGGTTTTTAGAAACACCTATTGAAAATCAATTTGTATCATTTGGGTATTAAAATAAACTACATATTTAGAAACTAGACTTTGAGTACTAAATTTTATGATTAATGACTTTAAAAATATTCTATCTCTAAGTACTTCAAATTTTAAGGTCAAATGTGACAAATTCTGAAAATCAGGGAAAACACAAAGTGGACTCAATTCCTTGCACACAACATTCTATGTTTTCATCTACACAACCAAGTCGCAGCCTCCCTGATGCTCTTATATTTTTTTATGCAATAAATTCAACATACTAGATTATCAATTCTCTTTGATTGATATTCAAAGCTTCCAAAGCAAATACATTCACAAATTTTAAATGTTTTACTCTATTGCAATAAGGTATTGTATGGACTTGGATTAATTAGGAAATCTCAAGCTCAACCTGCATAAACCCCTTTTTTGGTTGAATTTCCAACACAAGGAATCAAAAACATAACTAATATCTCTGCCTCTAATAGTTATTGTGCATTTTCTATTGTTTCTAACACTACATCAGACCAAGTACGATTTTGAATTGATTCCACACTCAATTGATTTATTTTTGGTTAGTAGTGATTTCCTTTTTATTTTTTTATAAGATTGGCTAAAAAGTCATCTTCAAGAATGTAATCATTATTGATGAACTATATAAGAAAAGTACCTCTGAAAATAGGTGTAGATAGGTCGACACCACAAGTTATTCCTTCATCCTATGTGCAGAATCCTCCTTCGCTAAGACTTTCTCCCTTATTTTTCAGGCAATTCTTATTAAATTTTAACTGATTTTTGTTTATTTTTTAATAAAACTTATTTAATTTATTTTTTATTTTCTTTAACAATAACATTAATGTAATTAATATAAAATTATTTATATGTTTAATAACAAAAATTTATAGATTTATTTATTCATTTATATATAAAAATAATAATATATTTATTATATTATTATTAATATATATAAATATAATTTATGGAATTAACTAAGTAAAATATTTTATTTTTACATTCAATCAACTTAACTCTTGAAAACATATTAACCATAAACATGTCTTCTATTTTTTTCCAATTAAGTTTATTTTCACCAACATAATACCATAAACATAGTCATAAATTAATTAAGTCATAATCCACAAATGATGTATTCATATAAAGCATGCAATCATATTCATACAATGCAAGATGGATGTGATTACGTGAGTGTGTGCATGCATCATGTTTCCATCATACTAATTATTTCCAAGTGGCTAGGATACCTCTACCTCAGCCATCTTCTTGACATTGACATGTTCCTGCACTCATTCACACTCAAATTTACCTCAATAGGTTAATCCATAAAACCATAGTCGAAACACATGAACATAACATTTAAAACACATTTATCCATAATCAAACAATCATAAATTAATTAACCATTAGTCTCAACTAGTTTCATTTATTAAGTTTATGCAAGCAAAAATGAGATGTGACAAATGTGATCATGTAAGAACATCTACCAAGGGGTGAGGGCTTGCCCCTAACAATGAGGACAATGAGTAAACAATATCCAAAGTGCAAGGTATGACATGTAAGCACACATAAATGTCATGTTAGACATAAATGTGTATGCATGGACACAAAAGCATAACTCATAGATATAAACATGAAAGGAAAAGGGATTGCATGTATAAGATCACCTACGGCCAAGGATATAACAAAAAATACATGTAGGTGAGAAGGAAGTAGGATAAGGAAAATGAACCATAATATATGATAATTAAAGGGCATGTTAAATCTATAGCTTGTAATTAAATATGTAGTAAATCTTAAACCCTAAAATCAAATATCTAAATTTATTGCCTATAAAATTATTTGAATCTATATCCTATAATATCGTATAAATATGTATAGTTTATAATTTCATTCCATTTTTACTTATGAAAATGATCCCAAGAATATATAAAACCATGTGAATTGATAAAAATATGAGTCATAAAACCATATAGTATGCTAAAATGTGTACAATAATAAATAATACCATCATGAATGACTCAAAAATATAATGGCAATCAAGTCTACTAATGTGTCTTACAAAAATAATCTCTCAAGGTAAGTGTCATGATATATATAGTCTTAGGAGATTGCTATTATAATAAATTCCCCTATGAAAAATGTGTTATTAAAATGTGTGATTAATCAAATCTCATGGCTAATAAGGTAGATCATTGTGAAAAATAAAATTTGTATTATGTACAACAAGTTAGAGAATAAGTTGAGGAAAAGGCACATCCAAAAAATAATATTCCCTTACTATATATAGCTTACAACAATTGTAAAAGGATAATTAATTTTCACATTCACTTTTTGAAGAGCTTAGAGGAGAGAAAAAAATATCATCATCTAAGACACATTGGTTGAGTCACATCAATCAAGTACAGTGTGTTGGGATTAAGGTGTCTCAACCTTAGAGTCCTAATATTGTTTTAATTAATGTATTGTTATATTTATTTTTATTATTTATTTACCTATGGTGTCATGTCACAAATTGGGACCCACCAGTTGGGTGGCATCCCTGTTGGAGGTGGTTGAATGACACATAATCATCCCAAGTGGACATAGGTGTCCCACTTTGGAATATTTGACCTATGATAGATTCTATGGCATGTTATAAGGCATATTGTTGCATGGAGAAAGTTGGTGCCCAAGTTGGGTTATGACAGGATGTAAGAGAATCGACTATTTTTAGTCAGTTATGATAGATTCTCTTACAAATTCCTATGATAGATTTTATGGAAGATTTATGACATATTCTATGATAATTATAAGGCATCTATCATAAGAAATTATGAGCACATTTTGGGTGCCCAAGCTAGGAGAGAGAATATTTGCATGTATGGCAATTTTAAGAGGTGTAAGTGAATCCAATACAAGTGTCCAAATTCATATCTATGGCATAGGATATTGTGTCATGTGTATTTGGATGCCCATCCCCTTCTAGAAGATTCTCTTGGCTTGTATTCTCTATAAAATGTATGTCTTGCATTGTAGAATGTATGGTTGTTTTCCAAGTAATGAAGTGCTACTAGTATCACTCCAAAATAGGTGTTTGTTTGGAAGCACGTGTTGAAGAATATTTGTACTTGGTGACATCACGTATTCATTATTTGAAGTAATATAGAAGTATTGTTCTTTTGGAGGGTGGGGTTTCTTACCCGAAAGGGTTTTCCCCATGTATATTTGGTGTATGCTAGTTTATGTGTACTTGTTCTATTCATTTATTCTCTATGTGCTTCTATTGTTATAATAGAATAAGGTCTTTAAAAAAAAAATTGTAACTCTCCCCTGTTTAGATTAGTGTAGGAAGTTGTTTCCGCTCACTTGGCTTCCTTTCATTTGGTATTAGAGTCGGGCCATACTTGGCTCCTTTGTTGGGTTAGAAGGGTTTTTTGAGCTAATCTTTGTTTCAGTGGGAGTTTTACAAAAGCGTGTGTTTCATTACCTTATTGTAGGAAAGGGATGGCAGGCACATCTGGGAGGATTGAGATGGAGAAGTTTAATGACAGTAATTTTTAGTTGTGGAAGCTCAAAATGGAAGACATGCTTGTATATTGAGATCTATGGCTTGTAGTTTCTGGAACCATGCCACAAGGCATGAAACAAGAGGATTGGATCTCATGGATAGGAAATCCAAGGGTCTTATTAGACTCTATTTGGTTGATTATGTCCTCTTGAATGTCCATGAAGAGAAAAATTATGCTTCTCTATGGAAGAAGCTTGGTGATGTCTATTAGGCTAAATCCCTAGTAAACAATATTTTCTTGAGAAAGAAGATGTATTCTCTAAAAATGGAAGATGGAGGATCTGTGGAAGATCACTTAAAATCTTTTAACATGTTGGTTGCACAATTGGGTTCTGTTGGAGACAAGATAGATGAACAAGATTGTTGCATGCTCCTTTTATGTGTGTTTCCAAACTCTTGGGATCACCTGGTGATGGCTATTGAAATAACTACTTCCACCTTTAAGATGGATGAGGTTGGTGCCTGATTATTATTTGAAGAGATGTGAAGGAAGACTTCTTAGATGGCTAAGGAAGCCCTTGCAGTTTGTGGTACACCAAAGGAGAGAGGCAAAAAGAAAGACAATAAATCTAAGTCAAAGTGACTCTTGGTAAGAAGTCCAAGGAAAAATGTTGGAGGTGTGGCAAAATGATTTGCATTCAAAAAGATTGCAAGGAGAAGAAGAAAAATGAGTCTTTCTCTTATTTTGAATTTGAAAAATCATCCCAAGATGATGGAGAAGCATTCATTGAAGCCTTGGCAGCCCATGCATCAAATGATGTGTGATTGATAGATTCAGATGCATCCTACATGACCTCTCATAGAGATTGGTTCTCAAAGTATGAGGAGTTCATCGGTGGAGAGGTGTACCTGGGTGATGATTCTCACTTGAAGATTGTTGGCCGTGGAAGATTCAAAATCAAATTTCCTAATGGAAGAGTGAAGGGGATTGATGGTGTCTTGCATATCCCGAGTTTGACATGAAACCTACTTTTTGTAAGTAAATTGAATGATTCAGGAGTGCAAGTTGTTTTCTTTGATAGAGGATGCAAGATGAATAGAGGAGATATGGTGTTAGCTAAGGGAGTTTGTATTGGAACTTTGTTTCAGCTTGATGCATGCTTTGTATAGTGCAATAGTTCTTCTAATGTATCAAAGAAGAGACCTTTGGATTCTTCATCTTCACCATCAGTTCATGCGGCGAAGAAGCATGTTTTAGCTACATCTGATCGTCATGCATTTTGGGTACCTAATGGTGCTCATTCTGTGGAAATGAAGCTTCATGTAGAGAAGACAATGTTATGGCACCAACAACTTGGTCACATTGGTGAGAAGGGTCTTAGAACCCTTAAAAGTAAGAGCCTTGATGAATGCATTGATGATTATAATCTCAAGTTTGACTTTTGTGAACATTGTGTATATGGAAAACAACACTATTTTTCTTTTTAATCTAGCTATCATAATTCTTCTAGGGTTTTGGACTATGTTCATTCAGATATTTTTGGTCCTATGAATCTTCCTTTGTTATCAAAATTTGTATTTTCTTTTCTTTCATAGATGATTATAGTAGAAGGAAATTTTTTTATTTTCTCAAAAGTAAAGTTGAAGTCTTTAGTCAATTTAAGGAGTTTAAGGCCTTGGTAGAAAATCAAAATAGCAAAAAGATTAAGTGTTTGAGGATTGATAATTGTGGTGAGTTTTGTTATGTAGAGTCTAACAAGTATTATAAAGAGCACAAGATTGAGAGACATAAGACAACTCCCTACACTCCACAAAAAAATGGAGTTGTAGAGAGGATGAACAAAACATTGATGGAGAGGGCTAGGAGTATGTTGAGTGGTGCTATCCTTGAGAAAAAAATTTGGGTTGAAGCGATATCCACTGCATGTTATTTGATCAATAGATCCCCTACATCATCGCTTGTTGGAAAGACACCCATGGAGGAATGGTTTGGTAAAAATACTTTGATGAGACATCTCAAATAAATTGGTTGTGAAGCTTATGCTCATGTTCCACTTGAGAAGAGGTCAAAATTGGAGAACAAGGTTGTTAAGTGTATCTTTATCAACTATGGTGTCGATGTGAAAGGGTACAAGATTTTGGATCCATAAGATCAAAAGGTTCTCTATAGCAGAAGTGTGATCTTCAGAGAGATGAAACCTTCCACTATTGAGCTATAGCCAGAGAAAGAGGAGAAAAAGAAGAAGGAGGTAGTTTAGATTCCACCTACTTCAAAGAAATAACTATGTACTCCTATTGGACCTAATGATGAGGAGAGCTCAAGTAGCTCTAAAAGTTCTGAAGAAGAAGGAGAACCTTCATATGAGCCTTTGAGGAGGTCTACATGAGTTAGGTGGCAACCAAAAAGGTTTGGTTATTCATTATTGGGTTCTAGTTGCATTTTTTCCTTGATTGCTAACACTAATGATCCTAGGACTATTAGAGAGGCTATGTGTATGAGTATGCATATTGGACTAGAAATAATCCATGGATGAGGAGAAGGATGCCTTAAAGAAAAGTAAGACTCGGGATCTAGTACCTTTTCCTGTTGGACATAAACCTATTAGTTGTAAATGGGTGTTCAACAAAAAGTGTGGTCCTAATGGTAGTGTTGAGAAGTATAAGGTACAGTTGGTTGCTAAGGGGTTTTCTCAGGTAGAGGGTATTGATTATGGGGAGATATTCTCTCCTGTAGCGAAGTTGACATATATCTGGCTTCTATTACCACTTGCAACAGCATATGATTTAGAAGTGGAATAGATGGATGTGAAGACAATGTTCCTTTGTGATGATTTGGAGAAAGAGATTTACATGTCACAACTAGAGAATTTCATTTAAAAAGGTGAAAAAAGTTTGGTTTGCAAACTAAAGAAGTCTCTTTATGGTTTGAAATAGTCACCTAGAATGTGGTACCAAAATTTTGATACCTATGTGTTGTCATTGGGATTTCAGATAAATTTGATCATTGTGTATATTTCAAATTTGATAATGGTCTCATTCTCATTATTGTCTTATACATAGATGATATGTTATTTATTGGGAATGGTAAAAGTATGATTTCATATTTGAAGTTTCAATTGTCAACACAGTTTGAGATGAAAGACCTAGGTGCAGCTAGGTACATTCTGGGAATGGAAATCATGAGAAACAGAGCTAATAGAAAGCTTTGGTTAAGTTAGAGCAAGTATGTGAACTCGGTATTTGAGAGATTCAACATGATAGATTGCAAACAGTTAATTGTTCTTGTGATGCAGGGGACAAAGCTTTCTGTGAATGATTGTCCAAAATCTCCTACTGAGATGGAGGACATGACCAAAGTAGCATATTTGATTGTAGTTGGCAGTCTAATGTATGTGATGGTGTGTATGAGAAGAGAAATTTCCCAAGAAGTGGGATTCCTTATCCATTTAATGGCTAATCCTAGACGGGTGCATTGGGATGCAATAACGAGAGTGTTTAGATATTTACAAGGTACTATCAAGTATGCCTTATTTTTTCATGGTTATCCTACTAGAACTCAACATTCTATAAGCATTTGAGGATATGTGGATTTAGATTGGGAAACTAGCATTGACAACAGAAGATCCACCAATGGTTACATGTTTATGATGTTTGATGGTGCTATCAGTTGGATGAGTAAGCAGTAGGCTATAGTCGTGTTGTCCATGATAGAGGAAGAGTATATGGCAGCCACTATGCTTGTAAGGAATCTATTTGGCTTAAGATATTATGTTATTATATTTTTTTAGATGCAAGATAGATTAATGTTTATTGTGGTAGTCAAATTGTGATTTGTCTAGCAAAGAATCCTACCTTCCATACCAGAACAAAGCACAACGATATTTAGTATCATTTTTTTTGTGATATGGTATAATATGGAAAGGTGAACCTAGAAAAGGTTGACATTTTGGTGAATGTTACAGATGCAATGACAAAACCAGTGAGCATAAAGAAGTTCAAATGGTGTTCTGATTGCATGGGCCTTGGGGCCTGAAGCAGGTGATTTCATATGACTCTCGATAGGTCTTCGACAAGTGGAAGAATGTTGGGATTAAGGTGTCTCAACCTTAGAGTCCTAATATTATTTTAATTAATGTATTATTGTATTTATTTGTATTATTTATTTTCCTATGGTGGCATATCACAATTTGGGACCCATCGGCTAGGTGGCATCCCCGTTGGCAGTGACTAGATGACACATAATCATCCCAAGTGGACATAGGCATCCCACTTTGGAATCTTTGACCTATGACAGATTCTATTATGCATCATAAGGCATCTTGTTTCATGGAGAAAATTAGCGACCAAGTTGGGCTATGATAGGATGTAAGAGAATCAGCTATTTTAGTTACTTATGATAGATTCTCTTACGAATTCCTATGACATATTTTATGATAGATTTATAACATGTTCTATGACAATTGTAAGGAATTTTTCATAAGCAATTATGAGCACATTTTGGGCACCTAATCTAGGAGAGAGAATATTTGCATGTTTGAAAATTGTAAGAGGTGTAAGGGAATCTAGTACAAGTGTCCAAATGCATATCCATAGCATGGGATATTGTGCCATGTGTATTTGGATGCCCATCCTCTTTTAGAAGCTTCCCTTAGCTTGTATTCTCTATAAAATTTATGTCTTGTATTGTAGAATGTATGGTTGTTTTGCAAGTAACAAAGTGTTGACAGTGTCACTCCAAAACAGGTGTTTGTTTGGAAGCACATGTTAAAGAAGCTTTGTACTCGGTGATATCTTGTATTCATTATTTGTAGTAATATAGAATTATTGTGCTTTTGGAGGGTGGAGTTTTTTACCTGAAAGGGTTTCCCCCATGTATATCTAGTGTATATTAGTTTATGTGTACTTGTTCTATTCACTTATTCTCTATGTGCTTCTCTTGTTGTAAGAGAATAAGGTGTTAAGCAAAATTTTGTAACTCTTCCCTGCTTAGATTAGTGTAGGAAGTTGTTTCCACTCACCTGACTTCCTTTCACAATGGAGGGCTTAAAGTTAGTAAATCATTTTTTTCATCATTTTTTGTAAAAATATTTAATTTCCAAGATGTTTATAATTTCATGAAACCAGCATAAGTATTTTTGGCCCTTTTATGAAAATAACACTATTTTTTGGATTTTACCTACAAATCTAAACTAATATCTATAGGTTTGACATTTAATTATTTTTATTAAAAAAATAGTTTAAGTAATTCTCTATATTTTAATGTTTAATAATTAATCAAGATGCACTAATGGGGAAAAGTGTTTTTTACATAGGATGAGATCCACATCTGTGAGCAATCAGATAACCACACACTATATAGCTTATGGATATTATGTCCCATGATTGATGTCAAGACAATATCCATATGTGTGAGCAATCACATAACCAACACTATATAGCTTATGGATATTAGGGTCCATGACTGATGTCAAGGTACCTAGCATTAATAGGCAAGGTGGAGCTTAGGTGCATTATAGAGTTACCAGCATTTACACATGATTATGGCATGTTCACAAAGAAATTTTGGTCAACTAGTGGGATTTAGACACCAACACCTTTTATTTATCCTTGGGATAAAGTGTAATATAGTGTGTCTCTCTTTGGCCACATGTTGATTTACCAAAATACACACAATTGTGTATCCTAGGCTTAGGTCAAAAGGAAAATTAGAATGAGCTCATTATAGATGGTATTCTCAACATGTATATGTTTGTCTATAAACAACCTATGTAAAACCCTTTTCCCTCCAAGCTCCACATGCATCAATTTTACTAACTAAAATTTTCCACTTTATATCCTATAATTTTGGATCAAATAATACTATAAAAATATAAAATTGCATGCATAAATAGTCCTCAATTTTAGCTTTATAAAAATGTGTTTATTATATGTTATTTATTTATTTATTCACATTTATAACAAACATAGGTTTGTTACTAATAATAATCACATACATTTAGGGCATTGAGAAAATACCAAATGATGTCCAAATATTCTTGAAAATAACCTTGTATTCTATATTGATGTCCTTATTTCAATAAAAAAAATTAATATGGATGTACATATATACAAAAAGTTATATTTTATAGTCACTTTATAAGTCTAAAGTATAATTATTATCAATTAAAATATTAGTTTAAAAATATTCAATAAATAAATTTTAAATATGAAAGCACTAGATATCGATCTTAGGGATTTATGTTTAAAAAAGAAAAAGAAAAAGAAAAAAAATCCTCAATATTATATTTTATAATAAATGACGTAATAAGAAACTTGTAAAATTATAATAAACACTATTAAAATAATCAAATACGATAAAAAAAAATTTGGTTTTAAAAAAAAAAAAAAATTGAGTATAGTTCACATTGAAAATATTACAATCTTTAAATTCTTGAACTT
The DNA here is from genome assembly GCA_007258455.2 of Sequoia sempervirens. Classification (NCBI taxonomy): domain Eukaryota; kingdom Viridiplantae; phylum Streptophyta; class Pinopsida; order Cupressales; family Cupressaceae; genus Sequoia; species Sequoia sempervirens. The sequence goes on from VDFB02026320.1 coordinate 79,355,470, forward strand.
TTGTTTGTTATAATTGGAAAAATATGATGAATGCTAAAAAACCTTATTTTCAATGGCTTCCAAATTTTCAAAAATTGAGACATGTTGTTGTGTTTTCACCCTTAGTGAGATCACCTTCACTTTAGAAGATATTCAACATTTACTTAGATTACTAGTGTGGAGTAGGGAAGTGATACATGATAGGAAAATGAACCCACAAGCTGATAGAAATTTATATGGATAATGTTACAATAGACAACAATATGTATAGGTTGGTGTACCATTGAAAAATACCACTATGGGGAACATATCAAGTTTGTGTAAGTACATCCTACTCATTATATCTCAATCTTGACAATACCTAATGGCAAGGGCGTATCCCTTGCATGCAAATTTATTCTTATGCCATGTAATATGGAGGATATTTGTATAGTCTACTCCTTGGGTAGGTGTGTGTTTTCTCATTAATATTATGAAATTTAAAATTTCATTTATGAGGTTGGTCAAGGGATTTTTGTATTTACACTACTTCATTATTAGTTGTATGACAATATTTGCATTGCTAGACCATTACATCTTATAAAGGTTACTAGAAATGGCATGCCTTATGCTTTCAAGAGGGATAGTAGTAGATTAATACAATGGTGTGAGAGAAGGGTACTAAAGGAATATATGTATTTTTATGGATTATTTGGAAAGGATATTATATAGGATTTATAGTGGTAAGTGGGACTAAATTGATGATAAATTTAGTTAAAAAATATTAGGTGGTCATGGTGGTTTGTAGGGAAACACACCACTATTTTGGAAAGGTTCCACTATGATTAGTTTCTCTAGTAGTTTGAAAAGTGTTAGCATGTGACCCCATGATTTCTCACTATGTATGAGACATCAAAGATCCCCATTTAAGCTAGGTGAGATGGAGATGTCAAATTTTGTGACCTAGGTGCCCATAAATATGAGGAGGAGATCATGGAGACAATCATGAGTGATGGAAAATGATATACAACACCATGTATCACTTGAATGTAAAATTTATTCAATTCAATGTTTGAGAATCCACTTAAGGACTATCAAACAAATTAGCACAATGAAAAACACACAAATAATGGAATAAAATATGAAATTGGATGTAACATGAAATTTAAAATTCTATTGATTAAAAAATGTAAATTTGAACAACTATGGGTCATAATGATTTCTATATAGTTTTAAAACTTACAGACCTTCAAGGTTCAAGAGGTACATTACAATGTCAAAGGGATGCATACTTATACACATCTATAACCTATTACAATTCCCTAAGATAAGGACTGACATATAAATTCTAGGTGCATCATTAAGATCACAAATTATCTTTTCAATTTGGTTAAATACATAAGTGGGATCTTCAAGACATTTACTATGTTTCAAACTAGGTCAAATGATTTACATGGTGTGAACCTAATTCTATATTTTAATTGTCTTGCTTACCCAAATAATATTTTGGAATTAAATTAATATAATTAGGGTGATAATATAGCTATCCAATATACCTTAGGTATGAGGCTCAAGGGTGTGAATCTAGCATATGAAAGATATGAATTTTGAATTTTAGATCAAGAAACACATAAGTATTCTTGGTTCCTTAAATGATACTTAAAATATTTAAGGCATCTTGATGGATAGTAAAATTTGAATGATAAAACAAATAGATTCTTCTTCATTGAATTCACATAAATGATATTAGTTATGAATATGATACAACTGTTACAATTTAAAATTTTAGTTGGATAAAGAAAACTATGACAAGGTTCTCTATCAATTGGTGAAGCAATAAATTCATATCTATCCCCTCATGCTTAACACACCAAGATCCAAAAATTGTTTAAAATTGTTGGATTCCACGAGATGTGAGAACCGAGACAAGATTTGATGTTAGTCATAGATCACATGCAATTTCACTCGATAGATGATCAAAGATAAAAATAGCAAATGAAAAGAAATCTAAAATGAGAGAGAAATAGAGACAAGGTAGGAGAAATTGTAGAATATTCTCAATACTCTCACTAAGCAATCACAAACTAGCCGAACTAGTGAAGGTGAGAGGAGAATGCTCAATATATAGAAAATTAAGGGCATATACATCCAAGAGGTGCATTAACTCCTACTACCCATAAAATATGGGAGGTTTTACCTTCTTGGTAAATCACAAAACATGTGGCATAACCTCCTTAGGTGAAGACAAAAATGAGGTGGCATATAAAGCCAAAAGAGGGTGAGAAACCCAACTACCCCATAACCTACCTAGGTAAAAATAGAATAGTTGTTATGAGATTTGGTACAACAAGCCAAAAGATGATGTGTAATTCAAATACCCATGTGTGGGAGAGAGTGATAGATGTAGCTGATGTTTTTTTCCATATGTCCTCGTATTAACCACACCTAATAAACCTAAGAAAGGTTAAATAATATGTGTAGGAAAACATAAGGAAAATAAAAATCCTACACTAACATCCCCTCTTAAGTGTAGCTTAGGTGGGTGAAAAGATGGGTCCCAAAAAATGAAGCCACGTTAGGTACCCATGTACATAGAGATCCCCCCCATAAGAAGAATCCCCCCCATAAAGGAATAGCCCCCTAAATAGAGAGAAAAAATACCCCCCCAAAGTAGACAGAAAGAGAGAGAGAGAGAGAGAGAGAGAGAGAGAGAGAGAAAATGAAGTGAAGTGGAAGGACAAAGAAACCCCCACAAAGAGATCCAATGATAGATGCTCAAAATTAAATGTAGAAGATGGTCCATGATCGTCAAACAAAATTCCTCCCTTTAGGAAGAAGAAATTCCAATGACATGCAAGCTATCTCTCCAATCCTAAAAGGAATACGTAGGAAGAAAGTGCAAGATGTATGAAGTGTCTAAACTTAGCCCAAGTGTCCCCATATCGATGTTAGAGATTCTCACAATCAAATCAGATGTTCTAGGCCATACTGTTGAAAATGAAAACTTAGAATCTCTTAGAGACTGATGTAGAACACCATCCAAAGACTAAAGTATCTTCGCTAAAGATGTCTCCTCCAAATGATGATCCAAAGTATCCACACTCATGTCAAAATGTGACGAATGATCATGTAGAGAATGAACAAGAGGATCAAAGGATTCCCCCATAACAATTAAAGAAGAATAAACTCCATCAAATAGAAGATGAATACAATCAATAGTGTCTACATAAACAAGTATGAAATACCTGTCAAGAGATCATCCCAAGATAAATTTGAAAGACAATGTATGTTAACTGCAAAGAATCACTAGAAAATTTTGAAGAAGCATCTCTAAAACTTGAATTTACAATAGGCATGTGTGATGGGGTATCAATTAAGTGATCATCCACACAAGATGAGGCAACATAAGTCTCAATATCATTCACAATAGCTTGGTTATCCAAGGAAACATCACTTTTAGATGAAGATTCAATGTCTCCATACAACTGTTGAATGATGGTACAAGTAGTGAAAGGGCACTCTGTGTGCTCTATATGATGTAGAGTATCCTTAGAAATAGTAAGACATACTAGTCCATATACCATGTCATTATTGTTAAACCATGCCTTCTTTTGATTATAGTCACTTAGCTTAGGAATGAGTCCAAGAAGATATGGTGGTAGTAGATCTTGCTCAAGGCAATGATTCTTTATCCCTTGTTTCCAGGACAAATAGTTCTTTGAAGTTATCTTGACAACAAAAGGATGGAAATAATTTTAAGAGACATGCTTAACCCCCCATAAATGGAACTTTATCTTATTTTGTGTTTATAAATTGCCTGTATAATCCCCCCAAGATTGATGTAAAATGAAACTTTAAGTGAGTGCAAAAAGAAACATTAAGAGACACCCCCTTTTCCACTAGTCTCAAAAACCACCCCTCCCAAATATTACAATGTTGGCAGTTTATGATTAATGCTTTTACAAGGATTTTCCAAATTACAAAGCTTTTAAGGCCTTTAATAGCCAAAATTAAAAAATTTGTAACAAATTAATGTTAAATTAAATTTTCAAAAAAATAACCTTGTAGTTGTGTGCTACTCTTCAATATATTTCCAACACCTTTTCATTTTTGAAAAATGGATTACAAAGGTGAAAGATATGACATGTTGAAGATAAAAGTGTAGCAGATTCAACCTGCAATATCTGATAGAAAAGGAAAAAAAAAATTATCAAATCCTTGGTGGATGGAAATTGCTCATTTCCAACATTTTGTTAAGTACTTTTTTTCAAAAATCTAACACTCGAGACAAGTTATACACTTATGAAGAAAAATGCAAAATTTGCTTGTCATGAATGACCCACGTCTCCTGATTTGAATTCTGCCAAATTTATCAACTATATGAAAAAATCAATGAATACCCAGATGGTTTTTCGACTCTAGGAATAAAACCTAGAAATCATTTTTCTTACCAACGAGTGGAAGCTAGATTTCTAAAGACAAAATGAAAATAGCTCCAATAAAAAATTCAATTTTTTAACTATTATTTTTTTATTGTGTCCTCTAATCTCTAATTTTGGTGAAATAGAAGTCAATTTTGACTTTCTCAGACCTTTTGGACTCTCTAAAAATGTTGACAAAGCCTCCAATATTACCAAAAAGTTGCAAATCACCCAGATCTCATAGGAATAGATATATGTAAACTGGATTAAATATATTCTTATTTTTCCTTTAAACTATTATGATTGTCTAGATCATGCAAAGATGCAGGAGAAGAGTATACTTGGTTTTTGAGGAAAAATTTTAGCTCTCCATTAGTCTCAAATCTATCAAGAAATTAGAAAAAAAAATGAGCTATACCAAACAACACAGCTTAGATACCATGTTAGATTCTGCAAGAACTAAGCCAGGATCGAATGTCAATCATAGATCACATGCAACTTCACTTGATAGATGAACGAAGATCAAAATAGAAGAATGAAGAGAAATATAAAATGAGAAAAATAGAGACAAGGCAAGAGAAATTGCAAAATACTCTCAATACTCTCACTGAGAGATCACTGAACTAGTTGAACTAGTGAAGGTGAGAGGAGAGTGCTCAATATATAGAAAAATAAGGGCATATACATCCAAGAGGTGAATTAACTCTTACTACCCATAAAAGGTGGGAGGTTTTACCTTCTTGGTAAATCACAAAACATTTTTCATAACCTCCTTAGGTGAAGACAAAAAGGAGGTGGCAAATAAAGCCAAAAGAGGGTGAGAAACCCAACTACCCCATAACCTACCTAGGTAAAAACAAAATAGTGGTTATGAGAGGTGACATAAAAATCCAAAAGAGGATGTGACTCAACTACCCATGTGTGGGAGAGAGTGACACATGTATTTAATGTATTTCACCACTTGTCCTCATATTAACCGCACCTAATGAACCTAAGCAAGCTTAAATAATATGTGTAAGAAAACATAAAGAAAATAAAAAACCTACACTAACAAAAACATGTTGTAGAAAGTACAAACTCAAACTCCTAATGCAAAGACCTAACCTAAAAAATAAAGAAATAAAGAAAATAAATCATTTTTTTTATATAGTATCAATTATTAATGAGATATTCTCATGCATCAAATACCCTATGTAAGAAAAGAATGATTTTTTCCTCAAATAACTTCCATGAAGTCTTAATTCTTCAATGGTATCCATAGCAACCAGATTCTATGGGAGACACCTATGAAACCTCTTATATAATTCTATATTTTTACTTTACCAACTATTCAACATATATTCCCTACCTCTATTCCTCTTAAGGGAATTCTTCTATAATATATTTTATATCTAGATTCCTCTTTCTTGTTGGAATATTTCTCTTCTAGTTTGGAATTTTGATCTTGCACTTACTTCTTATTCTTCTAATCTTATATTAGTATCTTATATTAGTATCTTCATGATAATTATATATGAATTTACTACATTTAAAATAAGTGAAATGTCTAAATCCTAGGGAAACTAACTCATTATATTTTTTTGATACCTTCTTCATCACCTTACAAGGCCACATCTTTTTCCAACATAACTTTTTGTGTGCTCTCCTTAGGAAATTTTCCTTTTTTTAAATACTCTAATGCTAATTATCCTTCTACAAAGTCTTGTTCTCCCCTTTTCCTCTCTACCTATTTGATATACTTCTAATTGATGTCGGACAAAAACTCTACAACCTCCTTATGCACATCCTTTACATGTGTGGTAAATTCTACTACCGTATCACTCTAAATTGGAATGTCCTTAATACCCCTCAACTCTACCACTCCTCTAAGGATACTTCCATAAATCTATTTGAAATGTATTTTTCTAATTCTCTTGCTAACTAAATTATTATAGAAAAACTCTACATATGTCAATACCAAGTTCCACTATTTAGAACCATCCCCTATAAAATATCTATCAAAATTCCCAAAATAATTTTAACCTCTATTTTCCCATTAGTTTTGGGATGTTAAGATAAAAATGAATCCAACCTAGTCCACATGTTTCTCCACAAAGTTCTCCAAAAGTATTTGTTTTGAAAAATAAAGTCAAATGTGCTATACTAGTAGGGTTAGTTTGAGGTCTCTTATCAAGGCTTGCGCTAGGGAGAATATTTTGTTGCTAAAATAGAGGTTTATGATTAATGCTAGTTTGAAATTGGATTATAAGGTTTTATTGGTGGCCTATAACATATTCATTATTTTCTATTTAGTTTGTTTATGATAGACTTTATTGGAAGACTAATTTTGGTGAGTTTGTCACTTGCAAAGGGGTGAATGTATTAGTCACCACATAAAACACCCTTTTCACCCCAAAAAATAAGTAAAACTTTGAGATGGATGAGAATTCACCCCAATGAACTTAGCATGAAGAAATGAGCATGATAATGATAAATTGGTGAGATTATTCTATCATCGATAATGAGTAGAATTTGAAGGGTTTTGATTTTGAAACAATTCATTAACTATCATTTGGTCTTCCAAGGACCACTTGAGTTTGTATGAGGCCTATATATTTGATTATGTGAGCATATTTTCATGGGTTGGGTCTATGTACAAACTTCCTTTATATGCTCATTTGGTGAATTTTCAAGGGAAAAGTTAGGGTTCTCAGAATGTATGAGGTAGAGCAAGTGTGAAGGAATTTAAAGTTGATATTGTGACTTCTAGTTAACCATGTATAGTGATGTAACACATGTATGACAATATGAGATAGTTACATGGGGTTTTTTACACACTCTTAGATTTTTTCACTCCTCTTCCCTGTTTTCTCTAGTTATATTTGGGTGTTCTTATTTCATATCATGCATTTTTAACTAGTCTTTTGTCTTTCCATAATTTTAATGTCTACAATAACTTATAAATAGTTTTAATAGTTCATTTAAGTTAATATTGCAATATAGTTAATTATTTATGTTGAAAGAGCTATCATGATATTTTTTTTGAAGGATTAAGCCATAACCTCAATCATTTATTGATTAGATGGTCTCCAAGAATCAATATTTTAGGTTGTGGATGTGGTATGCAATTCATTAGATAAATTGAAAGTCATAATCTAGTATTATACAAATATAATATTGGATTTAAAGAGTGGAAAAGAGCATGGGTAGCTATGACAAGGGATTCAATTATTAATGATGATAATGAGGTTAGTCTTATAGACCAACTAGAATGTGATTATTATGATGATAATGGGAGCCTTGTGGATCGAGATGAGCTCTCCCCATCCACCAATCCTCAACATCAAGAACCAATTAGCACAATTCCTACTACTAATCCTCAATAAATATACATTGGTTCTCTTAACTCTTCATCTTCATCAACAATAAAAAATCTCATCAATCCATGATGTGAGAATAACTAGTTTGGTGGGAAACATTGATAGGTTAGAGAACATATTGATAGGTCTAATAAAGATATTAGGTATGGATAGCCTTATGAACAAGGAAGAGAGATAGAAAATTCCAAAATTGAATAGGGAGACTATTCAAAATACATCTTCTAGAAACAAAAGTTCTTATTCATTAAAATCAAAATCTTCATGAGGTGCTGAGTGAATGATCTTTGCTAGTGTTTCTTGTTTTTGTGGTCATCTTTGGCATCCTTTGCATCATATCATGCATTAGGCATAGGATTTATTTAATTTTATTTGTACAACTATATTTATTATGGTTTTTTTAGTTGTTTTATTATTCCTACGACCGAATCCAACCCAAAAATTCTTACTAATGTTGGTGGTTTGACGGATCTGCACAATGGCTCCTCCTCTAAACAAGCGACCTCAAAAATTTATTTGAAAGGTGTTTCATGAGGTAAGTCTTGATTCCCCAACGGATGTGGTGTTTCACATCCCAAATTTTGATACTATGTGGCATTGGTTAGAGCAACATAATTTTGATGGTTATTTTATTGGGAGGACTCCCCCTAAAAGTGTGTTAAAAAAATGTGTCCATAAATCCTAGGTCCCTCATGAGGTATGCCTTGATATGGTCCAAAATTTGACCAAAGGTTTTTAATTTTCACTTTGTGGAGGTTAGTCATGTTCAGAAAATATTGAATCATGGTCTTTGGTATGTCCTATCTTCTTTGTTAGTTATCCAACCTTGGAATCAGAATTTTGTTGTCTCTAAGGACATAAAGTTACAAGTTCCATTTTGGATTGAGTTTCTTGGTTTACCCTTTCCATGCGTGCATTTTTTACACCTTATAGCTTTGTTACTAGGAAAATTCATTTGTGTTGAACCCGACTGATTCTTTCAAGCTCACCCTTAAAAGCAAGTCTATACTGAAGTAGACCTTTCACAAGATTTGAAAGAGTTCGTTGATATTCAGATTGGAAATTTTCAGCAATACCCAAAAGGTCACTTATTTTAATCTTCTCGACACTTGTTATCGGTGTCAATCTGTTGATCACAAGATAAAATATTTCCCCCTTGCAGTCCAGCATATTCAATATCTATCATGGGAATCTAAAAATTCCCACCCAATGGAAGCCCCAACTGTTAAACACAAGGGAAAATGGATAACAATCACCAACCAAAAAAAACAAGTACAATGGTGTAGGGATGATCTCCAAAGTCCCTAAGCCCTCAACTGATATTTCAAACCCTTCTATGAAGGGGAAAGAGTTTCATGTTTCTACTAATAACATTCCATCTCAGCCAAGACCCTCTACCACACCTCAACCAACTTCAGTGATGATAGCTTTGTCGACTATGTCTCCTCCCACAACAGGTGCTCATAGGACATCACACAGTCCTTCTAGACCTCTTGAAGAGGTTGAATACATTCTAGAAAAATAGAGGATTTCCTCTCCTCCAATCCAAATGGGTTCAATGTCACCATAACTTTTGTAGAATTGATTTTCCTCATTGAAGAGCCAAACTCTGATGCCATGGTCGAGTCCTTGACATTAATTTTATTTCTTGGAATGTTTGAGGTCTGATGGACCTCTCTAGGAAGTATTATGTTAGGGATACACTTTAGAAACATGCTAGTATTGATGTGTTTTCATGCCTTTAGGAAGTTAAATTCGTTAGTTTTTTGTGATCTTCTACTTTCCAAGTCATTTAGCTAGCGAGTAAACTATTTTCTTTCGATTGTATTGTTGGTTTTGATGGCACAATCATGATTTTTTCTCCATGGTGGCATGATTATGTGATTGATTATGGGTCTAACCCCATGCATTGAATCATCTGGATCCTTCTGAACATTGATAATCATTCCTTTGGGATTATTAATATGTATGCCTCAAATGGTGATGTTGAAAGATCTCTTCTCTAGTGTTGGATTGAGAATTCATTGCTAGTTGCCACTTGGGTTCTTTGTGGATATTTTGACATGATTGAGGTGGCATATGACAAATATGATACCTTACCATTCAAATGGGAAATTGGAAAAAATAAGCTTGGTTTTACATGCATAATAGATTAGGTCTTTTCAACCCCAATATTGGTCGCCACCATTCTCATTCCCTCTGGCATACTTGGAGAAACTTTCAAGTTGGGTCTGATAGAGTCTTTAAATGTCTCGATCATGCTATAATTTATGTACAATCTTTGTTTTCCTTCACCAACTGTTCTTCAATCTCATTTATGTTGTTAGTGGATTTCACTTTCTCAGACCACTTTCTCATTCATTTTTTCATTTAATGGCATGTGGGGCTATTGTGCCCCAGTAAGACCCAGTTTTTCTTAAAAAATTCTCTATTGAGTCATTAGCCCACACTGGCCCACATTAAACTATCTGGAATCTTGAATACAAGTGTTCCCAATCCACAGGTTCAATCAAGTGGTGGAATGATACCATCATCCACACTGTGAGGTTTCTTCACATATATGGACACCATCTAGCCATTGTTTATAGGAAATCTTATGAAGCGACCACTTTGGATCTTCACAAATCCATTAAGGCCTTAGCGGCTAGCCCCTTTTCTTCTAATATACAAGCTAGAGTGGTGAAGTTGAGACACTAGAAGCAAGTGGTCAATTGCTATGCTATGAAAGGCACAAAAATAAAATATAGGCTTTGCTAGCTAAAATTGGGGTTCATTCCTTGAAATAATTTTTTGCCTCTTCGTGCCAAGTACACTTTTCTTGACATCAAGAGGATAAAATATGGAAATCCTATGCTCATTGAGCTACCTAAAATTCTCTAAGTTTTTGTTAGGAATTATGAAAAAGCTTTCACTGCCCAAGATTACACTTTGGAGCAATGCCAATGGTCTCCAAGATTGTCTTAGAGTTGTGCCTAATAGGCTCTCTTCTACCTAGAAATCCTTCTATGAGAAATTTATCATGATTGAAGACCTCATGGAAGATTTAAGCACCATGGTTGATAAAAAAGCTTTGCGAATTGATGATTTCCCTTGCAATTTTTAAAATTCCCTTTGGGACTGTGGGAGAATATCTACATAAAGTCTATTTAGAATCTTTCATTCTAAATTCTTAAGCCAACTCATTAGCAAATGAAACATAAAAACATACCCAGAGTCTATGATCCTAAAGATATCTACAACTAGAGGCCCATTACACTCCCCAATGTCTCTTACAAAGTTATTGCTAAATCCCTTGCTTTAAAGATTCACCACCTTTCACAAATTTTTTGGCTAGCACAGAATGGATTCATTAAATCCAAATTTATTCTTGATAACATAATCACATTTTAGGAAGGTATGGAGTGGGCTAGGTGCTCACATTAGAAAGAAATTTTCTTGAAGATTTATTTTTCCAAAGCTTATGACCAAATTGAATGGCCCTTCATCCTATCTATGGTTTCTACTTTGGGATTTGGTCCTCATTTCATTTAGTCTATGAACATTTTTTTTTGTGGATGCTTCTACTTGCATCACCATTAATGGCCACCAATCTTAATCCATCAGCTTGTTCTGCTCCATTCACTAGGGTTTTATGTTGGCTCCTTCTTTGTATGCTCTTGTTGTTGAAGGTTATGGCTATCTGCTAGCCCACTCTATCTCCTGCAGGCTTGTCTAGGGAATTACCTTGCCCAATTCTTTGGCCCAACTTGTTAATGGAAATTTCACTGATGATTCCTTCCTCACTTTTCTTGAAGAAGAGGATAATGTCAAAGCTACCCTCTATTTTATCAAGATATTTTTCTTGGCCTCTAGTTCTACCATCCAATGGCATAAAAACAAATGTTACCATCAATCCACTCTCCCCAATCTGCTTTGGATTCAATAGTATGGTTATAAGTGGATCGGTCAAGGGGAAATCTTTAGATTCCTTGGCATCCCCTTTGCTTTTCATGCCTCTTCTATTGACTTATGACAAGTTATTTTTTCATTAATTGAGCAGAAGTTGGCTTTTTAGATCACCAAGCCACTTTCTTTAGCTAGCAAGTTTCAAGTGTGCTCTAAAATTCTGGCAGTAACTCATATTTATTATTCTTTGTGTTGGATTCCTTCCAATGCCTCTTATGCAAAGCTATAGAATTTTCTCAAACTTTCTTTGGGCCTCTTTTGAGTCTCATAAAGGTTTTTATCGTGTTGTGATGTAGGAACTGTTGATGCCAAAATTTGACAAGATAATAGTGTCTTATGGGAAACTCAGTTTATGGGGACCTTTTGCGCTAAACTAGTGACCTCTGGGTTTTTCAAGAAGTCAGCTTCGTCTATAATGGGGGTTTGGAAAGGTAAAATGAAACAAATACAATAAAATAAAGTCTAACCTAAGGTTATGCACCAAGACTTAATGATAGGCATGATAAATCATAGATCTAAGGGCCTGATTGGTATTTGTAGCATTCCAAAAAATCAAAAACTAAAGATTATAGCATAGACAATCCATTCATTGACATAAAATAACATTGTATACATTCCTACTGCCAAGAAGAGTCATTAGACATGATCTAGATCAACAAACTTGTATTCAATATGTATATAAGTTCTCAAATGAAATGTCCCGACAATAAAAGCACAGTTTATAGTTTAATCAAATAGCATGAAAGAATAGAAAGGCTGAACAATTGGCACAGTTTGAAAGTCTTTTGCAATAAAATAAAATAGTAATAAAGGCCTGGCGTCTTTTCCTAAAACCAATTTTTCTTCAAAATTCCTCGAACCCTTTTCTCCCAATAGAGAAAAGTATATATAGTAGAAAAAAACCCCACCACTTCGGAGAGAAGCCACCTAAAATATTTTGCAATCCCCTAGAAATGATGCAGAAATAAGAATATTCCCCAAGCCATTGCAACAGAAAATATTTGAAACCAAGCATCTGGTCATTGTAGGCACTGGTGCATCTCCTACAAATGATGGAAATGGTCCTAGCAAGGTTAAAATAGACAAGTGTCACCATCCTATGCAAATGATTATGATATGTAGTGGCCAATCGCAACATTTGGTTTGCTTGGTTGATCACCCGAATATGAGATCCACCAACTAGGCACATGGCAACATTTCGCTGCCTGTGTGAAACTTTATCTTTCACCGCTGAAGACTTGTGCCAAGGCTACACGTGTTGAATGGGAAGAGTACTAACCAATAGTGGAGGGAATGATCATTAGTCAAGCGCAAAAGAGATACTTGGCAGCATTTCACTGCCCACAGTCGTTATTTCATCTTCATGCTAAAAACTTTGCAAAGAGTAGACATGTAGCAAGAGTATTTCGTAGATAATAATTGTGGGGCCTACCAAACTCTTTAGAAATGAGGGATTCATGGCACTCAAGCGGAGCCTGATGAGGAAGCAAGAAGGAATGATAAAAAATGGCCTGCAACTACAACACGTGTAAGTATAGCAAGGGTTCCTGCGAGGCAAAAGGAAGGGAAAAACTCGGGGAGCACAGAGAAGACACGAGGAGGGGGAAAGTATATTTTTATAGAAGGCTAAGTTGATTTCCTATGATGCTCAGGCTGATATCTAGAGGAAAATACACCTGCAGGGAGCTTGTTAAATATTTATTAACAGCTTTTGGCAACTACCAAGGGTGTTTTTCCTAAGGAACGGAGAACCCAAAATTTCTCTAGTTTACAGACCAGGGTGCCATTTCATTAGATAACAGAGTTAGATATTGGAAAGATCCTCCTGTAGAGGTGACCATTCATCCTCAGATGGCCTTACCATGTTGCAAAAATTTTCCTATGTTCCACTTAGATCAATAGTTTCTTTATGAGGTAGTGCATTAGGTAATCGGCCCCTACTTCACAATGAAACAGTAGTTGTGCAAGTGGATGAATAACTCCCTCAATGTTGGTTGTGGTGGGAGGATGACTAAAATCCCTGAAAGCATCTGGATATTTTTCCTTCTCTTCTATTTTTTTTGTAATCTGCTCAATTGTAGCAATAGATCCATTTTCCAGGAATGAGGATGGAAAACCCATCCTATCTAACTTGGAGAAACTCTCATGAATGTTGTCTATTTTCTTGCTTAGAGTAGCTACTACTGCTTTAGTGCACTGAAAGGAAAAGTGGCAATGGATAAACTTGTTTGTCATCTGGGTAGTAGCATCCCAATCTTCAATCCCTGCCACGGCTAGGCTTTCATCAGAGACCAAGTATAGCTCGGTGAGAAGATCTTTTGCTTTCAAAACTTTTTCCAAGATAAACCATGGGAACTGCTCACTCATTTCATGAGCCTCCTAGCTCAGCTTTGATGCCTTAGCAATAAATCGAAGGGTGGGCTACAATGCTAGGCAAAAAAAATTAATCTTTTCCCAGTAAGAAATGTACAACTACCTAACCAACGGAATAATGTCTTGCTATGTAGGAGAAGATAGGAAAGAGATTTTAAGAGAAGTGATCTCTATGTCTTTTGAGTTAATGGCCTCTTCCAACTCTACCCTTTTCCTTTTCTTGGACGCTAGTTGCTCCGCAAAGCTGCCCATTTCTTTATTCCAATTCTCCTTAGCTCAGGAGTGATTTGCTAAATGCATGTCCAGAGAGGATTTTGTCTTTTGGAGCTCTTGTTCTAATTAAGCTTTTAGGCCCTCAAATTCAGCCTCTTTTTCTTGTAACTTCTGCTCATATTGAGCTTGTTGGTGCTCCAAAGCCTCATTCTTCTATGTTATTCCTTGACTATACTCAAGGAAAATACATTCTAGCTCTTCATTCTTTAGTTACAAATTCTACTTCACCTCCTAATTCTTAGCATGCAACTCTTTTACCATGATAGGGTTGATATTTTGAATCTTCGCAAGCTCACCCTAAAGTTTTTTCTTCTCATTTTTTGTTGTCAGCGCCCTCTCTATCATACATGCAACATCTTCCTCTAGGGATTGCTCTTTTTTCTCCAAAAAATAACTCTTCCTCTTACTACTTTAAGTTGTTCATCCTTTTTCTTTAGCTGGCGACTAGTTTTAAGGAAGTTAGAGGTGACCACCCATTTTGTTTCCTCCATAATCTCAACCTTATCCTATGATCGGGTCACCTTCATCTCAAGCCCTACTACATATATTTCATAATCTTCTTGGTGCATCTCCCCTTGAGGCTTGGTTACTCTCAGGTACATGGTTGCAAACATTAGCTCTTGTTGGGTCTCATCATAAAGAGTCTTTATTTTTTGCTCAACATAAGCATTGTCATCCTTTGCTTGCACTTTTGCATTCTACTTGCGCGTGCTTCCTTTCTGCAATCAATTTGCACCATAAATTTGGCTGGCGAGGAAACTAGTCCACCTACAAAAGGAGCGCCAGAAGGTAGGGCATATGGGTAGGTAACCCTAATAGGCATTGGCATTTTCTTTTTTTGAAGAGTGACAATTTACGGGGAGAAGTGGGGCACATTTCAAAGCTTAGTTTGAGGACCAATTGAAGGGCTAGCCACTTGCCATGGCTCAATTGGTGAATCTTCAAGAGGACTCATAGGCTATAATGGTGAAGGAGTTGTCACTGCGAAGTCATCCTATTGTGATGGAAGAGGATTCACAACAATAATGGAAGAAGGGGTGCCCGCAAGGGGCACACCTTCAAAAAGTGAGGCAAGGATAGCCTGAGCAGCAACAACTAGTGTAAGGGTTCATGGAGGAGTAAAGCCAGGTGGAGTAGTCTATGATAATTGGGTGAAACCTCCAGCATGTGTTGGATTAAAAGTGGGAAACAAAGGGTCGGTACTCATGGCAAGGATTTTCGTTGAGGCAGGAGAAAATACCAAGGAATGAGAAGCAAGGGAACAAGGAGAAAATTTTACTTGTTGACTAGTCGATGACAGCTCTAGAATCGTTAGTGACTCTTCCTTGGTCTCAAGCTCCTAGCTAGCTACAAGCACTTGTCTTCTAGTGGGTTCTTACGAACCCTCTCTAATAAATACGTTGTTGTTTTGTGGGTGGGGCCTCCCGAGCTTCAGTAGTTATTATCGTTTGCTGCTGTGATACCCTGGCTGGCTTAGCGGTCCAAGTGAGCATATGTGAAGCCCTCAATACATTAAACAACACATTTATAGCTACATAGGCAGGTTGTCCAAAGTATTTCTCTTTTGGCATGGAGGATGCAAAATTTGTCGCTTCCTCTTCCTGCTCCTCGAACTCATCCTTCGGGTCATCGCTCTTATTGATGCTAGAGTCTGGGTTGGGGTGCTCATCATCCCACCATCTTTCAAATTCCTTGTCCTCCTATAAGCTCTCATATGAGGCATCCAATTGCCCTATTTTTTGGCAATACTTCAAGAAGGCTTCTATCTTTTCATCAGTCCATTCCTCATCTTTTCACAACTTGTTGTACATGGCATGTTCCATTTGGACATTATCCTTGACCACTACCACAAAAAAGTAGAACTTATGCCATGGCCCTCTATTATCTTGTGTGGGAATACGTTCCAGTTCAACAAAATTTTTATCTTTGTCTGCCCGTGGGTTAAACCACTTTTTTCAGTAAGGTTGAGGAACATGAGTAACTTTCATGTGTGGCTTTGGAAGGTCATTGAAAGGAGTGTAATCACATTTTTCATTTAACATAACCAACCCTAAATGAGCCAGTTTATCCTGCAATAACTAATCTGATTGCTTCTTTAATAGTCACCATTTTGAAATTCTTCAAACAATCAAAGAATCCTTTTCTCTTGGTTCTTGAGCTGCTACAGAAAGTAAAATCAATGATACACACCTGCCTATACATTTCAAGCGCAAGCACCCTATCTGTGACAAAAGCTAGGAGAAGAAAGGGTTGACCAGTGAATCCCCACATCCAGATAATTATGAAATATGTTCCTAAGAACTAGTTACAAGTGGGAGTGAAACTCTGCATATATCCATTCTGCTCTTTATTGAGCCAGATTATGTCACCTTCTCCTCATAAATCTTGCAAGACCGAAGTTATAAAATAATCCAAAAATGCATAATAATCATATGACATGGAAAGAAAGGGCATCCACATGGGTATTGGCTTCCTCTTTCCCTTTTCATCAAAAATTGATAATTCAAAATACCTACCAAAGAAATCATGGTTTTAGTGTAGGAACATGTGAACCAGGAAAGAGAGAAATCTGAAATTTCCCTCCATCGGGTAATTTTTTATTTACTGTATCATTTCCTCCACCATGAACTCAATGAAATCATACCAGAAGGTACTGTGTTGTTTGTGAAATTGGAAGGTCAGTCCCAGTTGAAAGGTTTCCACCATCTCATCGAAGTCTCGGCTGCACACAAAAGTTAGCATTGACATGGCATCCTGCATATCCTCGTAAAATGAACCGCGTGGCAATGGGATACTTGGCAGTTTAGCACCTAGGACTCCTTTCTTACCAATTTCCTCCATCAAGAAATCTAAGTTCCTTTTCATCACCCTCCACATTTTTTCTCCTTTACCAAGGAAAAAGGACTCAATTTTCTCTCTTCTTTTACTTGGGTCCAAGATGCATAGCATATGTCAAATGGCCTATGGGCTGATGTGAACTCTTAAGTTTTGGCCCTCGATGTAGTGGATACTAGGGTTATAAAGTTGAATGGAAGCATCAACTATCTCCAGGCAATAATGTACCAGCAGGACCATGTATTGTGGAAGACCACTATACCAAACCTTTCTTCCTATAGATGTGTCTGCCTTAGGTGTTGTCAACCTTGCATAGGCTGCTTCTCTTAAGGATTTAGAGTTTTTTTCGAGTCGTGGGTTATAAATATTATTCCATTTCTCCTCAACCCTTTTCTTGTTTCTGCAATCTTTGGGCCTATTTAATTCTATCGTATATGCCCTCTTCGGCCTGCTTGGTATATCAAGCATAGAATATGCTAAATCCTCATAGATATACACATCTTCTAACAACCGTATTGCTTTAAACAACTCTTGGCCAATCTCCTTCTACATTTTTTTTGATGAACTCTCTGACATTTTTCTTTAGATGAAAACTTTTGCAGGTTATGAACTCTTTGTAATTCTATCTAGCTCTGGATATGCTAAAAACTTCTCTACACCTTAAGCCTTGGTGTATTTGAAAATACTTTGAACATTAAACCCTTTCATGCAATAATTGGCTATCTTTTCTCAAGGTGGTAGAGGAAAGTTTACTTTTTGCATTTAATTCGACATGTACAGCTAATTCCTTGACTCATGCAAAATGAATTACTTGCCATCTCAAGGCGGCAAGAATTAATTATTGTGCTTGGCAACCATGTGATATGTTGTAATTCCCTTGAAACTTGAGCCAACAATTTTCCTTCTAACCTTGGATTAGTATGTACTAGCAATTAATATCCTAGACAGAATGATTAAGCAAAAGCAAACAATCAAGGCCTAAAAATATATGGATCCTACTTTGGGCTCTGGGAAACACCTATGAGATGAAACAATAGCCTACAGTCATGCAGCTTACTACCAATGAGTGCCACCTTTTTAAAACTAATTAACTAGCTCTTATTAACCTAGGACACATTGAATCTTACCTCTACAGATGCAACTGGTTTGAAATCCGAGCAAATGCAGGCACACCTTTCAAGTTGGTACTTGGTTATCATCATGTTTTCTCAAAATGGATTAGCATGCGTCTTCTCATTTTTTCTATAAATAGGTTGTTAAGTAGTGAGAAAATCACACTTAGCATTTGAGAAGTTTTAACAATAGGATATCGGCACAATCCTAAGCAAGTTTTCTCACAGGCTAGGTGGTAGGAAAGTTTTAGTGTTAGTTATAAGATAGAAGCATAGTGTCAATATCATGGATACTCTTGTTAGGTTAACCTCTTAGTCACAGACAACTTTTCTGGGGGAGATTTCCACTAGGTGATTGAAAAGAATGACCAAGAATGAACACTCCTTGGTCTTGGTAGCCATAAAATGGGTTCTAGGTAGGAATTGTACAGAGTACGAGGAAAAATATCATGTGAACACTGATATATACTCACACTTTGTAGTGTCAATCTTATGCATTGGTATCCCCAAGCCTTTAACTCTGAAGCTAGTCAAGGAAATATTTCCAAGAAAGTGCCTGAATGGCCTAGGTGAGTTTGTCGTTCACACTGCATATGGGGTAGGCTTGCCAACAGCTAGTGACCTTCGTCACTACATTGAGGAAGAAGCAGTAGTTGTATGATTGTCATTTCTTAGTGTATTTCACCTTCAAACACACAAAGAGCATTGGCAAAGGGTTACCCAGGCCTTTCACTTTTTGTTTTGTAGCTACAACATACTACCATTCTATGACATTGATTGGTATATCGACTTCAGGAACCTGGTGTTCCCTCCGCCAATGGCAGTTGTGCCGAATGACAACTTTTGTTGTTGAAGAACCTATCGACGAAGATGTGGTCGGCGTTGTCATAGATGAAGCGATAGACGCTGCCATAGATGCATCAATTGCTACCTCCCATGCTCTTGGATAAAATTCCTCCCTGCTCCTAGATAAAATGCCCCCCAGTTTCTTTATTTTTTGTTGTTGAATATGCCACCTACTTTATAATTTTGTATATAAGCCTTAAAAAGGCTATAGATATAACGAAAATGAAAAAATAGCTCATATAATCATATATTTTGGATTATGGCTCTCTCAGCCATTTTGCAATGTAAAAAAAAAAGAATATATATACAAATTGACATATATCTTTATGAAAATCCACGGCTCTTTCTTCCAATCTGCATATCTATTGTATGGGCTCTTTTATTAGCATATGTGTTCATTTTATTCGCACATGGGTTTATTTTATATGTAAAGCAATTTTGTTGCTCTACTCTCAACAATTATGGGTTGTTTCTGCCAAAACACGAACCAACCTCAAAAAAAAGACTGGCCAACACAAAGGTAAATAAAATAAAAGCACTATTCACATATGTACAAAAATAAAATTTGTCACTTAATGGAACAATTTAAGATCAATCCCATTGACTGGAATTCCTAAGGATTCATGTCCCATACTTTCTAACTCAAAAGTGTTATGCTCCTTGCACCAAATTATTTTAAAGGGGCCCTTCCATAGGCTATCAAATTTACCATGTTAACCTGGCTTAGCAGCCCTTCTATCATATTTCAGTACTGTCTCTGCACTTTAGGCCTTGGTTAGAAGCTTTCTTGTCAAACCATCGCTTGACCACTTGTTGGTGGTTTTTTATGGCTATTAGGGAATTCTCCCTTTTTTCCTATACTTCTAACAGTTCAGTAAGTCGAACCTCCATGGCACCATTCTATTCTATCTCAAGAAATTTCAACAGTTGGAATGCTGGAATCTCCATAGAAATAGGCAACAGTGCCTCTTTCCCATATACCAACTCATAAGGTGAAGTCTTAAGGACTTGCTTAGGAGTTATGTAGTTTTCCAAAAGCTCCACTCGGAAGTTTTTATGCCATTCTCTCTAGTGTTCTAAACCAATTCTTTTAAGGAGTCCAACTAGTTTCTTATTCGTTGACTTTGCTAGGTCGTTTCCCTGTGGGTAATAATTTGATGATGTCTTAAGGACTATGCCATTTGTTAATTCAAAGTGACATACCTTTGTGCCTAGGAAAGCTCTAGCATTATTAGAAATGATAATCTTCAAAGGACTAAATTATGTCACTAGTTCTTCGAGGAAATCTACTATCTCTACTTCTATTATGTTTTTTAGCAGAATAGCTTTTGTCCATCTTGTGAAATAATCTGTGGCGGTCAAAATCCACTTGCACCATACACTAGAAGTAGGATTAATCATCTCGATGAAGTCCAAGCCCCATTGTGCAAATGATTCATCTACCACTATAGGTTTTAGAGGCATTGCGAAATTCTTCCTTTTGTCAGTAAAGAACTGACATTTTTTGCAATATTTTATCAAAAAGTGAGAGTCGTTGAAAAGTGTAGGCCAATAATAACTTGGGCACATGATTTTGATGGCGATGGTCTTACTGAAGAAGTTTCTACCCGTAGCGCTGTTGTGGAACATTTCAAGGATTCTCTTCACTTGCTCTATAGTAATGCATCGCAAGAGGAGACCATTGAAATTCTTTTGAAAAGGACCCCCTCCACTAGCGCATATTCGTAATTTTTTAGCCGGTAGTATCTCCTTTTTTGGGAGGAGAGACCTAGAGGATACTTTCCTGTTTGCATAAACCTCATTCTATCTGTTAGCCATCAACCCTCTGATTTTGGCTTATTTATCAGAACAAGCTATGGTTGCTCTCCTTTGGCAGGTATCTCCTTGTTTTGCGCCTTATATTCACACAGTCCTCTTTCTCTAACAATTTTAGTGGGTTTGACCTCAATGTCATATTCAAGGATCTTGGTGATCCAATTAGCTCTATTTTCTATGATTTCTACCTCCATGATATATTCGCGCACACTGGAATGTGTGACATAAACAAACACTTTGTTATAAGAAATTAGATGGCAAAACTTTTTAAGTCCCTTCACTATTGCAAAGGCTTGTCTTTCGATGAAATTATAATTTGTCTCATATTCCTTCAAGGTCTAGGAGTAGAATGCCACTAGATGTTCTCCCTTTCCTTCATCATCCTTTTGGGTTAAGACAGTAGCAATACTGGACTTGCTACTGAATGCATACATTATAAAATCCTTAGATAAATCAGGATTATCCAATACTAGAGCTGTGGAAATAGCATCCCTGACTTTTTCAAAGGCTTCCTGAGCTTCGATCATCCACTTGAATGTTTGATCCTTTTTAAGCATCAGGGTGATCGGCTTAATTATTCTTGCAAATTCAGAAATAAACTTGCTAACAAAATTTTCCTTGCCTAGGAAGGATTGAATGCCTTTCTTATTCACCCGAAGGGGAAGCTCCCTGATAGCTTTCACCTGCTCGGGATCAATTGAAACTCCTTCCTTGGATACCACATGTCCTAACAGCTTGCCTTGCGGTACTCCAAATATGCATTTTTTTGGATTTAGGGAAACTCTGAACTCCTGGAATTTTTGAAAAACTATTTCTAAGTGGTCAAAATGATCATCTTTAGATTTAGAGAACACAGTAAGATCATCTAAATAAATTAGCATAAACTTATTGATTAGCTTGTTGAACGCGATGTCCATCACCCGTTGGAATGTTGCCCCTACCTTGGATAAACCAAAAGGAATTTTAGCATATGCAAATGTTCCCCACTTTGTAGTGAATGCAGTCTTGTGTTGATCCTCCTTAACTCGGACCTAATTGTAACCGGAGAAGCCATCCAATAGAGAAAACATTTTTGATCCTGCTACCATTTGTAAGATTGACTCCATAGAAGGTAGTGGATAATGGTCCTTAAGGGATTCTTTTTTTAGGTCTTAGAAGTCCACACACAAGTGGATATCTCAATTTTTCTTGCAAACTAGGACTAGATTGGATACCCAAGTACTATGCTTGACTGAGAAAACAATGTGTGACTCATTTAGTTTAGTTAGCTCTTGCACCATTAGCTCTTCAATTTTGGGGTTCATTGGCCTCTACTTTTGTCAAACTAGTTTTTCACCTTTTGTTAGCTTGATCACGTGTTGAATGATATCAAGATCATATCCTTCCAGATCATCATAGGACCAGGCCACTACTCCATATTTCTTGCAGAAACTGATGAGCCTTTCTTTATCATGGTGCGGGACATCTATCCTAACTCGAAGGTTTCTACCATCTAAGACCTGAAGGTCTACGTAATCACTTTTGTCTACCATGAACTTCCATCTATCATTTCTTGCATCATCACAATCAAAAAAAATTGAGAGTAACCAACCCTTTCAAAAGCTTGTTGGATCTAAGTTGCATGATTTATCCTTCATACACCTCGGTAATCTTTGGTTGAAGTTGATTGGCGAATTCTCCTGACTACTAGATGAATGAGGTGATGTGTTCATCACTTTCAAAAACCTACCAACTTTGATCATTGTCAGGAATCGTCGATCGAACTATTACTCGTACAGAGTTTTCATTATGTATAAGATTAGAGGCAAGATCAAACTGAGCACCAATCATGGTCATGTTATCTACATCGCCATTTTTTCCTCTGGGAATAGTTTAGATATTGAAGGCTTCAAAAATCTCAGCTAGGTCCTAGATTCGGTGCTGATAGGACCTCATGCAGACATTCCTTGCCATGGAAACCCCTTAGAGTTGGTTGACTACTAGTTCGAAATCTTCGAACACCATTAATTGCTTAATGCCCATTCACTTTGCAAGGCTTAAACCTTGAACTAATCCTTCATATTCAGCTTCATTGTTCGAACAAGCGAACTGGAAGTGGAAAGACCTTAGTATTTTTTATCTTGTGGGGATATTAAACATATCCCCACTCCAGCACCTACTTTACCTCTTGCTCCGTCAAAGTACACCATCCATAGCTCATTTTCCTAGCTACCTCCTAACTCTTTGGCAACCTTTAGGAGCACTTGGTCTTCATCATAAATTACATAGGTGCCCAATCTTGTAGCATGATAATTTTTGAAAGGGTCATTGTCCATTTGTTCACTCAATAGAGCATCCTCTTGGTAATCCTAGTCTCTGCTCACCTTTTCTTCCTCTAGTAATTCAATGCAATACATTTCTTGCTTGGTGATGGACGTATGCACGGCTTCAAAATTGATCAAGGCTTCACTGTAAGGAAAGCTTAGGTGGGGAAAAAACTCTCCTAATGCCAAAACCTCAAGGAAGAATGCAGCTATGACTTTAAATTTTACAATTATAGTTCAATAAGATACACCTGAAAAGAATTAATAGAAAAGAGAAATGAACACATACACAATTGGACACCATATTTACATGGGAAAACCCTTACGGGAGAAAAACCCACCACACCAAGAAAATCCTATTTGTATTACAGTAACCAAAAATTACATATAGAGATTGACTTCACTTTCTAATGTCAATTTTTATAGTAGCAACATTCACTGATCAATCTTGTATAGAACATTAATCTAACAATGCTCTCAAAAACACACTATGAATCCACTCAGATCAATCTATGTTCAGTATCGAACAGAAATCTCCATTACCCAAATCAATCATTATCATTCGTTACAAAGTATATCTCATTATGTTCATGGTATGTTGATCTTCCACATAGGAACAGTTGCAACTGTACAACTACCAATGGTTCACATTCTGCTTCTCTCATTGGCTCAGAATGTGCCACGTAGGACAGACGTTCGGTCAAAGTCTTCAACTGTATCGCATGTCGGTGAGACACTATACTGTGTCTCCCCGATGCCAAAATACTCAATTACATAGCTATCGGCAAGACCAAATGTATCGGCAAGAGATCATACCGAATGTAAAACCATCGGCAAGACCATTGTTGTCAATAGGACTTCCAAGAAGCTCAACCATCAACAATATCCCACATTGACGTGAAATATTAGTAGTCATTAGTTTATAAATAGAAGCTCGAAGACTTTAGGTATCCACGACTTAGTCCTTTTATTACCAACTTACTTGTACACCACATTTGATCATCGCACTGAATTTTTGGTCATTCCTTGTGGTCTCCACCATGACACATGTTCACTGCTTGTGCATTTTTGGAGAATCAAGCTAGGAATCTACAATATTCTCAACAAATCTCTCAGAATTCTAAGTGGTCCCCACATCCGTCGGCTTTTTGCTCAAAAACACAAACTTACAACTTCCATAGTAGGTTAGGAAATCCTGAACACTGCAACATTGAAGGAGATCGAGTAGTTGGGAAGTTAAGAAAATTTTGAACTATGACAAGGTTCCAAGGTTACAGAAATCACTGATGTCGCAACAAGCTAATACCATTGTCACCCAGACGGAGAAAACACAAACTTTGTAACTCCGCGACATGGTTCCAAAGTTAGCAACTCTAGCAATTGGTCAACAATGAGGACTTAAATAGAAATACAAGCCAACAAGTTGAGGCACAATTTCCAACAATCTCCCACTTGACGAAGACTTATTGGCTTCCTTCAAACTCGAAGTTAGTGAAGGTCATGGGCTCCAAGGCCCATCGAACTAGCACACCACCTGTACTTGTCTTTGCTCACTGGTTTCATCAATGCATCTGTAACATTTTCTAGAGTATCCACTTTTTCTAAAGAGACCTTTCCATCCTCCACCATATCTCGAACAAAATGATATTGCACATCAATATGTTTCATCTTGGCATGGAAAGTAGGATTTTTGCCAATCAAATAGCACTCTAACTGTCACAGTAAATTATAATTTTCCCTGCATCAAACCCAATGTTAGAACACAAACATTTTAACCAGATTGCTTCTTTACAAGCATGTGTTTCTACCATGTATTCTGCCTTTGTAGTGTACAAAGCGACTACACCCTAGAACTTACTCATCCAACTAATTGCACCACCATTCATCATGAAAATATATCCACTAGTGGATCTTTTGTTGTCAATATCCCCTACCCAATCAGAATCCACATAGCCTCGAATGCTAAGAGTCCTTTGTGATTCAACCAAATTTCCATGGTAACACAAAGCATATTCTAAAGTTCCCTTTAGATATCTAAACACTCTTTTCATAGCATCTCAATGTGTCCTTCCAGGATTTTCCATAAAATGACTAAGTACTCCCACTGTTTGGGCAATGTATGGCCTTGTACAGACCATTGCATACATTAAACTGCCAACTGCACTAGCATAAGGAACTTTGGTCATGTCCTCCATCTCAATAGGAGATTTTGGATAGTCTTCAGCAAATAGCTTTGTTCCCTACAAAACTAGAAAAACTAGTTGCTTGCAATTAGTCATACAAAATATCTCCAGAAAAGTATTAATATACTTACTCTGACTGAGCCAAAGTTTTCTACTCTTCCTGTCCCTGGTTATTTCCATTCCCAGAATATACCTAGCTGCACCAAGATCTTTCATTTCGAACTTTGCAAACAACTGAGATTTTAGATCAGAAATCATTAACTTACTATTGCCAATGAACAACATATCATCAACATAGAACGCAATAATAAGAACATGATCATTTTCAGCTTTGTAGTACACACAATGATCATATTTCGATCTTACAAATCCCACTGACAAAACAAATGTGTCAAACTTCTCGTACCACATTCTAGGAGATTGTTTTAATCCATACAAAGATTTTTTTAACTTGCAAACCAGATTTTCTTTACCTTTTTCCACAAAGTGCTTAGGCTAGGACATATAAATCTCTTCTTCAAGGTCAACATGAAGAAATGTTGTCTTCATATCCATCTGTTAAACCTCTAATTCATATGCTACTACAAGTGACAAAATAAATTTGATGGACATCAGCTTAGCTACAGGAGAAAAAAATTTCTCCATAATCAATTCCCTCTACTTGGGAATACCCCTTCACAACCAACTTCGCCTTATACTTTTCCACACTGCCATCCAAACCTATTTTCTTTTTAAATACCCATTTGCAGCCAACAACTTTTTTTCCTTCAAGCAAAGGCACCAAACTCCAAGTATCATTCTTTTCTAATGATGCCATTTATTCATTCATGGCTTCCAACCAAGAGTTTGAATCAAGCATTCTAAATGCCTCTTTCACAATCCTAGGCTCATCAATGCTAGAAATTAAAGCATAGGTACAAGTAGTATCTACCAAAGAAAACCCATGCCTATCAGGTAGCTTTCTTTCACGTGTTGACCTCCTCACAGGCTGAGGTTGAGGTTGTTCTTCTTCTTTAAAACTCTCAGAACTACTTGAACTCTCCTCAATTTTAGGTACATTTTGAATTTTGAATTCCTCTTTATTTGGTGTCAGAGGATTTTCAACTACATCCTTTGTATCTTTTGATTTTTTCTCTGACTGTAGATCCAAAGTAGAAGGCTTCAGCTCATGAAAAATAACACTATTGTTGTATAGAACATTCTCCGCATCAGGATTCCAAAGCTTGTATCCTTTTATCCCAACACTATAACCAATAAAAATACATTTAAAATCCTTGTTTTCCAATTTAGACCTTTTTTCATTCAGCACATATGCATATGCCTCGTAGCCAAAGACATGAATATGTATCAGAGAGGGCTTCTTTCTAGACCATGCTTCCAAAGGTGTTTTCTCAACAAGAGCGGCATTAGGAGAATGGTTTATTAAGTAACATGTCGTTGCAACTGCCTCAGCCCAAAACTTCTCCTCCAAGCTAGCACTGCTTAGCATACTCCGTACTCTTTCCATTACTGTCTTGTTGAACCTTTCAGCAACTCCATTTTCTTGCAGAGTGTAGGGTGTAGTTTTATGTTTTTTAATTCCATGATCTTTACAGTACCTCTTGAAATCATCATAACAAAACTCACCGCCATTTTCAGTCTTTAAACATTTTATTTTTCTTCTAGTCTAATTTTTCACAAGGTTTTTAAATTCCTTAAAATTACTGAACACTTCTGATTTACTTTTCAAAAAATAAACAAATGCCTTTCTTGAATAATCATCAATGAACGATACATAATATCTTGATTTAGACAAAGAAGGAACATTTACTGGACCAAAAACATCTGAATGTATATAATCAAGTAAACCAGAAGATTTGTGAGAACTAGAATAGAATGAAACACGGTGTTGTTTACCATATATACAATGTTCACAAAACTCGAATTTGAGGTTACAATCATCAAGCCCTTCAACCAGGTTTTTATTTCTCTAATTTGGCCTAGCCTATGATGCTAGAGCATAGTCTTTTATGCTGGAAGTTTAACTTCCATAGAGTTTGCACTATCCAAAACTTTTACCTCCAATTCTCCATTAGTAGCCTTTTGTGACTTTGCAGAGACACTATTGCATTGCACAACAAATGCATCCAGCTTATACAAGGTACCAATAGGAGCACCCCTAGCTAGCACCATTGAGCCTCTAGTCATTTTGTAGCCATTTCCAAAGAACATGACTTGCACTCCAACATCGTTTAGCTTACTAACAGAAAGTAAATTTTGAGCCAGACTTGGTATATGCATTACATCATTGATTCCCTTCACTCTTTCATCGAGGAACTTAATTATGACTCGTCCACAACCAACTATTTCTAGAGATGAATTACTTGCCAAATACACCCTTCAACCTTACATAACAATAGCATACAATGATCATCAATCTTCACACCCACACATGCTAACTAAGCAATCAGCATGTTGAAAGCATTCAAATGATCAGCAACAGACGCTCCTTCCTACATTTTCAAAGAGACAACTTCTTTCTCAAGAACAACTTATTCACTAAGGACTTGCCCTAATAAATAGCTCCCAGTATTTTCCACAAAGAAGATGCATTCTTTTCTTCATGAACATTCAGAAGAACCAAGTGTGCTAAATAGAGCCTTATCAGTCCCTTTGATTTTTGATCTACAAGTTCCCAATCTTCTTGCTTCATGCATGTAGGCTTCATTCCAAACACAGCAAGCCAAAGATCACGGTCAACTAATAGATCTTCCATTTTAAGTTTCCACAACTCAAAATTACTGCCATTGAATTTCTCAATTTCAATCTTTCCTAACGTGCTTGTCATCTTAATATGTAATTCAAATTACCAATCTTCTACAAGACTCCCACTGAACAGAATTGACACAAAAAACCTAACCTACCCACAAGGATAGCACAACTGGCCAGGCTCTGATACCACTTGTAAGGAAAGCTTAGGTGCAGAACAAACTCTCCTAACATCAAAACCTCAGAGAAGACTGCAGATATGACTTTAAATTTTACAATTACAATTCAATAAGATACACATGAAAAGAATTAACAGAAAAGACAAAAAACACATACACAATTGGACACCAAATTTATGTGGGAAAACTCTTATGGGAGAAAAACCCACTACACCAAGAAAAGCCTCTTTTTATTACAGTAACCAAAAATTACATACAGAGATCGACTTCACTTTTTGATGTCAATTTTTACAGCAACAACATTCACTGATCAATCTTCTATAGAACATCAATCTAACAATGCTCTCAAAAGCACACTATGAATCCACTCAAATCAATATGTGCTCAATATGAAACATAAATCTCCATTACACAAACCGATCATTGTCATCCGTTACAAAGTATATCTCATTTTTTTCATGGTTTGTTGATCTTCCACACAAGAACGGTTGCAATTGTACAACTACCAATGGTTCACATTCTGCTTCTCTCATTGGCTTAGAATGCGCCATGTAGAATAGACGTTTGGTCAAAGTCTTCAACTGTATCGCATGTCGATGAGACACTAGACCATGTCTCCCTGATGCCAAAATACTCGATCACATAGCTATCGGCAAGACCAAAGGTATTAGCAAGAGATCATACTGAATGTAAAACCATCGGCCAGACCAACTCTATCAGCAAGACCATTGTTATCGCTAGGACTTCCAAGAAGCTCAACCATCAACAATATCCCACATTGACAAAAAATATTAGTAGTCATTAGTTTATAAATGAAAGCTCAAAGACTTTAGGTATCCACGAGTTAGTCCTTTTATTACCAACTTACTCATACACCACATTTGACCATCGCACCAAACTGTTGGTCATTCATTGTGGTCTCCACCATGACACACATTCACTGCTTGTGCATTTCTGGAGAATCAAGCTGTGAATCTACAATATTCTCAACAAGTCTCTCAGAATTCCAAGTGGTCCCCACATCCATCAGCTTATCGCTCAAAAACACAAACTTACAACTTCCATAGTAGGTTAGGAAAATCCTGAACATCATGACATTGAAGGAGATCAACCAGTTGGGAAGTTAAGAAACTTTTGAACTGTGCGACAAGGTTCCAAGGTTACAAAAATCACTGATGTCACGACAAGCCAATACAACTATCACCCAGTCGAAGAAAACACAAACTTCGTAACTCCATGACATGGTTCCAAAGTTAGCAACTCTAGCAATTGGCTGACAATGAGGACTTAAATAGAAATAGAAGCCAACAAGTTGAGGCACAATTTCCAACATTCATTTGCTACATGCTTATAATGCAAAGCCTTCGATTCTATCTTCATTTTTTCATTGTGTTTGGTTCTAAGAATCAGATGTGACCAATCCAAGGACAGGTATCCACCCACCTTTAAAGTAAATTCTCAGGATAGATAGAGGTCGAACATGGGAGGAACATCTATGATAACAGTGTCTTACGGTACTATAATACTAGGCCAAGCAAATAGAGTTAAAGGAAGTCCCTTGATGACACCTATGGTTTCAACCTTGTTTCCATCCAACTGCATTACCCCCCTTTTCATAGGTTCATAGCCGAGTCCCAAAGCTTCGGCTATTTGTTTAGGCATAATAGTGATGCTAGTGCCAGAATCAATCATAGCATTATGCAATAACTTCTTTATAATGAGAGTTAAGAAGAAGGGTTGGGCCTTCAACCTATCTCTAACTATGACAGGGAATCATTTTGCATTTTTCATAAGGACTTTAGCCAGTGGTAGTTGATTAACAACCTCGACATTGACTAATTGCTTTGTTGGTACTGCATTGACCTCTTCTTGAAGTGCCTTTTGTAATAGCATTTTTTGCTCTAGGATAGCAAGAATGTCCCATAGAGACACATTAGCAGATATTTTTCAATTGTTCTACCACATTAAAAGGTGGCAAACTCAGAGGTTTTTGCTCCCTCAATCTTGTTATGATAATTTCCTTATGCGGTTGAGATGGCAGCGGCGCAGTGGAAGTGCTAGGTATTTCATCAGAAGCACCTTTAATTTGTGGGTTGGCTAGATGTGGAATAACTAACTTGCTGGTAAATCTCCTCTTTGAGTGAGTGTTATATTCAGATCGCACTTGCGGTGTTTTGGATATGGTCGTATCATTAGCAAACACTGTTTCTTCTTCTTCCATCCATGAGAAGAGCGTGTGATCAAGAGTGATGTCAGATTCCTGTTCTAGAGACATCCCTTGCATTTGCACAGTAAGAACTGCACTCTCCGTTTGTGGGGAGGCGTATACATAACCTTTGTGGTCTAGAGTCGTGCCTTGGCTGCGTTGCTTCATCACCTTTTGTTGTAAGCTGCCAGGCAGACAGTTTTGGGGCATATGTGCATCACTGCAAGGGAAGCACCATGGATTGATGTCATCAATGAGGTTGTTCTACCCCATGGTTAATTCCCTACTCAAGCTTGGTGAAGCGCTCGTCAGCGGAGTAGGTACCGGCACCATTTGGTTGACTGTCGGAGCTGGTGGATTAGTGTGAGATGCACTCTAGTACTGATTCTACTAATATGAGGACTTTCCACCTTGATAGTTTTGATAGGTAGGCTTCATAGGCGTTGATTGGTTCTGCTTGAGAGTGGTTATATCATTTTCCATGGTCCTCAACATTTATTTAAGGTCATTCATTTCATCTTTGGAAGAACTGGATGTAGAGGCTATATTTTTTGGTGTTGCCGCATATGTGTGCATTGACTGGGGAGTTGCGGGCGTGCTAGTTGATGTGACTTCTTGTGCGGGAATTGATATTTCAGGAAATATCAGCAAGATAGGCCGAGGAGGAAACTTTCTACAATCTATCAAATGATTCTCGGCTTTGACAACAACATTGTAAGTATTTGGTAAAGTAGCTCCTCCCAAAGACTTAATCATCATAAAAATGTCGAGATTGATGGACTTCAGATAAAATTTGAATGCCAACTCAGAAGTTGGGCATATAGTAACAGGGATCCTTTGCCAATTTGTGTGGAATTGGGCATTAAAGTCTGTTAGAGCTTCCTAGGGAGCTCGTTTTATAACAGATAGTTGATAATACAATGAAGAGTGATCTTCGTCATTTGAGAACCTCTCATAGAATGGATCTCTAAGCTTGTCCCAAGTGAGAATAGTGATAGGTGACAGTGTTTTGTACCAATACATCACCTTGTCTTTAAAAGATGTGGCGAGAAGCCTTAGAGCTACATTCTGCGTTGTAATCCCATGCACTAGACACACATCTGCCACATCTTACAGATGTTTTGCAGGTGTTCTTGAGCCATCTCCGGTAAACTTGGGTATAGCTTTCATAGCTAAAACTGAGATAGCACCCCAAACAACGGGTGCTACTAGGGTTGCTAGAGGACTTTTGGCGTCCCGTGCCACATAATTTTTGTTGGCAATTGGCAACATGGTTCGAGGAATGGGTAGCAGGAGTGGAATGGTTACCAACTGATTTGCATTCTACATTGTTCCTAATGGAGGTACTAGTAAATTGGAGTTGCTTGCGGTTTTGGATCTAGTTATAGGTCTATGGCTCATACACCCTTCTAAAGTGAAAATTCATTTAAGCTCAATCGAACCGGGCATGCCAAAAAAAGGAACAAATTGTTGATGCCAAAATTTGACAAGGTAGCAATGTCTTATGGGAAACTCAGTTTATGGGGACCTTTTTCGCTAAACTGAGTGACCTCCGAGTTTTTAAAGAAGTAGAATTCTTCTATAATGGGGCTTTGGAAAGGGAAAAGGAAATGGATATAATAAAATAAATTCTAACCTAAGGTGATACGTCAAGACAATGATAGGCATGATAAATCATAGATCTAAGGTCCTGATTGGTATTTGTAGCATTCCAGAAAATTAGAAACTAAAGATTATAGCACAGACAATCCATTCATTGACATAAAATAGCATTGCACACATTCCTACTACCAAGAAGAGTCATTAGACATGATCTAGATTAGAAAACTTGCATTCAATATGTATAGAAGTTATCAAATGAAATGTCCAAACAATAAAAGCATAGTTTATAGTTTAATCAAATAGCATGAAAGAAAAAAAAGGCTGAACAATTGGCAAAGTCTGAATGTCTTTTGTAATAAAATAAAATAGTAATAAAGGCCTAGCATCTTTTCCTAAAAAACAGTGTTTCTTCAAAATTCCTTAGACCCTTTTCTCCCAACAAAGAAAAGTATATATAGCAGAAAAAAACCCCACCACTTCAGAGAGTAGCCACATAAAATATTTTGCAATCCCCTAGCAATGATGTAGAAATAAGAATATTCCCCAAGTCGTTGCAACATAAAAGATTTGAAACCAAGCATTCGGTCATTCCACGAACAAGTGCATCTCCTACAAATGATGGCGACGGTCCCAACAAGGTTAAAACATACAAGTGACACAATCCTGTGCAAATGATTATGACATGTAGTGGCCAATTACATCATTTGGTTTGCCTAGTTGATCGCCTAAATACGAGATTTTCCAACTAGGCACGTGGCAGCATTTCATTGCCCATGTGAAACTTTATCTTTCATTGTTGAAGACTTGCACCAAGGCTACATGTGTTGAATGGGTAGAGCACTAACCAATAGTGGAGGGAACGATCATCAATTGGGCGCAAAAGAGATGCATGGCAACATTTCACTACCCGTGGTAGTTATTTCATCCTCATGTTGAAAACTTTGTGAAGAGTAGACACGTAGCAAGAGTACGCCGCAAACAATAATTGTGGGGCCCGCAAAACT
Source organism: Sequoia sempervirens (assembly GCA_007258455.2). NCBI lineage: Eukaryota > Viridiplantae > Streptophyta > Pinopsida > Cupressales > Cupressaceae > Sequoia > Sequoia sempervirens. The sequence continues at coordinate 79,388,629 of VDFB02026320.1, forward strand.
CTTTGGAAATGAGGGATTCGTGGAACTCAAGTGGAGCCTGATGAGGAAGCAAGAAGGAATGATAAAAATGGCCCATAGCTACGACAGGTGGAAGTATAGCAGGGGTTCTTGGGATGCGAAAGGAAGGGAAAAACTCAAGGTGCGCAGAGCAGACACATGGAGGGGGAAAGCAGATTTTTATAGAAGGCTAAGTTAATTTCTTGCAATGTGTGGGCTGATATCTAGAGGAAAATACACCCGCAGGGAGCTCATTAAATATTTATTAACAAGAATATTCTTGGTTTTAAAGCAATCCGATATCAACCAAAAAACATTTATTTTCTTACATTTCACTCTGTAGTTGTCTTAGTAGTTTATTTTTCATTTCACCACATTATCATTTCTTAGTTAAAAAATAAGGATATAGCATCTACATGAGGTCATCTATATCATATCCATATTTTAGATCATTTGCATTTGTTTACATAAAGTTATCATTCTTAAAGTTTCACTATCAATTCACAATTAGAGCATTTGGGGCCTATCTGGCTCAGGCATATTGTGTAGACCTATTTCAGAGTGTGTGGAGCTTAATAAAACATCATACAAGGAATTTTGGGTCCAATGAATCTTCCATGGAGATCCAAAACATGTTTGAATTATATTTTTATGTTTTAAGGCCAACCTACATGCTTGATAATTCATTAGGGTTTGTAAGCCCTTGAGGTCGATGCAAACCATTTTTGGAGTTGGAGAATCATATTTAAGATCATTTGTAATTCATAGGAAGGAAATAGTTTAGTAGTAGATAGATAAGATTCAATTAGTTAGATTTGGCTACCTAATAAGGCCTAAGAGCCAATTGTAATATCTATAATGCCCTTGTGACAGGCCTACGAGCCCCAATCATTCAACATATGAGGCATATGATGCATGCAAGATTTCCAATTGTTGAATCAATAAATATATATGTTTGTTGAGCATTTATTATGTTATTTCCATTGTGTTTAATCTAAGTTGCATGGTTGGACAGTTCCTTTTTGAGCCCTCCATCCATGACTGCACCAAGTGGTATCAAAGCAAGTTTGTGATTCTTGAATGCATTCCTTGTGGTGAATAGATTGTTGAATTGAGGCAGACTACATGTGTTTTTGATAGATCACCGACTGTGAAGAAATTTAAACACTTATAGCTAGATCGCCATATTGAGGCAGTTGCACCAGATCCAAGGGAAGATATGTTGCCAAGGAGAGCACCTAGTATGACCAATGTTTATGGAATAATGGATGAAATGCTAGAGATGATGCAAGCAATGATATTTTGATTATATGTTGTAGAAGAAGATAGAAGAAGAGGTATAAAACCTAAGCATGCAAATGAAAGTGATGATGAGTTAGATCATGTTGCAAATAAAATTAAAGAAAACCTAGAAGAAGAAGAATTAGATCAAGTTAAGATGTTGAAAGCTATTTCTAAAATTGGTAGATGACCTAGGATTGAAATTCAAAATCACTCAAGAAATTTAAATCCTGAGGAGTTGATTGACTAGATCAATGATATGGAAGAATACTTTGAATATGAAGACATTAAAGCTTCAAAAAGAGTGAAATTAGCAAAATATAAGTTGAAAGGACATGCCACTATTTGGTGGAAAGAAGTTCAATTGGATAGTAACAAAAGAGGAAAAGAAAAGATCATAAAGGGGGATAGAATGGTGACAATGTTGAACAATCAATTCATATTATTGATTACGAGCTTGAATTTTTGAAAAGATTATAGAACTTGAGACAAAAGGATAAATCTATGAAATAGTACACTAAAGAATTCTACAAGATGATGATCCCAACTAGACATAGTGAAGCAAGCAAAGAAAATGTTATGTGGTACATCAATGGACTGAGAAAAAACATCCAAGAAGAATTGAGCCTGGTGAAGATGTAAATAGTTGATGAAGCATATCAATTTGCCCTAAAAGTGGAGGAGAAGCAAAAAAGGACTTTTGAAAAAATACAAAGAAGTGCAAGAGGAAGATTCTAGAGGATTGGATCACAATCTAGAAAAAAAAAATGCCTTATGCAAAGCAAGACAAGGATGGAAAACCCTACCACAGTGAAGAAAAGGACTGTAATTCATACCACCGAGGAAGAGAAGATAGAAATTTCTACTGCAATGACAAAGGAGGTCATATTCTTCCCGCAATGAAGGATGTATGAGAGATGAAGGAAGATATGAGAAGAGACCATTAGAGGAACCCATTTCAAGTGTGGAGGTCAAGGACATAGAGTATTTGAATGTCATCAAGGAAGCACTAGCAAGAGAAATGAGCATACCAAAAGAACAACATATGTGGAATAACTTGTTGATTCCCCTAATTTAGTTTGGATACCAAAGAAAAGTGAGTCATTAGTAATGAGGAGAGATTTGATGCATGAAGAAGTGACTGAGGAACCACCACAAAGGAAGATTTTGTTTAAGACAAGATGTAAGTCCAAAGGAAAGGTATGTAAAGTTATCATTGACAGTGGTAGCACTGATAATCTAGTTTTAACCAAATTGAATTTGAAGACTAAAACATCCAAACCTCTGTAAGATAGCACGGATTCAAGATGAACATAAGATATTGGTGAATGAGCAATGTTGGTGAAATTTCATATAGGATCATATCATGATGAAGTGGTGTGTCATATTATTCCTATGGATGCATGTCATTTACTATTAGGAAGACTGTGGAAATATGATAAGAAGGAAACTCGTGATGGAAGAAATAATACCTATATTGTGACTGCAAATGGTAGAAGAACCATATTGATATCTTTGGAGGAAGAGGATAAGAAGGAAGTTTGTGGCATGATCAGAAAATGTTTGTTAGATGGAAGAAAGTTTCTAGATGGATTGAGACATGAGAACATGTGTTTTGCATTGACTCCAAAGAAGAGTGATAATCCGGAAGTAGAGAATCCTACCATAGAGAGTGAGGAAGTAGTAGATTTATTGGTAGAATATGAAGACCTCATATCACAAAATGTACCAGATGATCTACCGCCAATTCAAAGCATCAATCATCATATAGATCTAATACTTGGAGCAAGTTTTCCAAACAAAGTGGCACATAGGACAACACCTACAGAGAATGTAGAGTTGAATCAATAGATACAAGAGCTATTGAAGAAGGGATTGATTAGATAAATATTAAGTCCATGTATGATACCCACTATACTTGCACCAAAGAAGGATGGAGAATGAAGGATGTGTATAGATTCAAGAGAAATCAATAGGATCATAGTCAAGTATAAATTCTCATTGCTAAGGATGGATGACATTATGGATTGTTTGAGTGTAGCAAAATATTTCACAAAGATTGATCTAAAGAGTGGATACCATCAAATTAGGATCAAAGAAGGAGTTGAATGAAAGACTACATTTAATACTAATGAAGTACTATATGAGTGGTTATAATGTCTTTTGGATTAACCAATGCACCTAGCACTTTCATGAGGTTGATGAATCAAGTACTGAAGAAATTCTTGGGTAACTTTTTTATTATTTACTTGGATGATATTCTAATTTTCAATAAGACTAGAGAAGAAAACTTGTGGAGCATCAAATAAGTATTGCAGAGGTTGAGGGAAGAAAATTTGTTGATAAATGTCAATAACTGTAGCTTTATGAAGATAGAGTTAGTGTATTTTGGTTTTGTCATTTTTGTTGAAGGATTGAAGATGGACCCTAAGAAGGTTAGAGTACTTGTTGAGTGGCTTGCACCAGCAAACATTGGAGAGGTTAGATCATTTCATGCATTGGAAAGTTTCTACTAGAAGTTCATTGGGAGCTTTAGTAGCATTTACACACCTATGATAGAAAAAATGAGAGGAGATAGGAAATACTTTAAGTGGACATCCGGAGCACAAAGAAGTTTTGAATTTTTGAAGCAAAAGGTGACAGAGTAGCCAATGTTAGCATTGCCTAATTTTGATAAAGTATTTCAAGTTGATTGTGATGCTAGTGGGAATGAAATAGGAGTATTATTAAGTCAATAAGGGAGATCAATAGCTTATTTCAGTGAGAAGTTGAATGATGCCAGAAGAAGATATTCAATTTATGATCAAGAATCATTTTCCATAGTCCAAGCCTTGAAGAACTGGAGACATTATTTGTTGCCTAAGTATTTTGTGTTGTATACTAATCATCAAGCTTTGTATTATTTGAATAGTCAAGGGAAGTTGAATCAAAGATATATGAGATGGGGTGAGTTCTTGCAAAGTTATACATTTGTGTTGAAGCATAGGAGTGGCAAGTGAAATAAAGTTGCAAATGCATTGGCGAGGAGAAATAATTTAATGATGGAGATGATAATAGAAGTATTGGGTTTTGAAGAACTAAAGCACATGTATAAGGATTATCCAAACTTTTCTAAAGCATTGAAAGCATGTAAGGAACCAGTAGTAACAAATAGAATCCATCGGTTGGATTATTTCATTCAGGAAGATACGTTGTTCAGGGGAAATCAAACATGTATTCCAAGGATTCCAATGAGGGAAATTTTGATAAAGGAGAAGCATAGTGAAGGACTAGCAAGACATTTTGGAGTGGATAAGATAGTAGCTCGGGTGAGTGAACACTATTTTTGGCTAGAGATATATAAGGATTTTAGGAAGTATGTTCAGATTTGCAAAAAATTATCAAGTAGAAAAAGGGAATAGTCAAAATATTGGATTGTATAAACCTTTGACAGTACCAGAGAGACCTTGGAAAGATATAAGCATGGATTTTATATTGGGATTTTCAAGAACACAGAGAGTACATGATTCTATCATGTTAGTAGTAAATAGATTTTCTAAGATGGTACATATCATTCCTTGTAAGAAGACTAATGATGTTGTGCATGTTGTTGACCCATTTTTCAAGGAGATTGTGAGACTGCATGGATTACCTAAGAGTATAGTTTCCAACAAAGATACCAAGTTCATTGGATAATTTTGGAGGACACTATGGAAGAAGACGAAGACAAATCTAAAGTTTAGTTTAGCATATCACCCACAAATAGACGAACAAAAAAAGTAGTAAACATAAGTTTAGGTAACTTGTTGAGATATTTGGTTGGAGATAAGGCAGGAAATTGGGACATAGTTCTACCACAAGTAGAGTTTGCATATAAAAACTTGGTTAATCGAAGTATAGGGAAGACACCATTTGAGATAATGATCAAAATACATCCCAAAGGAGTTGTGGAGCTCATAGACATCAACATGGAGAATAAAAGGAGTGAAAAATTAGAGGAGTTTGCAGGATTCATGGAAACATTGCATGGTGAAGTTTGGAAACACTCAGAGGACATGAACCATAAATATAAGGATAAGGCAAATAAAAAAAGGAGACATAAGGAGTTTTTTTTTGGAGATGAAGTTATGGTTTATCTCAAGAAGGAAATATTTCTGATAGGAGCATACAATAAGCTGGAGATGAGAAAGTTTGGACAATGTAAGATTCTCAAAAAAATTGATTTCAAAAATGCATATGAAGTAGAGCTATTGGAAACACTTGGTGTACAACCTATTTTAAATGCTACAGACATCTATGATTATCATGAAGGATAGTGAAGTGGTAGTAGCAATGAAGTGGATTTGAAGGAGTAGTTACCACATCAACCACTGAAGGAGATTGAGCTAATTTTGGATACCAGAACTGGGAGGAGCACTAGGAACAAGCAGTACAAAGAATATTTGGTAAAGTGGAAAGGAAAACCAGTGGAGGATTCATCATGGATTTATCAGGATGAGGTGAACCACTTTGGTTTTCCTCTAGCCCCTAGAAAGATAGGGACTCACTTTTCTTCCAACCCTAGGTGTTTGATGCAAGAGCATCCCTAGTTGTAAAGTAATCTTGTATCAACTATAAACATTTATTTTCTTGCATTTCAATCTATAGTTTTCTTAGCAATTTATTTAGTATTTTACCGCATTGTCATTTCTCAACTCATAGGGTAGGAGATGCATCTACACAAGGTCATCTACATCATATCTAGATTTCATATCATTTGTATTTGTTTACAAAAAGTTATCGCTCTTAGAGTTTCACTGTCAATTCATAGTTAGAGCATTTGGGGCCTATATGGCCCAAGCATATTGTGCATACCTATTTTGAAGCATGCAGAGCTTAATGGAACATCTTACAAGGAATTTTGGTTCCAATAGATCTTCCTTGTAGATTTGCAAGTTGTTTGGATTATCTATTCATCTTTTAAGGTCAACCTACACACTTGATCATTTTTAAGATATTTTGTAATTCATAGGAAGGTGGTAGTTCAGTAGTACATAGATGAGATTACAGTAGTTAGATTTGGTTACCTAATAAGGCCTAAGAGTGAATTGTAATATTTGTAATGTCTTTGTGGCAGACTTGTGAGCCCTAATCATTCTGCATATGAGGCATGTTGAGAATTATGACTCAAATTTACTAGCTTGATTGCTTCCTATAGCAGTTTTGTTTTCCTCCTTCATCGGTATGAGTTAAGTCATTGGTTTTCAAGTTTATCTAACTGAAGTCGTGGGGTTCGAAAGTTTCATAACCTTCTGACTTAGCGACTATGGAGGGAAGGCTACTTCCTTTGTTGTCAGCTCATCGCGGGTTTCGGGAACTTTGTAACCTCCGACTTGGGGTTTGGAAGTTCAGGTTTTGAGCGATGGAGCGATCCCTTTGTTGGCAAGTCGTGGGTTATGGGAACTTTGTAACCTCTGACATGAGGTTTTGGAGTTCATTTCTCTAGCAATATAGCAACTTGGATGCGCCAATGGATGTGGGGACCACTTGGAGTTAATATTTAAGTATTTTTTGGGAGACTTGTTGAGAATATTGTAGATTCCCTTTTGATGCTCCAGAATTACACAAGTAGTGGATGCATGTCTTGGTAGACCCCTCACCATGACAAGTAGAATATGAAGGAGTGTTGATAGTTGGAAAGTGATGGTTAGTTTCCAACTGCCAATGGATGTGGGACTCGATAGGATGGTGAATCATGTCGAAGGCCGATAGGTGGTGATGATGTGGAGGACATATGGCATGTGGGCCCATGTGCTCGGTGGACATTGGTGAAATGGTAATGTATGTCTCTTTGACTAGGCAGCATGATGTTAGGTGGATAACCCTAACTTCAATGAAGGAGATTTGTTTGACCGCTTATCCAACGGCCAGGTTTGAATGTTGGATGATAGTGTGTGGCTTGAAGTGAACAGGTAACCCTAAAGGGGTGCGGTAGTTGGAGAAGTTAGAGTGGTTAACAGTTGGTCTGACTATTGGAATACGAACTGATCAACAGAAGATGAACCAGTTTCCTGTTTGTTGAAGACAAATGTATATACATTGGACGTTTTGCAATATGAAGAGAGAGAGATGAATCTCGCGGGAAGTGAAGGTTGAGTGGCTGTGCAACAAAGAGGATGAGAGGCCGGTGGTCAAGTTGTGCGGTTGTGTATCCAAGTGAGATGTCTCTCACTGTGTGAGAGGAAGATTGAGGTAGGGATTATTGTAAGAACCCACACCTGGTGGACTCTAATCAACCACAATTTTCTTCCCTTTGTTTGATATTCAATTTTTTCAATGTTTGGGTTTTGCTTGAGTTTTCAATGATGTTTTTCCAAGGAATAAATAAAGTGCAAATAACATATGCCAATGCTCAAATGAAAGATATGCTGATAGTACTATGAAGGCTAGAAAACAAATCCATAATATCCTTTACAAGGAACAAGTGACTTTAATACAGATTTTTCCTTTTACATTTCATGAAATTATGAGCTCATACCGGAAATATGCAAATATAAACCCTTAACAGCAATGACTGGAACAACGATTATTTCATGAATTTTTTGAGTGTAGGCATGACTGTCACAATCTAGATTAACCCAGAATTTGAACAATTAAAAGAATTAGTCTAGAACATCATTTACACACAGCCATGGTAAGATAACACCCCCAAAACTTACACAGCAGTAACTGAGACACTTTAAAAGACTTGCAGACCTGGATTTATGCATATACAATTAATTAAAATATGAAAACACTTAACCTATATCTCACGCCTGCCCTATAGATGAAGACAACAGTAGCATTTACTATTCATGCCACTGTAGAAACTAGCAATAAATATATTCCACATAGAACCCTTGCAAATCTGAATTATACTGTAGCGGCACTATAGCGTTTACTATTTATGCATACTGTAGCGCGGGTACTGTAGCAGCAATGAAAAATATTCAACGATGTAAAATCTTCTCTTCAAACCCTTGTTTGTATCTCCTCAATGATGCACAAATGAAAGGACTGAATTATCCTATCCTCAATTTGCAACCCTTCAAGAGATCTTTCACTCCCTTAGTTATGCTATCAATAGGAAGTTTTTGTTTCCTATGATCAAAGAAGAAAACTGTGAAAGCCCTAGGCTCCACAATAAAAATTAACCAAAATAATATTCATCAACTGGATGTTGAGAATGAGCTCTTGCCTCTCTTTTTATTCTTTCCTTAAGAGAGCTCAAACACCTTCCTGGCCAATGTGGGATAAAATATTTATTCCCACATTAAATTATTCACTTAACGCACTTTATTATATTAAAGTGACTTTATTATTATAAAGTTACTTTATAACTTTATAATAATATTAAAATATTAAATAAATCACTTAAGTCACTTAAACTTTAATATCTCTTGATGTACTTGTCTGATTGCTAAGCCGTCTAAGCCAGGAGTCAACTCTCCCTGTTCTCCATGTGATTGGATGCCTGTCTAAAAATAGAAACCCTAAATAATGACTTACTATAAATAGTAAGTACGTGAAATTGAGTCTAGAAACAACTACAAAGACCCAATCAAGGTCGACACTGTCAATATGCTCTACTCAGGTGTCTTGCTATTAATAGGAACCCTGACTCTCCCAAAATAGTAACTTACTATAAATAGTAAGTGTGCCAATCTGAGTCAAATAACCTGTGCAAAGGCCAAAACCTGAATCCAGTTGAAGAGTAATGTCTCTAAATCACCGGTAACTTCCATAGAAGACCCTCTATCCATAACTGTTAGCCTACGAGGGTCAAATGATAGGCTAATCCTTATGAACTCTGATGCTTGCAAAAATGGGGACATTACAATTATGTAGTCGAAATCTCTCCAAATTAAGTGTCTCGGTTGATCTCTCATGTTAATCTGCATTGTATACTATGTGAGAGTATTGTAACAGTGTGAAGGTTGTATGGATGAGAGGTTGATCAGTGAAATGTAAAAAGGAGAGAGGGAAACAGAACAAGGTTGTTGCCAATTTGTCTCCAAAATGAAACAAGGAGTAATCTCTATGAAAAAGGCTATGAGCCTAAGATTCTATTGTAACTCTATTTTTTGTTAAATAATACAATGGCTCGAATCTTTTGGAGTGTGGGGTTTTTTACCTGAAAGGGTTTTCACCATGTATATATGTGTGTTCTAATCTTCTATACTATCTTTCATGTTTAATGGTTTTGTTTGTTGAATCTGTTTATGCAAGTTGTTGAAACTACTTTGCAATGGATGATGTTATGATGTATGATCTTCTATGATATGATGGACAGATATGCTAATGAGCTTGTGGATGCAGGATGCATGTGGTACTAATGATTTTGTGATGTAGGATGGAGAGATTAGCTAGAAGAAATGTTAGTAGGATTAAATGATAAAAGAAAATAGATGGTTTGATTCAATTTCTGAAGATCCATTTATTATGATTGATTGATGAGATGCATAATCATACTAACATTTCTTCTAGTTGATCTCTCCATCCTTTAGCTGCTGCAAAATAAAATTTGAAGATCCAAAAATAAAATTTCAAATTGGAGTTAAAAAGCAAAATAAAAGTTTTTAGTTTTTACTTCTCAAGCTCCAAGTAAAATAGAAATGAGGGTCACGAATTCTCTAATTTAATAAAAACATTCAACAAAAATAAATACATACCAGGATAGAGATATGCAAATGACATCCCAATAAAATGTTACTAAGATCAAAAATTCATTGAACTTGCAAAATAGTACTACCTTTGGCATCACCATAAATAGCATCAAAAGTACCAATTGTATAGGTAATGCATATTATATTCATAAGGACCATACGATACAGCAAAACGCATCTCCATACTAGATGCACTTCTAAGAGTGCTGGTGGTTCTGTGAAGATGAATAATTATTAAAAACTAATCAAAACAACACAGAAAATGCAAATTTTCTCAAGTTGGCATTGACATGACTGTTTCTGACCTCGAGACTCTCTAAAATCTTGAATTTCTTTGAGATTCAAATTTATAATTTAAAAGTAACTGATCAACTCAAACAAGCCCCTCCCTTGTATCAGTAATTCTATCAATTTCCAAGAGCGATTAAACAACTTCGTAAACACGTTGGTTGTCTTAAAACATTTGGATTTGATGCACTAAAAGGAGTATTGAATCTGCATCCATCATTCTAGGGCCTTTACCTACTGTCTTTGATTGTCTTTTCAATTTCTCCAAGGGTTGATCTCAGAGAACATGTCCCCTTGCAACACTAATGCCAATCCTCCAAAGGTATTCAGTATTCTAAGATTCTTAGTCCCAGATATCAGACGACGCAAAGGAAGCAGAGGTGTGCAAATTACAAGATCACAATGTTAGCCATTGCAGCAGCTAAAGGTTGGAAGATCCATCAAATTATGAACCATTTGTTATAAAGCCCCTTTAGCTCATCCAATGACAAGGAGGTATTTTCCATAGTGTATCAAATTATGATGCTTTATCAAGATTCAACTACATAGATTTTGAGTCAAGTTAATTGTCCCATATTTCATGAGTAGTGGTTCAAACTTTAAATAAACCCATCTCTCATGAGGATGAATGGATATGTAGATTTGTGATTCAAATGAATTCATTGACCCATGTTTCTATTGCCCCCTACCATTCCTTTTATGGATTAATGTCTATCCAACAAAGTTACTGAATTTACATGTGCTTCTCTCAAAAAGATTAATGTGGGAAAAGAATTGTGTCTAATTCCACTTTGTGACATAGTTGTATGTGTTTTTGAGGTAATCTATTTGAAATTAAAGTTACCGAAGTCACTACTGTTCTTAGAGGTTTCTTTGAGATGACAAAATTTTTCCCAACAAGGCATATGATGCATGTAAGATTTCCAATTGTTGAATCAATAAATATCTATATTTGCTAAGCATTTCTTGTGATATTTTTGTTGTGGTGACTCTAAGTTGCACAGTTGAATAGTCCCCTTTCGGACCCTCCATCTATGACTACACCATGTTGCTTGGGAGTTTTGTTGCCACCCCAAATATTTTGGCGGGCTTGCCTTTTTTCCACTCAAATGCAAGGGACTACTCTTTTTTTCAAGTGGATCAACCATTCCCTCACTAGTAATGATGCCTAGAAGATTCTCTTCACACATTATATCTCTGTGAGATATCCCGCTCACACACCCTCTTGAAAGGGGATTAGGTTCCATACCCTTCTCATTATGAAGGATCCTATTCAAATTGTGGGCACTTTTATTGCAAAAATCATTTGGCATGCCTAGGAGGTTGTTAAGCCTTATATCTAATGGAATATCTCATGGTTTAGAGATTTCAATCCACAAAATGTCTAGTGGTCTCCTTTATTTACTAATATGGGTCACCATTTGGCCAAGTTGTCTTGGCTTAAGGCTCTCATATTTCATAAAAAGGGTATCCAATCTCCTCGAGACTTGTTTTATAGACCCACAATGAGTCTCATGATGTTGGGAGCTTTTAAAACCAAGTTTGGTTTACAGAATCATGACTGGGAAACTTTTGAAGGGCTACTTAGTACCATTCTGGTTGATATGCTTCATAAAGTTGGTATTGGTTCTTCCAAGCCTTGATGGAAGGATTAGAAGTGGAGTCCTAACACCCCATTTAGAAACTACAAGCCTTAGATTGGTTACCAGTGGCTTTTTCCTTATTATCTAATGATTAATAGTTTGAACCAAAGGTGGAATCTTCAATCCCTAGTGTACGTTTAGCACCAGATATTTTCTACTGTGTGGTCCACCATTGTTGAGTCCATGCTTGCCCACTTTTCTTGGTGTATTGTTTTCAAAGGCTTACTTGTGGGCTCTCATCTCACCCATATGGGGGTCCATGACCTTTTTTTCCCTTTCTGTGGGAAACTTGAATCTTTTAACCACCTCTTTTGGTTCTTCTCCAAAGCTCAACAGTTGTGGAATTAGATTCATGATTTCTTTTGACCCTTTCATCCTGAGCCTTTCTCTTGCATATGGTGTTCTCAGGAAAATTTCCCCCTCTTCCCCAAAATTATACCCAGTTTTGGCACATTTTTAGGGTGTAAATCTTCTATAGTATTTGGAAAGATAAAAATTCCTACTTTTTTGCTCATTGCCAAATTGATAAACATGTTTCACTTTATTCTAAAGCTATTATATGTTCTAATGTGATAGATTCAAGTGCAAGCTAACAATTTTTTGCTTGAGATGGATCACCTTCAAGAGCTCCTAGACCACTGGGGGAATGCACCCTGTATCGTTGCTTGTGTTTCGGCCTCTCCCACTTCCTCCTAAGGCCATTCACCTTTGTGCGGTTGGTGAAAGGGGAGGAGTGGCTCTTACTAGGGACTCTCAAGCTCACCCCCATTCTCAAGCCCCTCCTTGCAGTGGGTCACATCCTCATAGACATTCACCCTCCCCTCCTCCTTGGGCTAACCTGGTGTGGCCTTTTGGAGGAGCATCTAGAGGTGGTGGTGGTGGTTATTTTTAGCCCTCTAGTGGAGGTTCTTGTTGGTTGATCAACTCTTCCAAATGGTTTCCACAGCTAGATTTGGTGATTTCTCCCCCTTAATGAGAAGATAAAAATAAATGTGATGATGGTTGGGATCCCTCTAATTTCACTCTAGATCCCCATTGTTGTATGGGGTAAGTCAGATGGCAAGGATTTCCCACCCTTTGTTGGCATTGCTATGGCAGCTTAGTGACAATTCATATTATTGTTTTTTATGCTTTATGCTTTATGGGTGTTGCCCATGTGACTTTCATGGTGTGCCTTCTTACCACCAAAACTTTTTTGTGAATATGTGTATATTTATCTTTAATTAATAAATATGGACACTTATTCATCAAAAAAATAAATCTTCTCCAAAGCTAAAGATATAATAGACATTCAACCCTATGATGGTGAAATAAGCCTAGAGAAACTTGACCAATGGATATTGCAAATGGAAGTGTATTTTAGTCTTCAAAAACTTACCACATCAATAAATTATTTTCTTGACTCTTGTGTATTAACATGGTGTGAAAGCTATGCATTATTCTTGGAGAGTAACTTAAGGTAGCTTCTATATCCAAATAGTAGGAATTCAAAACATGACGCTAGAAGCAATTTTATCCCATTTGCCATGGGAAGGATTTTGTGATTTAGTAGCACTAATTTTGATGAAAGAAAGGCCAAAGTGTTGAATAGTACACAAGTGAATTTCATAAAGAGCAATTCAATTAGGGAATAACATCATGGACAAGGACTTGTATTGGTGAAGTATATTGGAGGAATTTTTTCTGAGAATAAGAGACTTGTAATTATGAAAAAAGATAAGTTATTAACAAAGTATTGACCCAAGCACACTATCTTGAACTTGTCAAGACATTCAAAAGTTATAGAATAAGGAAAAATATGAACAACAATAAGGTAAATGAAAGAATAAGGATAAAGACCAAGGAAATTCCAATAATGAATCTAATACTTTAGTCAAAACAAGGATAAGTGAAAATAAATTTCAAGTTCCATTTATTTTTATGATAAGGATGTACATTTGGAAGAGAGGTGTTGGAAACTGCACCTGGATCCTTACACTTTCATGGAGAAAGAAGAAGGATTTAAACTCAACTTTCATGAATGTAGGTAAGGAAATACATGTTGATTCTAACTTAGATATAATAGGATTTCATACATGTAGTGTAGAAGGATTCTTTCATAGAGTTTTGATTCCAAAGAAAAGAAAAAACTCATGAATTTTTTCTATGTTAAAATTTGAATTAAGGACAAGAAAGTGGATTAATTATTTTGTTGGCACTCAAAATTATAATTTGTAGTTCTCAAGGACACACATCAAAATTAAGCCTAGGGAACAAGGTCAATTCAAATAGACTAGGTTGGACTCATAATCAAACTATAATTAATTTAAGCCAATTGACAAGAGTGAGAAACTCTTCTACAATTTTTCCTTTGATAGTTCAATGAGGGTGTTCCTAGAAATTTTTACAATATAACTAAAAAGATAAAAATAATATGACCACACATCTTAGTTATACCTCATGCATAAGGATATCATAAAGATTTTCACTAAATATCCCTTATATTAATTTACTATTCTTTATACCATAAATATCCAAACATAAAATTATTATCGAGTTATAATGCAACTAAATGTGCAAAACCAAGTTAATATCCCTAAATTGTCACATCGTTTACACTTCATTTGTAACCTGTGAAAACTTAGAATCATGTCTCTCTAAAGATAGTTAACTAGTGTAGACTTCAAAAAAATTGGCAAAAGTAGGTATTAATGAAATAATTCAAATCGGTAGGAAAATAGTTATAAAAATGTATAGATAATATGGGATGTATCCGTTATAAAGCATGATTAGTATGCCAAAAGAGGATATGTTCCTTAAACTATTAGTGACAAAGTGAAGATCTAAATAAAAAGACATACATCTATAAATCTAAGCTTAAGACATAGGTATGAATCAACGAAGAGAAAATAACTAGAACCACATTTAAGATCACATAAATTTAGTTAAAATTTCACCTAAATACAATTCTAAGAATAAAAAAACTTTACATGTGTAGTTTAAAAATTAATTACATTCTATAAATTCCACAATATACGTTACACTCATTTTAGTTTCCACCTATGTAGCATGTTTTAGGTCCAATTTAACCTATTCAAATAACCCTACTCCCAACTCAAAAGTTTCAACTTGTAGTAAAATTATTATTATGTCAAATATTAAGTTCCTCTCATTATCCTCCATTTTCTCGTGTTTCAATCATAGTTTATATAATCTTAACTCCATAACTCTAGTGCACCCATATTCTTATGAACTATATATCTATATATATTTGGTATTAGTTATTATTAGTTGGGTGCATATGCTTTGGAAGTCACTCATAGGTAAAATTAAATAAATATGTGGATGCATATGCTTTGTAAGGCATCACACTAGTTAGTTGGAATAAAATATTTATGCATGCCATGTATGAGACAATAGATGTCATCTCTAGTTTTTCTTTATAGTGTGATAACTTCCTAAGTGGAGGGTATCTTGGATGTTTGTAATTGGAGTGTAATATCTATTTGAAGGTTTTCCCCTCAAAGTGGCACTTCAAAGATAATATAGAGCATTACATTTCTCACTATTCTATGTATATATGTGTGTATTGACTTAATCCTCTTATAGTTTCATTATGTAAGTGATACTAGAGTTCCCTTTTGAAGGTTTTCCCCTCAAAGTGGCACTTTGAAGATAATATAGAGCATTACATTTCTCACTTTCTATGTATATATGTGTGTATTGACTTAATCCTCTTATAGTTTCATTATGTAAGTGATACTAGAGTTCCCTTTTGAAGGTTTTCCCCTCAAAGTGGCATTTGAAGATAATATAGAGCATTACATTTCTCACTATTCTATGTATATATGTGTGTATTGACTTAATCCTCTTATAGTTTCATTATGTAAGTGATACTAGAGTTCCCTATGAGGCCACTTTTGCAAGTGAAATTTCCAATTTAGGGATTTCACAAATATCCACCATATGTTCGCACCTCACCCTCTAAGGATTTTGGAGATTAAAAAATGGTTTGATTACATTAGTATCTCCCAAATTTACAACATAGAAATCTTCTCTGATGGGGTGCTTTCCTAAGGTTATGTCTAGTTGTGAAATTTTCCTATTGTAAGGGGAGGTATGCCCATCGGCTAAGGCTACTTTAAAACCTTCAAAATATTTGGTTTCTATTTTCATCTTTGCAACCAAGTTTTCATCAATGAAATTATGAGTTGTCCCACTATCTACAAGGGACATTACTTTTTGTCGGGTTAGAATACTTCTAATTCAAAAGGGATGGTGTTTGGATGCTTTTGAGATGGCAACTAAGGTTCCATGTTCTTCTTCATCACACAGTCTTCTTTTGCTTGGGATTTATTTCTCTTCTTCCCTTTCTTCGTTGATATATAATGCCTCTATATTTTTGCTTGAATCTTCTTTCCACACACGTGTCCCAGCTCCCACTTCTCCTTGCATCTAAAGCACAATTTTTCCTTTTTTAGGTCATTCCATTGCCTTTTATGTTCATCTCGATTGCAAATATGACCATGCTTCCATTTTTCCTTACAATGGTAGAATAGATTTCTTCTTCAAAGCTCTTCACGTTCGCTTGTAGAAGGAAATCCCCTCTTATGCCAATTCTTAGAATATAAGGGGGTTTGGTATGTGTGTTTGATGATAAATTCTTTGAGTAGGTTTTGTATTTTGATGATGTGGATTCTAATCTTAATGCATTTTGAATTGCATATCCTAGCATTGTATGTTCATGAGCACTTACTAGGCCTCAAATACCCTTGTACAAATAAGTATGTGAGTCTACTTTGGGAAACTTTTGGTACCATGACTAAAAGTTTTTGGAATTCAATGGCATAATCCTCCACAGTTCCACATTTTAGTTGTGTTCTTTAAAATACCGTTCAGGGTTCTTTTGGTCAAATATTGTAATAAATTTTTGAGTGAGCTCATCATAGGTTGTTATGTGTTGGTGGTCTTGGGTAATAAGGCCATGATGCCACCAATCATTGGCAGTTCCCTCCAAATGTAGAATGGCGAATTTATTGGTGTTTTCTTCCATCATGGGACTAAAGGATATATGCGTCCATATTTTGAACCCATGAAGATGTGATTTTTGATGATCCATCATAGTTTGGTAGTCATTTTACTTACCCTTTGTCTTAAATATTTGTTGGGTTGTCTCATTTCTCTTTACAAGTAGTTCGGAATCTTGCATCACAATATGCCTCAAATGAGATATCTATCTTAATTTTGAGGCCTAGCCTCGAGTAGGCAGCATCATATTCATCAAAGTTATTAATTTGTGTACCGGTTTCTTCTTCATTTGTTGTTGGCCTTCCCCTGGGTAGGAATGAGGGTCTTGCTGCCCTAGGTATAGATATCCTTGAATGGTTAGAGTCGGCGTCCCTCCCATTGGTTTGGTTGGGTTGTGGGTTATTGTTGCTCATGTTTTGAATGGTTTAAAGAAATAATTGTGTCATTCTCCATTTTTCTCCATGAGAGTTTGAGTTTTTTACTCCATGAATGTTCTCAATTCATTTCCGATTTGTTCACCCATTGTGTTATTTTGTGTAGAGTTATTGGTGGCTGCAAGTTTCTTCTTTTCTCTCTCCAAGGACCTTTGGGTTCTTTGGCTAAGTTGCATGCACTAGCTTCCATTCCTCGGGCTAGCAGGAATGATGCTCTGATTCCAATTGTAATGTCCCCTTTTGGGTATACTTTGGATTTTTCCCTAAAATCACAATTTCAATGAAAAAATAAGAAGTATATCTTATTAAATTGCAACTTACCAATAGATATGGTTTTAATCCTGCAACAAGGTTAGTCACTATTATAATTCATAACAATTAGCTTGACCATTTGTACTGTTTGCAACATCCTTAAATTATTTAGCATACATAAGGTTCATTAATCTTAAAAACAGATGAGTAACTATCAACACGAATTTGAGGTTATTATCCACTCCAATAATCAGCCTTTGGGAAGTTTGGAGATGAAGCTGCAATAGGGTGCTCAAAGTATTTCTTCTTTCTAAGCCCAAGGGCGGATCGGCAACCCCCTTGGCCCAATAATGGCAAACACTTCAGTCATCCATTAGGGGTGGTCTACGTAACATGAATTCTCCCTCTTTCTAATCCCAAGGGTGGATAGGAAACCCCCTTGGCCCACTAACAACAGACACTTCAGTCATCCATTAGGGTTGGTCTACTTAGAAATCTCATAATGGCTATTCCCCTTGTGCTTCTCTCTCCCCTTCCCATGCTTAATTGTAGGGGCATAAAGAACTTATAAGTGGACTAATAATTTAGTTTGAATTGCAGTTTTTATTAGGCTCTATATGAAATGCATGGAATTAATTTATTTAAAGTGTAGACATCAAATAACATACCACAATATTTATGAAAGAATGTTACTGCTCTAATCACAATATGCAGATGTAACTTATTAGTGTAGAAGACTTATTCATTTCTACTATAGTTTGTAGATGTTAATCTGTATATATCTCTCCACAATCATTCGATGTTGGTCATGTTTGGGATCACATCTCTTATATATCCTTATGGTGGAACAGACACAACCATCCAATATGGACTCCTTCGCTAAAGGATACCTCCCTTGTTTTTCTTCCATTCTGTTTGCTACTTTATTTGAATCGTTTTATTAGATGGAGCGCTTCCTTTCTAGATAGTCAACTTGTTTAATCATCCATTAATCTTCATTTGATTGTTTCCTTTTTTCTTTATAATATAATCGTTATTATTAGATAATTTGGTTTGTTTTCCAAGTGGGATGACTTTAGAAGCATCGATTATGCTAGGTCGATATTCATATTGCTATGATGAGGAAAAGGTGGGGGCATGACACAATATTGTTCATTACTTAACCATTTTTGTCATGCCCAAGTGAGGGGGAATGCCATGCAGTCCACGAATGACCATTACATTAGGTAAAGAATGGAAAAGTAGCGCATGGAAATCTTTGCCTATACTCAATTTTTCTATCATCATATTCCAAAGTCATCACCATCCTTAACAACATCCAATAGAGATACAATCTACAACATGCCATTGCATATGCAAGCCACCCACATGTTCAAGAAGTTCATAACTCTAAAGGAACATCTTAATTCTCAATAATTAAATACAAGGATCCTACGATATCCCATGGCACATGTGTGTTGTGGCAATATGCATTCTTCTTATGTACAGAGTGACAATAAGCATTATCTTCTATAGATATTCTTGTGTAAAAGCATTATCTTCTATAGATATTCTTGTGTAAAATTTTGGCCCTTGAGAATACAACCTTCAAATTTTTCAAAATTGGATAATTAGGTGTGTATGTGTGTACACACATGTTAGACATGTAACATCTCCGATTAGAAATTATACTAACTAATAGCAATAGTACCCAATTTATTGAATATTTTGACTACATGTCATATTATACTATTCTTATTAATCATTTTAATTCATTCTTAGGCTTATATGTGTGTGTGCATATAGGTACATAGCACACACTAGTGTGTGGGTGTGTATACACAAACTAGTGTTACAAGAATCACCAAGACTCGCCTAGACTCAGTGATAGTCAAGGCAAGTGGAACCAAACGAGTTTGGAAAACTAGGTAGTTGATGAATCGCCAAACTCATTGAGTCCACTAGACACACTAGACTAGCCGAGTCTAGGAAAGTCTTGATGGGGAGACTCGGTAGTGGCTTAGTGGAAGAAAAAGTGAAAAATAAAACAAAGAAAAAAGCAATTCATCTAATTTTTATCTTATATTTGTCTCTTACACCCTAAAAGCAACTTCATTTAACTTTCAAGTTAAAAGAAGGAAAAAAAAAAGTTTTGAGCCAAAATTGGATTTCATTGAAGGGAAATCAACATGGAGATTCAGCAAAAATTAATGGTTGAATCATATTTGGGCAGGTTTGTAGCTACTTTTGGAGCATGTAGAGGAGTCTATAAAGGATTGAAAATAGCTTACCATTAATTTCAAACAAGATTTAAGAGGTATGTTTGTATTTTAAAGGATTTTTTTTATTTTTTTACCAACATTTTATTTTCTCTTTTACATTTCTTCTTTCTTTTTTCTATTTTGTTTTAGTGAACCGAAGAACAAACCCTAGGCGTGTTTAATTATTTTGTTTAACAAACCCTAGGTGATTCTGTAAAATAAATTAGTTTTATAGTTGCAAACCCTAGGATTTTTTATTTTAGTTTAATTATAAGCCATAAATGTTATTTTCTTTTATTTATATGTTATAATATTCTTTAAATTTGTAAATTGTCTTTATCACAATGTCTTGAACCCCAGTTAGAAAGGACCCTTGTTGGAAACATGTCATTGTACCCTTGGGAAAAAGAAAAGAGAGGTGACTTGTTTTCATTGCAAAATAGTTATGTTTGAGAGGCATTAACAAATTGAAATGCCATATTGCACATATACCAAGTTGAGATGTTAATCGATGCCTAAAAATGCCCACTAAGGTTGTGTATGAAATGCAAGTTCAATTAGAAATCTTTGGCAAACAAAAATAACTAAAAAATAGACAAACAAAGGAGATGGTAGTCATTGGTGGAATTGGAGAATCTTCTTCTTCCATTCCTCCATTTCATCCATCAGGTGTTGGTACTGCTAGTGGTAGTGGTAGTGGCAGTGGCAGTAGCAGTGTTAGCATTGGGCCTAGAGTTCATGCATCTAGGTTAGATTTATATATTTTGCCACGCACTACTCCAGGTTCCCAACCATCACTTGAAGCATGAGTTGGAATAAAAATAAACATGATGCAACTAAAAGTGCAATTGGAAACATTTGGTTCTATTATGACATTCCATTCCATGATGCCTATTATTTTATTTTTTATTATATAACTTGACTCTGTCTCTTGATTTTTTATATTTAGAGGTATGTCGCATTCAAATTTAAACTTTCCATTTTACAATACTTATTTTATTTTATTTATTTGTTTTATGTCTCATTGGTCAAACATGGTTGATGCCATTGCCCCTAATGATGAGAAGATAAAGGGCCCCATTTTGTCACAAAAATTGGTTGATGTGAAAGCCACAATAAAGGAGCAGTGATAATATGAAGGAAGAAGGGTTGCACCATCACAACTGATGGTTGGACATATACAAGAAATATAACATTTCTCAATTTTCTTGTTTCCTCCTCAAGTGATTGTACTTACTAAAATGCATTGATTTAGTGATTAAGATTTTTAATTTATGCTTCATTGAATCATTGATTTTCTTTCTTTCCCAAGTAGCATAATGTTCATCAAATCTATTGATGCATCAAGGAACACCAAAAATGCTAAATTCATTTGTGAAGCTTTTTGGAGGGATTCTTGGCCAAGTTGGGTGAGGAGAATGTGGTGCAAGTAGTTATAAATAATGTATCAAATTATGTTGTTGTAGGTAGACTACTAATGAATAGACACCCATCATTATTTTGGACTCCTTGTGCTACTCATTGCCTTGACCTCATATTGGAGGATCTTGGAAATATTGCATGGTTCAAAGCATGTGTGGAGATAACAAAAATATTCGAAAATTCATAGACAATCACAAATGGGTCCTCAATCTAATGAGGCAATTCACAAGGCAAAAGGAGTTCACTCATCCTCAAATAACCTAGTTTGCAACCAATTTCATCACATTGCAATCCTTGCTTCAATCAAAGGGATCTTTCAGGCGTATGCTAGTTAGTGAGGAGTGGACTTCCTCATCATATGCTAAGACCCATGTAGAGGATGGTGTGAAAAAATGGATTTTTGATGAGCAAGTCTTTTGGATACCAACTCTAGAGATCGTACAGGTAAATGTAATTCTACATTATATTTTTATTTTATTTTCTTATTTTTGTTGGCATTTATGCTAATGTTTCACAATAATTGCAATTCACAGAGCCCTTAGTGGTTCTTCTACGAGTTGTTGATGGGGAGAGCTAGCAATGAGCTACACATATGAGGGCATGGATAGAGCTAAGGAGGTCATTAGATATTTTATGTGGAAGTTGAAGATAAATATCGTCCCATTTGGGAAATCATTGATAGATGATTGCACCTCCAGCTTCACAAGCCCTTACATGTAGTTGCTTATTTCTTCAATCCAACTTTCCAATTCTTCCATAATTTCAAGCTAATTGAGAGGGTTTTGAGTGGGCTCTACACATTCATAGAGCGGATGATGCTTGAATCTAATGTTAGAACACAAATAGTCACCTAGATTGAGATTTGTATACTTGCACAAGGAGATCTCTTGGCACAAGATATATGCAAGGCAACTCAATTGACATTGCAACCAAGTAAAAATATATTAAGGGCATAATTTAAAAATAAAAATAAAAATAAAACCTTTTTTATATTATTATTAAATATTGAAACTTACAATTGGACAATGAGATGATTTTTTTCTTTTTCTCATCTTAGATACATGGTGGGAAATATTTGGTGCTAAAGTACCAAATCTTCAAAGGATTACAATTCAAGTATTGAGCCAAACACTCCAAGAAGCACAATAGACTATCAATGCAGAGATTGAATGATCTAGTTTACGTTCATTACAACCTTTGCCTTTGCCACAAGCATATTTTGATTAATGACTTATCTTCCATCACACTAGAGAAGGTCGATCCACAATCAAATTGGATCATTGAGGCTGAGGATCCTATCTTTAGTGATGAGGACCTTGATTGGGTTGACCAAGTGGATAGAGAGGCAAAGGCAGTAGTCATGGCAAGAGAGGATAAAGCACTAGCAAATACCTTGGATTTTGGTGTGGGTGTCATTGAGACAAGCAAATATCATGACTACATCATCATTCAAGACCTATCTTAAACACCCACATAGAAGGGCTGAGTGATGCAAGCTCCTCTGAGCCATAGACTTCTAACTTTTGTTTTGATATTTGTTTAAAACTTTTGATGTCATGGATTTCACATTCCATGAGTATTGTCTACATTTGACAATTTTTACATATCTAATTGTGTTATTTCCTTCAGCTAAAATTTGTGTTATATTGATGTGATTGATGTATCTTTTGTATGTGATCAAAATAGATTCTATTTGATGAGGTTATTGCGTTTTTAAGGTTTAATTATTAAAGGGTGCATGCAACAAGTTTTAAATCCTTAAAAATCTCTGAATTTCTTGGGTTTTTCAATTTGTCAAGACTAGGCACTTGGTCCAAGTCAAAAATCAACTTGCTGAATTTGAGGCGAGTCTGAATCTTGCAACACTGACACAAACACATAAACATGTATCCAAATAAAAGACAATTTAGTAGCAAAAAAAAGAGCACAAGTGACAAGACCATCTTCTAGAGCTAAGAAAACAACCACAATGTCATTCATAAAGAGGGCACCGACATTACATGTACATATGAAGAGATTATGTCCATGGAAAGTCATGGTCTTTGAAAGGGAAACCAAAAACATAAGTACAATATTTGTAGAATATAAACCTTAGTTTGCAAATTTAATTAACACCTCATTTATAACCATAAGAATTGTTTTGTATTCTATGGTTTTTCCTCGTGCTTGGCTTCACTAGTCCGTAAATTTATTTTAGATACCTTATTTTTGGTCATTTGGAGTTCCTTTAAATACCCTACTCTTTATCATAACTTCATGTGATATGCTATCCCATTAACCGACTTTGGTCATTTGCAGCATAAAAATAGTCTATTACTTCCCATGCCAAAGGAACCCAACTTCTTCTCTCTCCCAGAATTCTTGCCTGCCCTTACTTCACCAAGTCACCAAAGTGGCTTCCAACTTTCTCTAGCAAAATTTTACTAGGTGTCGTTTGGGCTTAGTTGACTGGTACAAACCGAACCTAACCATGTAGAAGATTCAGATTCTAAATCCAGCAGGGTGAGAACTCCAAGTAACACTGAGTTTGTCATCATAAATACATATGGATGAGTTAGAAAACAAATAAAATACTACTACAATTTAAGGCAGGAGAATGTGTCTACAAAAGCATTTCCCTTCACTCCATCTAGAGAAACCCTTGATTCGATAATTCATGATAATTAGCTTCAACTTCAACTGGTACTTCACATTTAGACTTATAACTGAAATTCAAAAACCCTCTTGGCAAGTGGCAATGGATCTCTAGCAGAATTGGCCAATGGTCAAAACCCCATAGTACCCTTGATTCAACATTAATTTATCAACAGAATTCCCTAACACAGAGCTTGTTGGTGGCTCCAAGAGCCCTACCTTGTAAAAATTTAAACAAAAATCAAAAACCACTAATCATGGACAACATATTTTATAACACTAAAAAGTAAAAATTTTGGTTGAATGGAGTTAGTTATCTCAAGTCATAAAAGCATTAGAGCTTCCAAATGCAGAGGCCCAGGTTCAAATCGCCAGGGGATGAGTGACTGTTGAATCTGGATAAAATAATAAGTTTGTCTTGGAAGGGATATTTAACAAATACGAAAATTGTATCAAGCTTGGAGAGGAGCTAAGATGCTCTATTTCTTCTGATATTGATTGGGCACCATAAAAAAAGTTTTGTACCATCCTTGAATAGTTTTTACAGTTGGTGCGTGTTTCAGAAAGAACTAGCAGAACAAACCCACAACATTGCAATCCGGTGTCAACACCTAACTACAAATAAATTAAAACACAAAAAAAACCGAGAAATTTGTATGAATATCGGAAATGAGCTGAGAAGCCTATTTTTTACCAATCATGATGGAGTACCATCAAGGAATGCTTACTACGCTTCCAAAAGTTTTACAGTTGATATGTGATTTAGAAATAAGTGATAGAATGAACCTGCAACGTCCCAATGTTGCAAATGGTACACAAACAAGGTTCAACACCTAATTGCAAATATCTTAAAACAGAACAAAAAACCAAATCATAAAATTGTATGCCGCTTTGAAATCAGCTGAGAAACATGTTTTTTCCAATCATGATGGAGAGCCATCAAAATGGGACTACAACCTTCCCAGCAGAATTTTGTAGTCGATATGTGATTTAAAAAAGGCTGGCCGAGCAAACTGTCCAACTTTGCATTGCTAAAAATGGTCCACAACCATGTTCAATGTCTAATTGCAGATAAATTAATAAATAGAACACAACATAGAGAACAAGACTAAGATCAAATTCCACTCCATACAAGAAAACACTTGCACAAATGGAACAAAGACAAGCAAATGTGCTATTCTACTTGTAGGAGAAGACAGAAGCTTTTTCAATCTTATAAATATATTAATGATCTACCTAATAATATAAACAAAAGCTAGTCATTGCCTGCTGTTACATGTGTGAGGCAAGGTGCACCAAGATAATTTTTGGTGGTTGTAAATGCCTCTCCATGAAAAAATGCATCAATAAGAATAGAAGAATCTAAACTATTTACAATGTGTTTGAATTTTTAACACTTATATGTCATGTGCATTCTATCACAGCTGTTTCAACTATCTAATACTTGTCAAATCGATTATAACTTTCAAATCTCATACAAGTAAGAACAAACGGTATTATATGTATAAAACATTATATCCATGGGAGAAATATTTAACCAAATATTTTTGGAGACTAGAAAATTCTGTTTTGTTTTAGCCATTGCACACAAAATTATTTTATGATTTTGGCATACTCTTGAAATAGTTGAAATCTCTGTGAAATCCAACTATTGTTGTCCGTCACACCTGGGTGACAAACCAATGGTATTAGAGCTACACATCCATATACACATTTGAATGCAATAGATTTCTTGTTGGTTATGCCAGTCCAAACTCATGTAGAGAGACAGTATATAAATATTAAATACCAAACCAAACTCTATCTCAGATTCCCTTCATTCCAGACAATACAAACCTAGGGAAAACTCCAACATGATTAAAGAGAAGAAAACCAAGATATCAAAAGAAAATGTTGTATCTACTCTACAAGCAGAGAAAAAATTTAAGCAGCTCTGCAAAGGGATAACAAGTGCAAGCAAATCATAGCAATGTATTAAGTTCCCTTTATCAAAGGGTACTTCATTTCTAACATTCAGACCAGCCTTTGAAAGAACAAATCCATGCACATACAGATACTGGATATCCACAGTCATAGAAGAAAAGAGTTGCTGAAGTAGCTGACAAATGGATTACACAAGTCAAGTCCCATTTCACACTTAATAACTTCTCTAAGAGAAAGAAAAATGCTATTATAGGTTTTCTCAAATAAACAACATTATTAACAGTGTCAATTTTTTTCATCTAAACTTTAGACACTTGCACTCTATTTCTAAACTTTAGTCACGTAGAATAGAGTCTCTTCTGTATTGCTGGTGGAGAAACCCTCTTCGGATGAACTACTTTCCACAATGGTCTTGTTCGTATTAAAGCTCTTCTTTTTCTCAAATTTGCCTTTATCGTGGCCCTTTTTATGTTCATAATGTTTGCCACCTTTCTTTATATGATGCTCTTCTTCTTCTTCAATATTTTTCAGTTTTTGAAAATGGGCATTTGGCTGCAAAATGTCCTCCCTTTCCACAATTAAAGCATTTAAAAGAGAACTCACCGTTATATTTGCTGGATCCTTTCTTTAGCTTCCTCTCAAAATGAGATTCTTCTTCATCTGAATCATCATTGTAAGTGTAACGATTGATCCTCATTTCATATACAATGAGGGTCTCATGCAACTCATCCATTGTTAGAGTGTCTAGATCTCTCACATCTTCGATGGCAAAGACTTTATCATTAAATTTCGAAGAAAGAGACCTTAATACTTTTTTCACAATCGTTGCATCTTTAACCTTTCCTCCAAGGCCTCTGATATTGGTAACAATTTCATCCACACGAAGTAGATAGGCTGCAATGTTTTCTTTGTCCTTCATTTTTAAATCTTCAAATTGTCTGCTTTGTATTTCAAGCTTAGCTTCCTTTACCTTACCATCTCCATAGATGTTCTTTAGTTTATCCCAAATCTCTTTTGCTGATTTACAGTGCATTACTTTGCTAAAAATTGAATCAGATAGACCACAAAAAATTGCATTCATAGCTTTTGCATTATTTTCAATCGCCCTCTTTGCTGCCAAATCCGTTGGTGGAGATGATGGAGCTACATATCCATTCACAACTGATTGCCAAATATCAAAGCCAAGAGCCATTAGGTAAGTGCTCATCCTTATGCTCCAAAAGGCATAGTTTGTTCCATCGAACAATAAAGCCCTATTTGAGAAGAATCCTTCTTGACAGGCCATGTCTGCTCTTGAGATCTACCTTCCACCGGTCAGACTATACTTGAAGGAACCTATTCTGATGATCGCTGCCTTAAGATACTTTTATTTATCCTCAAATCCTTTCTAAAGATGATCGCTGCCTTAAGATACTTTTATTTATCCTCAATCCTTTTTAAACATGATCGCTGCCTTTGTAAATATAACTGCTGTCTTTAATAATGAATCGCTGCCTTCACAAACTTAATTCGCTGCTTCCTTAATCTCAATCGCTGCTCCTTTACAAACTAAGTCGCTGCCTTTATCACCTTGAAGGACTAATATGGAGAGCACAACCACACTCCAAGACCTGAAAAATAATGGAAAGGAAAAAAAATTTAAGGACTAAGATATAGATAGAGGCATTATATCACAAGGTTAAAAATTAAAATGTAAATACAGGCATTATATACATGTGCAAATTCAGATAAATTTGCAAGAGAAATTGTGACTTACCCAAAATTTGCAGAATGGAAAAATATCCCCAACACAGATGGAAATAGTATCCATTTGGTGTACATGCCCAAGAAGGAAAAATGTAGCTACCTGAAAGAAAACAAGCAAACCTTACTCCAGGCATTTACAAGAAGGTCATGGTCCAAAACAATTTAGTGCAATTATGAAAATATTGCAAAGATATGTAACGATTGAATGTTAGTACAGCAATGGAGTAAGCTGTAAAATATCCTAAATATAATTGCACCCAATGAATAATTCAGAATCGCAATACTCAAGCTAACTGTTTTGCAGGGATCCACCCAATTCCCCAAGCAAGCATAAACATACTTCTACTAATGTCCATGCTGGACTCCCAAAAAGACCATGACATGACCCAGTTATATTAAAAGTTTAAAATACCTTCACACCTTTACACTTCGAAACACTAAAAACTCTCATGACAGAAGTTATAATGCCCCAGTTTGCAAAAGGTGTCCAAAAAGACCCAATGGAAGTCAAACCATATTTGAACTGTATTAAAAATGTAGCCCATCCATCTCACTGGCTTCATGGACATGTTCTGTTGTCCATGTTGGAAACCGAAATCCCTACTCAATGTAATTTTGTCGACTTGTTCAACAAAGATAGATATCCAAGCTGTTCGGAAAATGTCTATCCTGAAATTCCAATACCTCATCTTCAACAAATCATAAACATTCAATTTCTCCCAGAATTAATAAAAATGTATCTTGAACGAGCTTGAATGTGTATAACCATAGACTATGTTAAAAGAATAAAAAGGATGGATTTTGTGAGCATCCTGGACGTCCAAAAAATGCATTGACTCTAAAATGCATCATCACAAAAAAAAAATTGTAAATTGTTAGTCTCACCTTAGCTCCAAAGTACGAGTAAATTGCATCTATTGGTTGTGAGGTCAAGTCCATCCAATTGTATGCCCATTTTTGAAAAAGTTCATTCCTCTGTTTTTCATCTATATAAGTGGAAAATAGATTTAGTGTTGACTCATGGCTGAAACCCAAATAAAATCATCCATTATCAATGGCCAACAAACTATTTGAGAATCACACACCATGTAGGGGAAATACTTCTTTGACAAAACCCTCAGTTTGCAGTCGTTCAATCAAAGGCTCCTCAGATTTCCATTAAATTTACATGTACACTGGACTCATTAACCTGCACGAATTAACAGATAATATCATGATTCCAAGGTAAGATGGACTTTGACTCTGGTTCATTCATACAACAAAAGGAAAGTACAAATAATACAGTATATATTGATTTTAACAAGAAACTTTAGTCTATTGTCTCCCTACATGGACATCCAACAAAAATCTTTACTACCCATATTGTTTGTTGCTTTTGAGGATATTTTTAATCTGTGCGTTGTGTCTTAACTTCCGCCGAAGAAGAAAGGATATATGCAAACAATAGCACTCACAAAAAAACAAAAGCTAGTACTTAGAACTTATGTTAAACACAAATTAAACCACAGTAATGAAATGCAAACCAGGCTTTTTCCCATGAAAGCAATGCATAAATCACAACAACAAGTTTAGAAACAAATATGTCCAAAATTTTAATCCTATAGACTAAAGTTCCATATATATATATATATATATCCTCTCGACTTAATAATAATTTGACAAGACTTCAAAGAAATGAGTTAAGTACCTGTTCATAGTGAATAAATATGATGTCAACCAAAGACTTTATTTCTAGATACTAGACTCTACTTATCCAAAAAGAAAATAGGTCCTTAGAGTCAGCACATATATTGCAGATAATGACTAAAAAGAATTTCTACAGTTACCAAACACACTTTATCCTCAAATTCATTATTCATGTTTGCAAATTTTTGGGGCTATTTATCAGTGCAACCTACCACACTATAAATTGACTCAGAAAAAAAATTAACGGGAAAATCTATACTATAATTTTTTTTTTTTGAGAAATATCAATTGGATATTCGATTAGATTAGTTCCAAAAGATCTCACCTCGAAAATATATATGTAAAAACCAGATATAACACATTTATTTCTGTATAAATATTTTAAAAATTAATCAATTTTCAAAAAGTTGGTTAATGTGAAAAACTAAACTATAAAAAGTTAAAACCATTTGGCATATAACATTATTTTACCCTCTTCTAATCATCTAGATAATTGTTAATAAGTAAAGGCTCTCCATTATGTTTTGGATTTTTCATACCGTACAAAAGAAAACCCTAAACTCCTGAAATTCAATGCTGCATAAACAAATGATTATCTTGGAAATGTTGGGAAGTGATGTATGACCCTCACCGCCATGCAATTTACTGAGGATTCCATGCAAAATAATTAGTAAACATTTTTTTTTTATAACTGTGTTTGTAAATGCAAGTGCATGTTGACTGTAACTGTCATATGTGCAGTCTTATTTTTAGATAAACTATTATAGTTTAATGTTTGTATGAGCTGTGTGCATGAACTATATTTAGAATTGTAATGGAAAACCTCTATAAAGAAAAGTCATATGTAAAAGATTTCATACCATACAAAAGAAAACCCTAAACTCCTCAAATTCAATGCTACATAAATAAATGATTATCTTGAAAAACTGACTAATGTAAGTGTTCTTTTTCAATTGCAGTTCTTCAGCAGTCCTACCAAGAACCTTTGCAGTTCTTCAGCAGTCCTACCAAGAACCTCAGTTGGCGCTGTAACCTGAATTTTAATGCACAAATAGCAAAAAAGTAATCATACAACCTTGAGCCCCAGTTAGAGTACCCCCGACTCCTTTATAGTAGTTATAGTAGGGCCCCGCTTCCCCCAATTATAGTAGTTCCGGTTGAGACTTCCTGCTAGTAGTTGAGATCCGTTCCCCTTACCCCTGCAGAACGGTTACTATCAGCCGACATTTACTCCATTAGGGCAGGCTGAACCCCCCGATGAGCATAAAGCGTTCCGTTAAGGGTAATCGACTTTCTTGCTAACTCCAACATCATTGCCAAAGTTAAGGTCATTTGGTGGCCTGCAATCTAAGAGTCGTGTCCAAGGTTCAACTCCAGGCTGTGGGATATTGATTGTAGGATACAAGAATGACTCGGAACTATATACAATTGCCTTAAGTGACTCAAAAACTCTTGTAGGGGAATTCACTCCAACCTCTCAGTAATGGTTCTACAGCTTCTGCTGTTCGGTTATATTTGCAATGAGTGTGACCCAGGTTTATATATTTTGCAAGTGTATTCAAGATATCCAGGTTTAAATAAGTACATTTGAGTGTAACCCACACATATATATTATCTAAAAAGAACATTCCAGTGCGACCCATCACCTGAATTTATGTCTTGCAAATACCATAATTTGAATAAATTTATTTATCTTTAGAATACATTGGAGTGTGACCCAGGTTTATACATTTTAAAATGGAAGGCTGCGCAATGATTATGGGATACATTATGATGAGTAGGCTTGAGTTCTTTCCAGGGGGCATTCCAAGTTTTGCAATACGTTTGAGCATGATGCAGGTTTAAATACCCTAAAAATATGGCATAAATCCAAATATTGATTTAAAGGCTGTTCATAACACCAACCAAGAATAAATGCCCATATTAGAGCTACGCGAACTGTAATTTTGGGGTAGACTATAATAATCATAAAAGAAAATTTCACTAAAAACTGAGTAAGTTCAAACCTCAATGAAGCTAATGTCTGCGAAACTGCCATGACCACTTTTAACAGAAGGCCTCGTTTCCTGAACTCTTCCATGAGACGTTCAATGGCGTCATCGGGGCGCTTTGCCTCTTCATTCTTCTCCTTTGAAAGTGTATTCGGTATGTTTAAATAGATTGTAAATTTTTTTTTTTTTTTTTTCTCATTTTATAAACATAGATTTATTTTTTTATATGTTATCTTGAATCTTTTTTTGGATTCAATCTTTTTCTAGAGCTTTAATTCTATTAATTAATTTCTATATAAATGTGTCTATCTATGATATTTGAACTTGGTATTGTTGATAAGCATCATTGGAACTTGTTGAGCTAGGCGAACGATGAATTGCTTTCCACCTTTTGCTTTAATCGAGCCTTTGAATTAATTTAACAATTTTGACAAGTTGGAAGTCATGTCAAGAAGAATACAAATGCCTTGTTCTTGTCAATGTAAAATGTTGGTGCTAAGTGTTTTTGTGATGCGTATGTTATCTATAGATGTGTCACTATAATGATGTGTGTTAGATGTCCAAAATGAATTAGAATTTATCTTTTATATAACATTCTAGTGCACAAATTTAAATATTTTATGTTTTATTCGATGGCAATGACTAACTGGGATTGAATTAGCTTGAGTCCATATGTAAATTTGATATTGGAATTTCAAATGGCAAAAAAGCATGTGATTTAGACCCAAGACAAGAAATGAGAAGTATGTAAATCAAATTGGAAAAATTGGTATGTGTAGACTTAGGTTTAGACAAGGCTTGGGTCAATTGCTTTCATGCAAAAATACACTATTTGCAACACTAAACCATTGTATTGGAGACAAGTAGTAAAAGTAAGTCTAAAATAAATAGGGAAAAGTGTTTGGTATGAACTTTTTATCCTTATATTTTGTCTTGATGTTGGCTAATGTGTAAGTTGTTGTAAATCATGCATGTCAATTGTCACATCCCATTTTTAATCGCTTATTTTAGATATATTTTTAATGTTAAATAATTGTTCAGGATGAACAAAAATCATTGTTTTTATGTTGCATTATGTGTTGCAATAGACATTATTTATCTGTATAAAATCTTGACTTCATATGATAGATTTAATGTGTATAATATTAATACCCATTTAGCATGTGTGAGTTTATATCCTATTTGATTGTGAATAATGATCTTAATAACAACGTAACAATTATTTATACTAATGTGAGGTGAATGCAAGAAAGTATTTTCCCCTTTTGACATGATGAGAGAGTATCATCTACAAGAGAATGGTAGATAGTGATGATATGGTAGTCAAATCAAGCTAACCAAAAACCTCACACACACTTGCACAAGTTAGGAATTTGGTTCTATGTTGATGCATGCTTTATCACACTTTTTCATAAATCATGTACGTTAAATGCATTTTAAGTATATGTCAAAGTGTCTTAATATTTGGTCTATGCTTACTTGCATATGAATGTTCCCTTGATGTATGATTGTAGGTGGTTTTTGCATTTTTCTAATCAAATTAAATATTTTCTTGAATCCATATAAAATTTGTATATATATTATTTCATTTTTGAAATTAAAATGGATTTTAGTCTTTTTAATCAAAGAATCATTTGTCTTTACTGACTTGGTTGAGTTCCTTTCAAAAATGTTTTCAATTAAAATGAGTTTTAAATGCTCACAAAGAGGGAAAATGGAGTAGGGCAATGAAGAAAAACTAGTCTTTAGGTTGGTTTAGCTCATTGAAGAAGAATTCAGAAGGAATCTCACTGAGTAATGGAAATTAGGTGAGTTTCATGTGGAGATAATGTGGAAATCTGGCATCCATGCATTTTTTAAGTCTAGATGGTAGCCCGGTTTAGGTTTATGGAGATTTTTTATGCTTTTTTTAAGAAGGGCATGCTTTTTGTGTGGAAGTTAGCGGAAGCCTTCAAAAAAAATCTATTTGTATATCTTGTAACCATGGCATTCGGAAGAGAAAAACCTGATCCAAGCTTTCTTGCATATGTACACCCCATTGTGTTATTACTTATTTACTTTTACCTAGCTAAGTGAAAATGCTTTAAATGTATGTGTTTATGCTTTATGTATCTTGGAAATATAATAAATGAGTGTTTGATTCAAATTGATGTTATATAATGATTTTGTCTATGAAATGTATGATGCAAATGGTTGTAATTGATTCAGCTAACTACTATTGCAATGTACTACTAAGTTGGATGCGGGGACAAATTCAATCCTCTAGAAGAGAGGGGAAGTATCACTCAGGAGAAGAACTTGGTCTGATAACCCTTAATGAGCCTAACTGAGATTTCACACACTCACCTCTAGTTTAGTGATGTTGAGTCAAAAGTTTGGGAAATGGTAAGTTATCCTTAACCTTGTTTTGAGTATGATTTAGATGATGTTATGATCTTGTTTGAGAATGTTTTGAATTCGTGTTGTGTTTGAATCTCTTGTCTTGTGTGAGTTTGACCTTATGTGTTTATATTAAATCGATGAGATATATATATATATATATATGTATATGTATCTATGATAGACTCATACATGAGTAAATACATGCATGAGTATACATAGATAGACATATCTACACATGCTCATGGACATATTATCCATATGCATGGGAATATCAATCAAACAAATAGGACATACATACATACACACACACACACACACACACACACACACACACACACACACACACACATATATATTGCATATATATGTCAATCGATAGGAATTGTAAATATATGTGTTTAAATATCAAAGCATGTTATATATATAGTATACGAATATATATATATATATATGCATGTTATGTTATGTATATATAATATATATATATATATATATATATATATTAAATATATGTTAAATGATTTATAACAGTGCTGAAATGTTTATAGCACAAATATCATATCAAGCACAGCTTATACATATAGTAGAAGGTGTAAAAATAAAGGGAATGGTGCATCATTTGGATGCAACGCATAAACCAAACATTACATGAAATGTTTAAAGTGTTGGGAAATATAAACCAAGCGCAACACTAATATATGGCGCGTGGAAATAAAGAAAATTGTAGTATGAGAATAATAAGGAAGACTTAATCAAATAATGAGAAGGAAGATAAATATCAACACATAAAAGAGCTTTGACTTGGTTTTTGAAAACAACAACCAAGTAAATAGGGTGCATGGAAAAATATGTGGTGCCAAAGTATGAATTGTTCTCATCTTTTAGAAGTCTATTATGCATATCAATTCCTACATGTGAGGCAAGTGGAATGTGAGAAATAGTCAAGTATGAAGCTAGTTGGGAATGGTCGACCTGGAGAAACATTATCCTTGCATTTTTTATTGAATCACTTTGTTGTTATGAGAATACAACGATTGGTTGAGCATGAGAAAATAGTCATCATTTTTATTCTGCCACCTTGAACCCTGCTAGCTAAGTCAAACCTTTGAGTGTGAGAAGTGGTAAAATAGAGAGCTTGTTTGTAGCCTTAGAGTGCTCAGGTTTTTGTATAAATAGGGGAGCATTCTTCTTTGTTGGGACACATAATTGCATTCATTTTTTTTTTTTTGAGAGAGTTTCTCTTCTATATTTCTCAGTTGTGAGTTTGTGAGGATTTTGAGAGTGATTTTAGTGAGGATAGAGTGAGATGCATTGTGAGAATTTTTCAAGGAAGATAGAAGTTGGTGAGAATTATAAGGAATTGCAAACTTTTTTTGGAGAAGGTTGTCCTAGGAAACCAAATCTATCAATTGAAGCTGTCTAATTACATGCATGCTAGTTTTTTACTTTCTTTTATATTTTAAGTTGGAAAGATTACATGACTTTATGTGTTTTGTTTGAATTGATTGGAAAGAGGAATTTAGATGCTTTATATGATTGTGTTTATTTTCTTCTTGAAAAGTACATAAGATGCTTGAAGAGATTTGTTGATTGTTAAACCCGTAAATGGGGTTATATTAGCATATTATATATGTAGGAAAGAGTGTTTGAGTGTTTACTATAAACTATGTTGAGGCTTATATTGTTATAGTTTGATTTATGAAGAATTTTGTGAAAGTTTTATTTATGAATTAGTTTGAATTAAACTATAGTTAAAATCTCTTAGTAAGAGAATATAGGTTATTCCTAGGGTTAGGATAATCCACTTAAGGGGATAGCCTGTGCATAGAATATGTGTGGTCATTACAAATCAAGCTAGGAAGGTGTGTGAATAGGATGACCCTCACTCAAAATAACTAGGTGTTGAATTCTTTGGCCAAATTAGTGTAAATTATCACTGTTTACATTATCAAATCACTGTGATCTAGTCATGCATGCTAGTTCAAGATTGTCATACACGTAGGTTGTAGCCACTGTATGGGAAAGTTCTAATTTGTAGGACACAACACCAAGCTTAGGAAAGGCTAGTATTATGGGGTTACCAAACCAATCTCTTCGTTGAAGGGTAGGGTCATCTTATTGTTAGGTAGATGTGCAGGGGACCACAGTAAGTTTGAGGTTGGCGGAAAAGCACTTGAGTGATGCTTCTCATCATCATATGGCAGCCAAGATTTGAAGGGGGTTTACCTATACCATGTGTATTTCTATTACCAAAAGCTCAGAAGAGCTATGTATGTACTTTTGTATCAATTTATATGGAAGATTGTAAACATGAATGTTAAACTTGAGATTATTCAATATGAAATCAATACTTTGGAAAAATTGTGATATCACAATGAAATGTAAAGAAAGTTTGGAATAGTATTTATTTCAAATGTGCATGTTATCTTTGCTTTAGAAAATAAAATTTGTATTGCTATGTGATGGCATCGTGGTTTATTCACTTGCGGGTTAAAACATAGAATTTTTTTTTAGTAGAACATTGGGCATGTTACACATGGTATTAGAGCTACCAAGTTTAACTATGGAACCTATGTGCTCGCTATGTTTTCCCCTCCAACATTAAATGAGTCTAATGTTTGGAAATTCTTGTGTCGGGATGGTGTGTCTCAAGAAGACTGCAAGAAATTCAGTGATCAGAAATGAGTACTACTTATGGGTCAAGAAGGAAAGAGAAGCCATTGATCGTACCATAGAGGGAACTAAATATGACATCGCCATTTGGCTAAGCGATACTAAGACATTTAGTCATGCCCTATCGTGAATTAGTCAAAAAAAGAGAAGGATGAGAGATGATGCCAATTTCAATTATTTACCTCTTGTCTCTCCATCAAAGACAGACTCATTATCACTTTCTAGGGATATTCCCTCAGAATGTAGCATTAGTCCAACAATGTTGTTTAGGTACCCTTTTGTTATACCTATGGATGAAATTATTGTAATAGCCACAAGTGGCAAGATTGAGGGTTATGTACCTCGAAACTATGTATCGGAAGATAAATCTGAGTGATACTACCCTTTTTGGGATAGATTTGAGTAAAAATCTGAGTGATACACCCCACACAGATATGTATCTAAGAGTCAATCTAATGGATACTCTCCTCTTGACTATCTAAATATTCATTCAATGTAAAACAAGGATATTGAAATCCTTTTCAATAAATGAAAATCATATATTCTTATCAAAACTTTTGTATAAGTTTTTCAATGAATTTCTTATGTGTGAAAATATGCTCTTTTATAATGTTTTGGAAAAAATAAGCAAACTTTCTTAGATCTAATTCCTTGAAACCCTCCAGGTGTACTTTGACTTTGGAAAATGGTTAGAACATTCCCTAACCTTGGGGAAAGTCAAGAAGTAGGTCAGGGGATTGAGAATGTTGAAGCCAAGTTGGATCACATTCTAACAATGATGGATGAAACCAAGGAACGAATTGGAAACCTTGAACAAGAAGTAAGGGGTAAAGAAAGATAGGAACAAAAAATACCAAATGATGATGATGAAGTGCCTCATAACGAAGAAGAAGGAGAGAATTCTCATGATCACAACCATACTAGTGAACATGAGATTGACAAAACACAATCTTAGTCCAAGTTAGAAAGTAGTAAGAGAAGACGTGTGGCAACTGAATTATCTAGGGATATGAGAAAGATTACCCCTCCTAATTTTCAAGAAAGTACCAGTGGAGATGAGGCTAAGGCTTGGTTCATACAAATGGAAAAGTACTTTGAGATTAGTAACTCTTTTGAGGTCATGAAAGTTGTTTGGGGAGCCTTCCAGTTGGCAGGAGAAGCTTCTAATTGGTGGATGAACAAGAAGATGGAACTTAGACTTAGTTCTTTAAGGCTGACTTGGAGTGAGTTTGTTGAGATTTTTTGAAAAAGGTGGTTACCCCAACTTTTCTATGACCAAAAGCTCACTAATTTCCAGAATTTTAAGCAAGGAGACTCATTGGTGAATGAATACTAGGATAAATTCACCTGTCTTTTGAGGTACATACCTATGTATCAAAAAGATGAGTGATTTTGAATCAGGAAATTCATCATGAGACTGAATAACCAAATAGGAGGCAAGGTTGATTTTCAAGGTCCAACAACTATGGACTTAGTTTATGAGAAAACAGTTAAGAAGGAGCAAAAGCTTAAAGCTATCTCAATCTACCGAGAGAGGAATCAAAAGAAGTTTGACGGGCTTCCAGTTAATCAAAGTCCAAAGAAGTATACTGGAGGACCATATTCTCAAAGGAAAGGAGATAGAGGACCCCGTAACAATTGGAGTGAACCAAGAAGGGATCATAGAGGGAATAACTTCAACAACAATAACAACAACATTGGAGGAAATATCAGTAATACTGAAAGGCCTACAAGAACTAAGGGACCAATGAAAGGATGTTTCATGTGTAGTGGGGATCATTTTGCCATCAACTATCCCAACAAGCCATCATGATCACAACATCAAGTAAATTCTCTTCCTCCCCAACGTGTTGTATTCCAGCAGAAGATCCATGCCGCTTTGGATAATTGACAAGTTGAGTTCCAAATCACTTCGATAGAAACTCTAGGTACTTTGTTTGTTATACCTATTTCTATTCTTATTGATACTAGAGCCACAAAAAAATTTGGTTCACCTAAAGTAGCTAGTCAAATTTCTAGAAAGGTTGGTTTTATGGAAAAGTCATGGGTTGTGGAGTATACAAACTAGACAAGACCTGAGGTGAGGCAATGTCTTTTTGAAGCAAGGGTAGAACTTCCAAGTTTCTTGGCAAAGATAAATTTATATGTAGCTCCCTTAGGATCTTATGATGCCATCTTAGGGATGAATTAGCTATGGAAGCATTTAAGGCTAAAGTGGATTGCCATGCTAAAATTGTAGAATGCTTAGACAACCTATTTAAATAAGTGTCATTGCAAGGAACAACTAAGGAAATAAAATTGTGTCAAATATCAGCTATGCAGATGCATAGGGTGAAGAAGAAAGGATGTCAACTCTTCGCAGTTAAAATGGAAACACTTGAGGAAAGTAAGGAATTCATTTATAAAAATGATGTTGGTTATTATGGACCAAGAGACCCCCTAGATGCCAAAGAAGGGGAAGTGGTGGAATTTGGAGAAATGGATATGGAAAAATATCATATCCTTCAAAAATTTGCAAATTTCTTTCAAGAAGAACTACTTGGAATGCCTCCCAAGAGAGTGTTTGATTTCACCATCAACCTAGTACTAGGGATAGAGCCTATATCCAAAGCACCTTATAGGATGACCACAACATAACTCATGAAGCTTAAGACACAGTTGGAGGAGTTGTTGTATAAAGGGATAATTAAACCCAGTGTTTCACCTTGGGGAGGGCCAATGATCTTCATGAAGAAGAAAGATGGTACACTGTGCTTGTGTATTGATTATCGGATGCTTAAGAAAGCTATGATAAAGAATAAGTACCTATTGCCACACATTGATGATATTTTTGATCAAATGCAAGTAGCGATAGTGTTTTCAAAGATTGATCTATGATCAAGTTACCATTAATTGAGGATCAACAATGAATATAGTTTCAAAACTGCTTTCAGAACTAGATACAATCATTACGAGTTCACAATCCCACCTTTTGGACTTGCATATGCACCTGCAACATTCATGAACTTGATAAACAATGTATTTAGGGACTACTTGGATAGGTTTGTATTGGTTTTCTTAGATGATATCTTAATCTATTCCGAGAATAAAGAAGAGCATTGTAGACATTTACAGATTATTCTTCAATGGTTAAGAGAGTAAAAGCTATATGGGAAACTCTCTAAGTGCACCTTCTTCTAGGAGGAAGTTCAGTATTTGGGTCATGTGATTACAACTGATGGAATCACAGTGGATCGACTAAAATAAAAGGAGCAATTGACTGGCTAGTGCCAAAGACTGTACTTGAGGCTAGAAGTTTATGGGATTGGTAGGTTACTATCAAAAGTTTGTTGCAAAATTTTCCAAGATAGCTTTTCCTATTACTTCATTACAAAGGAAAGGGAAAAAGTTTGAGTGGTATGAGAAATGTCAAGTAGCATTTGACGTACTCAAGGAGAAGTTGACTACAACATTGATTTTAAAGACCTACCTAATCTAGATGGCGACTTTACTGTCATCACGGATGCATCAGGTGAAGGATTAGGTGGAGTATTAATGCAAGATGGGTGAGTTATAGCTTATTAATCAAGAAAGCTAAAGCCCTATGAGAAAAATTATGCATCATATGATTTAGAGTTAGCAGCAGTAGTCCACACATTGCAAATGTGGAGACACTATTTGATGGGTAAAACTTTTGAACTAAAGATACATCATCACAGTCTAAAGTATTTGTTCACCCAACCCAACTTCAATGCATGAAAAAGGAGATGGTTGGAGCTGATAATTGATTACGATTAACTACATCAAGGGAAAAGAAAATCAAGTAGATGATGCCCTAAGTCGTAGGAGGCATATCTCTTCAATAGTAAAAATTCAAACCAACTTCAAGGACCAAGTGTTACATAAACCCAAGGGTGATGAATACTATGAGCAAGTCAAGGAAGCACTCTTGAATAATCAACAAGACACAAGGTATGAATGATTCCATTTTGAACCTAGTGGATTATTAAGGTTTAAAGGAAGAATATATGTGCCTAATTCAGAAGAATTAAGAAACCTGGTGTGGAAAGAAGTTCATAGTGCGCCATACTCTAGACATTCTGGTGTAACCAAGATGTTATGGATGTGAAGCCATTATATTTTTGGAAGGGAATGAAGGGATATGTTGCTAGGTTTGTAGTGAGATCCTTAGAGTGTCAAAGAGTGAAGGCGGAACATCATCACCCTACAGGACTTTTATATCCTTCTTGAAGAGATTTGTTGATTGTTAAACCCGTAAATGGGGTTATATTAGCATATTATATATGTAGGAAAGAGTGTTTGAGTGTTTACTATAAACTATGTTAAGGCTTATATAGTTACAGTTTGATTTATGAAGAAGTTTGTGAAAGTTTTATTTATGAATTAGTTTGAATTAAACTATAATTAAAATCTCATAGTAAGAGAATATAGGTTATTCCTAGGGTTAGGATAATCCACTTAAGGGGATAGCCTGTGCATAGAATATGTGTGGTCATTACAAATCAAGCTAGGAAGGTGTGTGAATAGGATGACCCTCACTCAAAATAACTAGGTGTTGAATTCTTTGGCCAAATTAGTGTAAATTATCACTATTTACCCTATCAAATCACTGTGACCTAGTCATGCATGCTAGTTCAAGATTGTCATACACATAGGTTGTAGCCACTGTATGGGAAAGTTCTAGTTTGTAGGACACAACACCAAGCTTAGGAAAGGCTAATATTATGGGGTTACCAAACCAATTTCTTCGTTGAAGGGTAGGGCCATCTTATTGTTAGGTAGATGTGCGGGGGACCACAGTAAGTCTGAGGTTGGCAGAAAAGCACTTGAGTGATGCTTCTCATCATCAGATGGCAGCCAAGATTTGAAGGGGGTTTACCTATACCATGTGTATTTCTATTACCAAAAGCTCAGAAGAGCTATGTATGTACTTTTGTATCAATTTATATGGAAGATTGTAAACATGAATGTTAAACTTGAGATTATTCAATATGAAATCAATACTTTGGAAAAATTGTGATATCACAATGAAATGTAAAGAAAGTTTGGAATAGTATTTATTTCAAATGTGCTTGTTATCTTTGCTTTAGAAAAGAAAATTTGTATTGCTATGTGATGGCATCGTGGTTTATTCACTTGTGGGTTAAAACATAGAATTTTTTTTGAGTAGAACATTAGGCATGTTACACATGGTATCAGAGCTACCAAGTTTAACTACGGAACCTATGTGCTCGCTATGTTTTCCCCTCCAACATTAAATAAGTCTAATGTTTGGAAATTCTTGCGCCGGGATGGTGTGTCTCAAGATGACTGCAAGAAATTCAGTGATCAGAAATGAGTACTACCTATGGGTCAAGAAGGAAAGATTAACCATTGATCATACCATAGAGGGAACTAAATATGCCATCACCATTTGGCTAAGCGATACTAAGACATTTAGTCATGCCCTGTCGTGAATTAGTCAAAAAAAGAGAAGGATGAGAGATGATGCCAATTTCAATTATTTAACTCTTGTCTCTCCGTCAAAGACAGACTCATTATCACTTTCTAGGGATATTCCCTCATAATGTAGCATTAGTCCAACAATGTTGTTTAGGTACCCTTGTGTTATACCTATGGATGAAATTATTGTAATAGCCACAAGTGGCAAGGCTAAGGGTTATGTACCTCGAAACTATGTATCTGAAGATAAATCTAAGTGATACTACCCTTTTTGGGATAGATTTGAGCAAAAATCTGAGTGATACACCCCACACATATATGTATCTAAGAGTCAATCTAATGGATACTCTCCTCTTGACTATCTAAATATTCATTCAATGTAAAACAAGGATATTGAAATCCTTTTCAATAAATGAAAATCATATATTCTTATCAAAAATTTTGTATAAGTTTTTCAATGAATTTCTTATGTGTGAAAATATGCTCTTTTATAATGTTTTGGAAACAATAAGCAAACTTTCTTAGATCTAATTCCTTGAAACCCTCCAGGTGTACTTTGACTTTGGAAAATGGTTAGAACATGCCCTAACCTTGGGGAAAGTCAAGAAGTAGGTCAAGGGATTGAGAATGTTGAAGCCAATTTGGATTGCATTCTAACAATGATGGATGAAACCAAGGAACAAATTGGAAACCTTGAACAAGAAGTAAGGGGTAAAGAAAGATAGGAACAAGAAATACCAAATGATGATGATGAAGTGCCTCATAACGAAGAAGAAGGAGAGAATTCTCATGATCACAACCATACTAGTGAACATGAGATTGACAAAACACAATCTTAGTCCAAGTTATAAAGTAGTAAGAGAAGACGTGTGGCAACTTAATTGTCTAGGGATATGAGAAAGATTACCCCTCCTAATTTTCAAGAAATTACTAGTGAAGATGAGGCTAAGGCTTGGTTCATACAAATGGAAAAGTACTTTGAGATTAGTAACTATTTTGAGGTCACGAAAGTTGTTTGGGGAGCCTTCCAGTTGGTAGGAGAAGCTTCTAATTGGTGGATGAACAAGAAGATGGAACTTAGACTTAGTTCTTTAAGGCTGACTTGGAGTGAGTTTGTTGAGATTTTTTGAAAAAGGTGGTTACCCCAACTTTTCTATGACCAAAAGCTCACTAATTTGTAGAATCTTAAGCAAGGAGACTCATTGGTGAATGAATACTAGGATAAATTCACCCATCTTTTGAGGTACATACCTATGTATCAAAAAGATGAATGATTTTGAATCAGGAAATTCATCATG
Organism: Sequoia sempervirens; assembly: GCA_007258455.2. Lineage (NCBI taxonomy): Eukaryota > Viridiplantae > Streptophyta > Pinopsida > Cupressales > Cupressaceae > Sequoia > Sequoia sempervirens. Next base: position 79,431,631 of record VDFB02026320.1, read on the forward strand.
GGACTAAAGAACCAAATAGGAGGCAAGGTTTATTTTGAAGGGATATGTTGCAAGGTTTGTAGCGAGATGCTTAGAGTGTCAAAGAGTGAAGGCAGAACATCATCACCCTACAGGACTTTTATATCCTCATGATGTTCCCAAGAGTAAGTGGCAAGTCATAAGCATGGACTTTATGGAATGTCTACCTATGTCTATGAACAAGCATAATTCCATTCTTGTGGTAGTGGATAAGCTTACCAAGGTAGCAGATTTTATTCTTGGGAATGTAATTGATGGAGATCCTATCATAGAGAAAAAATTTATTCAAGAAGTGTTTAGATTGCATGGGATTCTTAAGAAGATTATCTCAGATAGGGATCCTCATGTGTCATCCAAGTTTTGGAAAACCTTGTTTTCTTCACTTGGTACCTAGTTGAATATAAGTTTGCATATAACAATTCTTATCATTTTGCAATCAAGATGGCACCATTCAAAGCATTGTATGGTTGGAAATTTCAAACTTCTATAAGTTGGGATAAGCTAGAAGATAGGTTAAGCTTAGGGCTAGAGATGTTATCGAAAATATAGGAGCAAGTTGGAATTATTGAGCAAAGATTGGTAGAAGCTAATGATAGGCAGAAAGGTTACACATCCATGCAGGTACCCAAAAATTTCTTGGTAGGAGAAAAGGTTTTGTTAAGGGTCAAGCCTCATAAGAGTTCTATCAAGTTTGGAAAATCATCCAAACTAGCTCCATGCTATGTAGGTCCTTTTGAGGTTCTTGAAATGATCAACCTCGTTGCTCACCGAATTGCCTTTCCACCAACTCTTGCTCAAATGCACAATGTATTTCATGTCTCTTACCTTAAGAAGTATATACCAGGTGAAAACCATGTCATTGATTGGAATGCTTTGCAGGTATAGGACCTAAGAGTGGTAATAATTAAGCCTCTCAGAGTGCTCAAAACACATAAGATTCACTTGTGTAACGGAGAGGTTCTACAATGCAAGGTCCAATGAGATTAGTATGCAAAAGATTCAGCCACTTGGAAAGACTATGCAGAGATCAAACAAAAGTTTCCTCATGTTTTGCATGCTTTTGAGAGTTCTTGAAAAACTAGATTATTTTGTTTATGTTTTATTGATTATGTCTTTGTCTGATACTTAAGATCATCAAGGACGATGATTCAAAAGGGGGGATATGTTTCACCTTGTTGTGTTATTACTTATTTACTTTTACCTAGCTAAGTGAAATGTTTTAAATGTACATGTTTGTGCTTTATGTATCTTGGAAATATAATAAATGAGTGTGATTCAAATTGATGTTATATAATGATTTTGTCTATGAAATATATGATGCAAAGAATTGTAATTGATTCAATTAAATACTATTGCAATGCACTAAGTTGGATGTAAGGAAAAATTCAATCCTCTGGAAGAGAGGGGAAGAATCACTCAATAGAAGAACTTGGTTTGGGAACCCTTAATGAGCCTAACTGAGCTTTCACACACTCAACTCTAGTTTAGTGATGCCAAGTCAAAATTTTGGGAAATGGTAAGTTATCCTTAGCCTTGTTTTGAGTATGGTTTAGATGACGTTATGATATTGTTTGAGAATGTTTTGAATTCGGGTTATGTGTTTGAATCTCTTGTCTTGTGTGAGTTAGAACATATATTAAATTGATGAGATATATACATAAAATGTATATATATGTATATATGCATGTATCTACAATAAACTCATATACGAGTAAATATGTGCATGAGTATACATAGATAGACATATGTATGCATGCCCATGGATGGATTACTCATAGGAATGGGAATATCGATCAGACAAATGGGACATATATATATACATATACACTTTGTGTATATATGTTGATTGACAAGAATTATGAATATATTTGTTTAAATATCAAAGCATGATATATAGTATATGAATATATATTAACATAAGTGTACGTATTAACTATAAGGAAATTCCCATACGAGTATATTGATATAAATACATATGTATATATATATGCATGTGTTATTGTATAGAAGTGAATTTGTACCACTTACACAAATTCCCCTTTTACACTTCCTCACCTTAGAAAACCAAATCCGAAGGTGAAATTCCACATTAGTAGGTTGCCTTCGTTCCACTTGGAATCTACTTTTTGCGTTAGTAGAAGAATAACTGTCGAGGACGCCCATGCAGCGCACAGATGTTCGTGCGGTGCGCTTACGTCCCTAACAAATTCTTGCATCTGAAGTTGGCAGAGGCATTATACTTCCTATTGGGAATGGTTTTTAATGTCCCTCTTCAACCAACCAACCCGAAAATGCCTTATTCTTTCCCATTCTTCCTTCAAATTTATTCATTCTCATTCAATTTCATCCCTCTTGTAGCCTCTCAGTATTCAGTCCATCCTCTTACACTCTCTAATCATTCTAGCAATAACTTCTTGCATTCTCAAGCACTCTCAAGCAACACCTTGGCACTCCATAGCAGCAACAACAACACTCCATCTGTAGAGAAAGTGTGGAACAAACCATTGTAGCAGGGGCTTGAGTCCTCTTTTCTCCTCCATTAGCTAGTGAGCTATTGGTGGAGGTGGTAAACATTTTCACTCCTCTCCTCTATGATTTGGTTGAGTAGAAATTTACTGCTTTGTAGTGTTTATTGTGTTCTCTACTTTCTTCTCTCCTTTATCATAAGTTTCTCCATCATTGCTATTTTGGTTGTCTGTGGAGGTGGAAACACCAAAACGGGGGTCTGATTGAGGTAGATCCCTATACAGCCCCCAACAATTTTCCCTCTTTCATGTGTGTAGGTGGACGTGCATTTGGGGCTAGCTAGCGAATAGGCTCTTTTGTGAGATCATCTTTGTCACCTTAGCTCTCATATACTTACTTTATCATATTTGTTTGTATCTCTCGTATTTCATAGTTCTATTTTGTTCCCTTAGAAACCACTAGCTAGGTCTTCAGCTTGTTTTTTTATGGTTCTTACTATCTTTTTGGTCCTCTGGTCGTACAGAATCCAGTGCACCTGAGAGACGCTAGAGTGTCACGCTATTGTCCCAAAATCACGCTTCCATCCTGGGGAAAATAGATACCTGAGGTACAGTCTTGAACCTAAAAACTGGCTCACCTAGCCCCATTATGGATTTTGGGTTTGCAGAGTGATTGAAGGACCTTATAGTCCTCATCATTCTCATCCCTTATTTTGAAACATCCCTTTAGAGTGAGGTAAGTTAGGGCAGCCTTCTACTCTTGGCTCTCCATGACCTGGGGCCTTGAATGTGGTCGTTCCCCCTCTTTTACATTTTTGGTGAACCTGACGCGAACCATTTTGGTTCTATTTTGCGATAATGAAAGACCCTTTTCTCATATTTTAGGAGTGTTGTAGGTGTGAGCATTGTGGGGCTCTTCACCTTGCAACCCAACCTATGACCCCTAGTAGGCATAGTTGGAAGGTTCCAAAAGTGTTGCATAATGAAACCTCAATGGGTCACTGTCCTGTCTTGCAACCTTTGGGGGCTTTGCAAGAGTGTTGTTTAGTGCATGCGATGGACTCTTTCTTGCATCAACTTATCCCCTCTACATAGCCTATGAGAAATGGTATTGGTATAACCTTCACCTCACAAGACCTATTGATGGGCTTTAATAGGGAACCATCTCCTCTCTACATCCCTGTACGAATCAACAAAAACATTGTGGCAGGTGTTCTCGTTGAGCTAATGTCTCAAGTAAAAATTATAACTAAGGAGATCATGCTAATCAACTTTTTGCATAAAGATGGGTATGATGCACCTGTGAGCACCATCCGCATGCATGATAGACTCTTTGTACCCCCTTTGGCTAGAATCATCTTGTCAGTTTTGGTTGGACCTAAATCTATGAAGCTTTTGCTTGACATAATCCTTGGATTTGAACTCTTTAGAGTAAAGCTAGGTATCCCTTGGTTAGTAGCTATGAATGTCATACCCTCAGTTGTGCATAAATTCCTAAAATTTATCTATGAGGGTTTCATGTAGGTGATTCATGACACCAGTTATAAACCACTGGTTACTCGTGGTAGCTACTCCTTGGATTACTCTTGGCATGTGCATGTTGGTCCTCTTCCACCTGGGAAGGATCTTTTGTACCAAACTTATCAGAATTACAAGAGAGGGTGCTTGATGCTGAGAGTGAGATACCCTACATCACCTTATGTTGTTTCACATAGGACTTGCTTAAAAGCTGAAAGTGATGCTGCCAAGGCATGTAGAAGGGAAGAAGAGAAGCGGTCCCAAGATCTTCCTTCTTCCTCTTCCGTTGTTTAGCCTAACACTTCCTCTTGCCCTACTGTGGTGCCATCAAATTATGTCTTGTGTTTACAAGAGAATCCTATGGTGCCTGCTTGGAAAAATCCCAAGCGTCCCACGTTTGAGCTTCATGTTCTACCCATGAAGCCTAGGCTCATTCGGTATAGTAGGAAAAAAGGTCCCCATGGGGAATCCTCTATTTCTCAGCCTCCATGGCCTCCTGCCACTTCTGCACAAAGCAATAAGTGGTAAGAGGCCCGTTGTTGAGGCACTTGAGCTGACTCCCCCTGTTGTTTCCCAACCTACTCCTCCTGCTCCCATTCAGGAGTGTGTTCCTCTGCCAGAAATGGTTGTAGTGGAAAATCCCATGGCTGAGTAGGAGCCTTCTATTCCTTCACAGCCTTTGGCCTCCAGTTCGAAGAGTCATAGAAACCACCTTGTGCATGAGCGCAAGTGTCAATGAAAGGATCTCGCTACTGAGTAGGCCACCTTGTAGAGGAATGAAGAGGAGATGACTACCCCTATATTAGGGCCTCCTACCATGTCCACATCTCTCTTCCCCTTTGTCCAATATAGTTCAGTCTCACTTCTAGATTCCACTATGAGTACGAATGCACTTGACCCCAAAAAGGTGCACTGATGTTCATCGCTCCTTTAGTGGAGCCACCCCTGTTGATGTCCCTTCTAGATGTCCCTCCTTTCCCTAAGCCCGTAGATATGCCAAACACTTTGGTGGTATTTGTTGTGGTTTTCTCCCCCCTCTCTTCCTTTGCAATGAAGGACGTAAGAGGAGCCCACCTTCTTTGAAAGGTGGTCCTATGTTGACTTGTTCTGTCCTAGTGATGGATCTAGTCCTGGCTTCCCCTAAGTTTTTCACCGCTCTCGAATTGTTTGGCAAGCCTAGCAGTGAATCGTGGGTGCAACCTTCTTTGTCCATTGAGGTAAAACATGGCGCTCCTACAAAGTGCATGCTTAACTCTTTGGATGAAGTTTCGGCCTTGTCAGTGATCTTTGCAAAGTCACTAACCTTAGCTCCACAAGAGCTCGGTGGAGAGGACCTTGCGGGGCCCTCTTCCTTAGACCTTGTTGCAAGAGGGTCGAAAGCTCCTCCTCTTAACATCCCACCACTGCAAGCTCATCCTCCTCCCCCCTACGATGATCTAGAGTGGGAAGAGGATGACTTATTGGTCGATCAGTGTTAAGGGGAGGCCCCTTCTTTATCTTTAGATTAGATGTGTGTGTTGTGATGTGTTCTCTCGTGATCTTGCTATGTGTTCCTAGATGACCCTTGTCACCCTTGTTGGTGCTTGGATATAGGCATGGTTTTTGTGTCGTAAACCTTCTTCTATTTGTATCATCATTCTTCCATGTTTGTGATTGATTTTTGAAAATTTGGGGATGATGCAAAGCGTTGGGGGCATTTAGGCTTCCCTTCCATGTTGACCCAATTTTTTATTTTTACTTTGTCTTCTTGTGCATTCTTCACATGGTTTGATATAGTGAGGGGTTGATGGCAGTGCATTTTATATACTATTATTATACTTATATATATACTTATGAGCAGCTCTGACCCTGAAATATCAATTCACCCTTGTGCCCTTTGTCTGTGATGTTTCTTTTAGCTTTTCTTTTATCTTTCTTTCTTCTTTGCTTGAGTTGTCCCTTTCATGTGTGATAACGCCATTTCTATAACACTTCGATTTTTTTTTAAATGCATTCATTGCCAATGAATCTTTTCTCAAAAATCCTTGCAAACTCTTTCAAGAATCATATTCTTGACTTGAAACCCTAGCAGAACGTGTTTCCTTCATCATGGGTTTGCAAAAAAAGATCTTGAAAACCTTCCCTTCAAGGTGGGAGTATCTTTGACCTTCCCCTCGCAAGGGGGTATTTTCTTCCTTTTGAATTCCTTGATGAAGTGAACATCTTGCGAAAGGATTCCTTGATGATAAATCGATTTGAGAAAGAAACACCTCTTTCATACTTTTGAACAATGCATCCCTTGAGTGGACCCCATTTCTTCACATCGGGTTCTCGAGGGACCCCTTTGAAAGTGTTCCAACTTGTAGATAGTTTGTGTCACTATCCTCTTACTTTCCTATGTGGCCACCTTTTGACATGTTTTATCTGTGGGTAAATATGTCGCTTTGCAGGTGTGCATGTGAAGCTGCTTTTCGACTCTGCGGAGTCCCCTTCCTTTAGATTCCTCCATGTGAGAGATCTTGGAGGACACCTTCCCTGGAGGTTTGCAAGCCTATAGGGAACTTCCTTTGAGCTTCCTCCATGTGAGAGATCTTAGAGGACACCTTACCTATAGGTCTGTGGGTCTGTAGGGCACTTTTTCGGGTTTTCTTCATGCGAGAGATCTTGGAGGACACCTTCCCTACAAGTCTATGGGTCTGTAGGGCACTTTTTTTAGGTTTCCTTCATGTGAGAGATCTTGGAGGACACCTTCCTTGTAATTCTATGGGTCTATAAGGCGCTTTTGTTGGGTTTCCTTCATGTGAGAGGGTATGTGTAGGATCATAATGGGCCAAAAAGTGGCAATGTGAAAAAAATTACATTTTGCATTGACCCAAAAATGTGAAAATCCTGAGTTGAATTTTTTCTGGCTTGGGTGTCAGCACATTGCCCCAAAGCAATGCCCAAGCCAAGAATTACATATCGGATATTCGATTTGAGCCACCTATAAATACATAATAGCGATCTTTTAAAATCATTTTACTCATTTTAAAGAGGCTACGGGCGCATAGTGAGAGTGACGTTTGGATATCAGATATCCAATTTCAAAGGTAAGTTTTTCATATTTTATTTGTTTTAATCAATTTTTTAGTTAGATTTATATAATTTTAAGTAGTTTTTTATGGATTTTTTTTAAGTAGGGTTTTTTATTGATTTTTATTAAAAACTAGAGTTTACAATGTATTTTTATTAAAAATTAATGTTTTTTATGTATTTTGATTAAAAACTAGTGTTGTTTATGTATTTTTATTAAAAACTAGAGTTTGTTATGGATTTTTGTTAAAAAGTAGGGTTTATTTTGGATTTTTATTAAAAACTAGGGTTTTTTTACAATAATTTCATTTATATTATGTAATTTCAATTAGATTAATTAGTTTTTAACTTTAATCAGGTATTATGGATGAGAATTAAAATACACAAATTCCAAACAATCCACCACCTGAGAATGAAAATGCACAAATTCCAAACAATCCACCACTTCTGCGCCCATCAATTGAAAACTTAATTAGTGAAAAATTGGAGCAATTGAGGGGCATTTGTGATGTTTATAAGACAATCCCTCAATTATTCCAAATGACAAACACATTAAAGGAAATAATTAAAAATATAGAAACCCTCTCCACCCAACATAATACCTTTCATTCGTGGTGAGAAAGCATGAGGGAATATTACTCCTGTGGATTGTCTTACGATGATGTGAAAGATCTCCTAATAACAAAATCCCAAATAGCCTCTTTATTTATTAACCCCTGCACTGGTTTGCCAGTTAATGTTAATAAACCAAAAATTTCTATAAAATGGTGCATGCATAAGGACATAGTAGATAACTTTTGGGATCGTTGGTGCATGGTTTTTTATAAACCACCCAACAACAATAGTGATATACCATTTTACTTTATTAAAAAATTATACACTGAGTTTGTATTAGGGCATCATGCCAATTACTTTGACATTAAACCCTTCTAGGGCATCGGTGGAGGTATGACCCAAGATAGGCCAGGGGAAATTAGAGTAGTTAGGTGCCCACATGTTCCCCTTCCTCCCCTTCCTCCGCCACCTCCAATACATCATCCAGATATTATGGAGGATGCAACCACACAAACTATCTAAGCTATTCACTCTTTGAGTGGTCTTTTGGTTTCCCATACTTCTTTAGTAGCTCAACCACATTCTGGTGATGTTGGCAATGGATCCAATGTTGTTGCATCATCCTCCTTAGGTCCACATATTTGTGTGCCACATACTTGTACTATGTGCCACCGGATATGCTTGGGTCCTCTTGTACAACACGTTGAGCATCCCTTGTACACTTCTAATTATGACATCTAGGTTGTGTACATTATAGGAGATCACACACAGGGGAGTGGAGCACATCCTACAGAGTCCTCTCCTGCTAGAGAGGTAGACATTGGAATAGTTACACAGGTAAGATTTAAGATGTAAATTCATAACTTACATTTGTTTTTAAATGAATATTAATAAGAGTGATGAGGGTGCAACCTGAGACTTAGAAAATAACGCACAAACAAGAGATTGATTTTATTATTCAGAAAATGGAGCTTCTTACATGTAGAGGATCTCAAATCCCCAAGTTCTACAACACATGCAAGTTACAGAAAGTTACGAAATCACCCTTTCGCAATATGCGAGCTTGTCCCCCAAAAAGTTACCCAAAAATTACAAACCTACCCATAAATAGAGCTCCTCTTTAGTTTGGAGCCAAAACAACATTCAAATTTGAGTTTAGGCAGTTTGGCACCGAAAATTTACAACATGAAGTTCAAATTTCAAAAGAGCATTTGCAATTGTATCTTCTAGAAAGTGCGCCAACTTCCCGGGGCTATAACTTTTGATCCGAAACTCTGATTCATGAACCGTTTGAACCATTGGAAAGGTCATGAAGTCAACAACGCGCTCAAAATTTGCTATGCTAATTTCAGAAAATTTTGGGGCCGATTCAGGAACTCTAATTGCCTCAAATCTAACTCAAAAGATTTTCAGGTGCAAATTTGGGAAACTAAAACTACAATATCTTTCCACCCAGGAATAGAAAATAAAAACCATAAATTGGAAATTTCATTAGGACGAAAAGGGTATCCAAAAATGTAA
>VDFB02026320.1:79455624-79478122 GCA_007258455.2 Sequoia sempervirens
TATATATATATATATATATATATATATATTTATGTACACTAACTAAAATATTGAAATAATATTTAAATATTATACATAATAATATAATGTATTATATATTAAATACATAATTCGGTAAGAGATTATCATAAATTATATATTATATATTACATTATAAACTATATTGTTTATTATATATTAAATTGTAAACTTTATTGCATTTTTTAAGCTCATATATAAAACATATCGGATATCCAATTTGAATCGGATATCCGATATCTGACACAAAATTTAATGCCTAGGGATTAGCCTCGGGCTTGCTTCAGAGTTTGGTTTGGACCTGCCAATCCTAAGAAGTCAACACAAGAAATGTGTTTAACAACTTACCTTGCTTTTCCAGACTTCGCCCATGTGGCTTCAACGACTTTTTTTACCCAAAATTGATTTGCAGAAAACGGTGGTTTGTAAGATTTCCTGCACCAATATATAATTTATACTTTACTTTGAATTCAGACAAATGTAATTATTAATTCATTTTCTATTAGAATTACTTTAATTAAAGTCCGGACATAGTCATTGAAAATCTATAGCTTTCAAACAGTTATAATGTTTGAATCCAAAAAACATGTGTCACATTCTATGTTTTTTACATCGTAGGATAAAAAATTGAATTTCATGAATTTTGATCAAGCATATGGTCATACATAACAGTTTTAAGTTTTTTAAAAGTTGTAATAAAAATTCATAATTAATTATTTATTTGAAAAAATTGGCAAAAAAATATATGTATTAAGCATCCTGACATGAGTCCTCTAATTATATCTAAAATCTTATAAAATAATATTATCATTTTATTATGGTTAGGGTGGTGTTAGACAAACCCACTTATTTTTTCCCCTGAAATTTAAGTACTACGCATTGAAATTTCAAATTTTCACCAAATATTTTTTTAAAATAAACCTAGTAGTTTAGAAACTACATTCAATTTTCCACAGATTCTATTCTTACATATTTTTGAAATAATATAGATAACTTATTCAAATTTTTATGTCAAGTTACCTAACTCTAATTTTTTTGAATTTTCATTGCCACTTAAGGGCCTATTTTTTCCATGATGATCCTGCACATACTCAAGAGATCTTGAAGGACACCTTCCTTGTAGGTCTATGGGCTTGTGAGGTGCTCACTTCTCAGAGCTTCCTTCTTGTGAGAGAGCTTGGGGGTTTCCTCCTTGAAGGTCTACGAACCTGTAAGATGCTTTCATTCTACACCTTCATAGTTTTGTGGGGCTATGAAGTCATCTACCTACCTTGCACTTTTGAGCTTGTCGGATTGCAGTTTGCTTCCTTGATGGTTTAGGTATAAATTTCTAACCCTATTCACTCTTCAATCTACTTTACCAAAGCACTCATTAGTACTCATGCTCGTTAATGTGGGGGAAAAATGTATAGGAGTGAATTTGCACCCCTTATGCAAATTCCCCTTTTACACTTCCTCACCCCATAAAACCAAATCTGAAGGAGAAATTCCACATCAATAGGTTTCCTTCGTTCCACTTGGCATCTATTTTTTGCGTCGATAGAAGAATAACTGTCGGGGACGCCCGCATAGTGCGCTTATGTCCCTGACAGATTCTTGTGTCTGAAGTTGGCAAAGGCGTTACACTTCCTATTGGGAATGGTTTGTACCATACCTCTTCAATCAACCGGCCCAAAAGTTCCTTATTCTTGTCCATTCTTCCTTCAAACTGATTCATTCTCATTCCATTTCATCCCTCTTGCAGCCTCTAAGCATTCAGTCCATCCTCTTTCACTCTCTAAGCATTCTAGCAATCACTTCTTGCATTCTCAAGAACTCTCAAGCAACACCTTGGCACTCCATAGCAACAACAACACTCCATCAACTCCATAGAGAAAGTGTGGAACAAACCAGTGTAGAAGGGGCTTGAGTCCTCTTTTCTCCTCCATTAGCTAGTGAGCTTTTGGTGGAGGTGGTAAGAATTTGCACTCCACTCCTCTATGATTTGGTTGAGTAGCACTTTACTACTTTGTATTGTTTATTGTGTTCTCTACTTTCTTCTCTCCTTGATCATATGTTTCTTCATCATTGCTATCTTGGTTGTTTGTGGAGGTGGAAACACCAAAATGGGGGTCTGACTAAGGCAGACCCCTATACAACCCCCAACAATTTCCCCTCTTTCCTGTGTGTAGGTGGACGTGCATTTTGGGCTAGCTGGAAAACAGGCTTTTTTGTGAGATCATCTTTGTCACCTTAGCTCTCATATACTTACTTTATCATTTTCATTTATATCTCTCATATTTCATAGTTTTGTTTTGTTCCCTTAGAAACCACTAGCTAGGTCATCAGCTTGTTTTTTGATGGTTCTTAACTATCTTTTTGGTCCTCTGGTTGTACGAATGCTAGCGCACCTAAGAGACGCCAATGCACCACAATGTCATCCCAAAACCATGCTTCCATCCTTGGGCAGAGAGATACCTTAGGTACAGTCTTGAACCCAAAAACTGGCTCGCCTAGCCCCATTCTCAATTTCGGGATTACAGAGTGATCAAAGGACCTTATAGTCCTCATCATTCTCGTCCCTTATTCTGAAACATCCCTTTAGAGTGAGGTAAGTTAGGGAAACCTTCCGCTCTTGGATCTCTGTGACCTGGGGCCTTGAATGTGGTTGGTCCCCCTCTCTTATAGTTATTATGCAAAATATGTGAATATGAATATGTGTATTCAAATATTGAATAATGAAAACTATTAAGTTGATATATATATACATATATACATATTATGGTATGTATATATATTAAATATATGTTAAATAATTTCTAACATTGCTGAAATGTTTATAGCACACATATCATATAAAACACATCATCTACAATGTATAAAGCATGACTTATACATATAGTATAAGGTGTAGAAATAAAGGGAATGACACATCATTTGGATGCATCACATAAACCAAACATTGCATGAAATATTTATTTAGTGTTGGGAAATATAAACCAAAGGAAGCACTATATGGTGTGTGGAAATAAAGAAAACTGTAGTATGAGAATAACAAGGAAAGACTTGGTCAAATAATGAGAAGGAAGATAAATATCAACACATGAAAGATATTTGACCTGGTCTTTGCAAACAACAACCAAGTAAAAAGGGTGCATGGTAAAATATGTGGTGCCAACGTATGAATTGTTCTCATCTTTTAGAAGTTTATTATGCATATCAATTCCTACATATGAGGCAAGTGGAATGTGAGAAATAGTCAAGTATGAAGCTGGCTAGGAATGGTCGACCTGTAGAAACATTATCCTTGCATTTCTGATTGAATCACTTTGCTATCATGAGAATACAATGACTGGCTGAGCATGAGAAAATAGTCATCATTTTTAGTTTGCCACCTTGAACCCTGCTAGCTGAGTAGAACCTTTGAGTGTGAGAAGTGGCAAAATGGAGAGCTTGTTTATAGTCTTAGAGTGCTCAGTTTTTTGTATAAATAGGGGAGCATTCTTCTTCATTGGGATGCATAATTGCATTCTTATTTTCTGATTTTCTTGAGAGTTACTTTGTTGCATTTCTGAGTTATGAGTTTTTGAGGATTTTGAGAGTGAGTTTAATGAGGATAGAGTGAGATACATTGTGAGAATTTGTCAAGGAAGATATAAGTTAGTAAGAAGCTGAGTTTAGAAGGAATTGTAAACTATTTTTGGAGAAGGTTGTGCTAGGAAACCATATTTATCAATTGGAGCTATTTGATTACAGGAATGCTAGTTTTCTACTTTGTTTTATATTTTAAGTTGGAAAGATTGCATTTTTTTATGTGTTTTGTTTGAATTGATTGGAAAGAGGAATTTAGATGCTTTATATGATTGTGTTTATTTGCTTCTTGAAAAGTACGTAAGATGCTTGAAGAGCTTTGTTGATTGTTAAACCCTTAAATGGGGTTATATTAACATATTATATATGTAGGAAAGAGTGTTTGAGTGTTTACTACAAACTATGCTAAGTAAAGGCTTATATAGTTATTGTTTGATTTATGAAGAAGTTTGTGAAAGTTTGATTTATGAATTATTTTGAATTAATATAGTTGAAATGTCTTAGTAAGAGAATATAGGTTATTCTTGGGGTTTGGATAATCCAATAAAGGGGATAGACTATGCATAGAATATGTGTGATCATTACAAATTGAGCTAGGAAGGTGTGTGAATAGGATGACCCTCATTCAAAATAATTGAGTGTTAAATTCTTTGGCCAAGGTAGTGTAAGTTGCCACTGTTTACACTGTCAATTCACTATGATCCATCTATGCATGCTAGTTCGAGATTGTCATACATGTAGGTTGTAGCCACTGTATGGGAAAGTTCTAGTTTGTAGGACAGAACACCAAGCTTAGGAAAGGCTAGTATTATGGGTTTACCAAAGCAATCTCTTTGTTGAAGGGTAGGGCCATGTCTTACCATTAGGTAGATGTGCGGGGGACCCTAGTAAGTTTGAGGTTGGCAGAAAATCACTTGAGTGATGCTTCTCCTCATCAGATGAAAGCCAATATTTGAAGGGGGATTACCTGTACCATATACATTTCTACTACCAAAAGCTCAGAAGAGCTATGTATGTACTTTTGTATCCATTTATATGGAAGATTGTAAACATGAATGTTAAACATGAGATTATTTAATATGAAATTAGTACTTTGGAAAAATTGTGATATTACAATGAAATGCAATGGAAGTTTGGAATAGTGTTTATTTAAAATGTGCGTGTTATCTTTGCTTTAGAAAAGAAAGATTTTATTGCTATGTGATGGCATCATGGTTTATTCACTTGTGGGTTGAAACATAGGAATTTGTTTTAGTAGAACATTGGGCATGTTACAACATATTTTGTTTTTGCTTCCTCATTTTGTAGGCATTTCCACTATACCATTTCCAAAAAAACCAATCTTAGATTGGAAGTTTCTTTGTTGTTCCAAAGTCCATTCTAGGCACAAGTAGAGAGAATACTGATATGGGTTGTGGAGTTAAGCTTTATGCATGTCAATCACACTTGATTGAAGAATGTTAGTAAAGGTTGTGGAATCAAGATTTATGCTTGCCAATTGCAATTGCATGTAAGTTTCTAAAACTTTTTCAATGAAATCATTTTGTGCATATCCTGCAGTCATCGTGTTCCATGAGAAAATATTTATTTGGGCAGTTGTTAAACAGTCTACGTGCTTTGTCTACCAAAAAGTTTCCAATTATAAATTTTGTAGTTATTTTTGTTGTATGGTGAAGTATGTGTCCATAGAATGCAATGTTAGAAGCCTACATTTGCAATGTTAGAAGCCTACATTTTGGTGAATCTCAAACACCTTTAAGCTTGGTTTGGAAAAAATGGTAGTTTCTGCTCATTAAAACCTATGACTATCTCTTTTCCTTATTATTACCAAATTAACAAGTTTTAGACATCAACATAAGTTGATATTTTCTTGTTGTAAATTTTGATTTCACATCAAATGCTACCATTGTGCATATCAGTAGTCTTAATTTGCAGCTGTTTTAGAATAGACAAATTATAGAACAAAAATATTATATGTTTTAGTAAGGTGACCTTGTTAACTAGGCACACAGAGTAAAATCAATATGTTAGCAACACAAGTTAAACATATGTTTGGTTTTACAAAGTATGCACATTAGCAAATGAGAATGTAAATGAAAATTCAAAATTCTTGGATGTCCTTAAGTTGCACACATTACTTGCATTCATGTGTGCCACCTTACATTTCTAAGGAAACTAATTAAAGTTTTAAATTAAAAAATTCATTATTGCTAAGTTATATGTTGAAAAATATGTTCTTTGGATTTTAATGAATAAGATTATAATTCATTAAATATGATGACATTATTGTACATCAGAATGATGATATTCTTATATAGTATGTATATTTATATGATGATATTGTTGGACAACAACATGATCATATTGTTAAGTCACCTCTTAAAAAATAATCCCATCTCCAAGGCCGCTCAAGTTCATCATCATCACCATTCCCATACCATCCAAAGCCTCCATGACCATGTCCTCCAAAGCAATATGTTGGCATTGGGAATGCAAGGAGAATAAGAATGACTGCAAGTTTGAATCTCATGCCAATTAATTCAATGCTACAATGGCAACTAAGAGAAGGAATCGTTGAATACTATGTGGGAAGATAATTTTAGGGAACCACATGAATCAAAAATTCTACAATCCGCTATATGTTGATCACAAGGTTATGGTATTGGAGGGCATTGAATGTATTTGGAAACCAAAAATGAGAAAATGCAAAGGGCACCACTCTTAATCTATACATCATGATTTGAAGCCCCACAATATCCTTCTTGACTTTTAGATGAAACCTATGTACCATCAGACTTTTGATCTGTTTTTGAGCAATTTAGAACATAAGATTCTCATGGTGGCTTCTATATCATTCAAGAGGTGCTTTAAACGTGGGTCAATAGGTTCAATGCTATATCAAAGACAATTCAGCATGCATAGGTTCAATTGTTGTATTACTTGACATTGATAATGTTCTTTAAATCTTCTTCCTTATGCTTTGGAATGGTCACTTTTGTACACCATTTTTCATCTAAGATTTAATGTAATCAAGCTTATACACTTTAATCATACACGCTTAGACTAAATATATTAACATACACGTATGTATTGACAATAAGGAAACGCCCATAAAAGTATATATATATATATGTATGCACGTGTTATTATGCAGAAATGTGAATATGAATATATGTGTATTCGAATATTGAATAATGCAAAATTTCAAGTTGAGATATATATACATATATACATATTATGGTATGTATATATGTATATATTAAATATATGTTAAATAATTTCTAACAACACTATTAAAAAATTTATAGCACACATATCATATAAAACACAACATATACAATGTATAAAGCACGACTTATAAATGTAGTATAAGGTGCAAAATAAAGGGAATGACACATCATTTGGATGCAATGTATAAACCAAACATTGCATGAAATGTTTAAAGTGGTGAAAAATATAAATCAAAGGCAACTCTAATATATGGCACGTGGAAATAAAGCAAACTGTAGTATGAGAATAACAAGAAAAGACTTAGTCAAATAATGAGAAGGAAGATAAATATCAATGCATAAAAGAGCTTTGACCTAGTCTTTGCAAACAGCAACCAAATAAATAGGGTGCATGGTAAAATATGTGGAATCAAAGTATGAATTGTTCTCATCTTTTAGAGGTTTGTTAAATGCATATCAATTCCTACGTATGAGGCAAGTAGAATGTGAGAAATAGTCAAGTATGAAGTTGGCTAGGAATGGTCGACCTATAGAAACATTATCCTTGCATTTTTAATTTAATCACTTTGTTGTCATGAGAATACAACGACTGGCTGATCATGAGTAAATAGTCATCATTTTTAGTCTTCCACCTTGAATCCTACTAGCTGAGTTGAACCTTTGAGTGTGAGAAGTGGAAAAATAGAGAGCTTGTTTGTAGCCTTAGAGTGCTCAGGTTTTTGTATAAATAGGGGAGCATTCTTCTTCATTGGGAGGCATAATCTCATTCTTATTTTTTGATTTTTTTAAGAGTTACTCTGCTCCATTTCTAAGTTGTGAGTTTATGAGGATTTTGAATGAATGAGTTTAGTGAGCATAGAGTGAGATGCATTGTGAGAATTTGTCAAGGAAAATAGAAGTTAGTGAGAAGCTAAGTTTAGAAGGAATTGTAAACTATTTTTGGAGAAGGCTATGCTAGGAAACCATATTTAAATCAATTGGAGCTATTTGATTAAATGCATGCTAGTTTTCTACTTTGTTTTATATTTTAAGTTGGAAAGATTGCATGATTTTATGTGTTTTGTTTGAGTTGATTGGAAAGAGGAATTTAGATGCTTTATATTATTGTGTTTATTTGCTTCTTGAAAAGAACACAAGATGCTTGAAGAGCTTTGTTGATTGTTAAACTTGTAAATGGGCTTATATTAGCATATTATATATGTAGGAAAGATTGTTTGAGTGTTTACTATAAACTATGTTAAGTAAAGGCTTATATAATTATACTTTGACTTATGAAGAAGTTTGTGAAAGTTCAATTTATGAATTAGTTTAAATTACTATTGTTGAAATGTCTTAGTAAGAGAATATAGGTTATTCTCGGGGTTAGGATAATCTAGTGAAGGAGATAGCCTATGCATATAGAATATGTGCGGTCATTACAAATTGAGCTAGGAAGGTGTGTGAACAGGATGATCCTCACTCAAAATAATTAAGTGTTGAATTCTTTGGCCAAGATTTGAAGGGTGATTACCTAGACTAGATATATATTTCTACTACCAAAAGCTCATAAGAGTTATGTATGTACTTTTGTATCCATTTATATGGAAGATTGTTTAAACATGAATGTTAAACATTAGATTATTCAATATGAAATCAATACTTTGGAAAAATTGTGATATTACAATTTCATTGTAATGGAAGTTTGGAATAGTGTTTATTTCAAATGTGTTTGTTATCTTTGCTTTAGAAAAGAAAATTTGTATTGCTATGTGATGGCATCATGGTTTATTCAGTTGTGGCTTAAAACATAAGATTTTTTTTTAATAGAACATTGGGCATGTTACAACATATTTTGTTTTTGCTTCCTCGTTTTGTAGGCATTTCCACTAGACCATTTCTGAAAAAACCAATCTTAGATTGGAAGTTTCTTTGTTGTTCCAAAGTCCATTCTAGGCACAAGTAGAGAGAATACGGATACAAGTTGTGGAGTTAACCACACTTTCTTTAAGAACATTGTTTTAAAGGTTGCGAAATCAAGCTTTATCCTTGCCAATTGTAATTGCATGTAATTTTCTAAAACTTTTTCAACGAATTCATTTTGTGCATATCCTGCAATCATCGCGTTCCATGAGAAAATATTTATTTGGGCATTTGTTAAACAGTCTACGTGCTTTGTCTACCAAAAAGTTTCCAATTATAAATTTTGTAGTTATTTTTGTTGTATGGTGAAGTATGTGTCCATAGAATGCAATGTTGGAAGCCTACATTTTGGTGAATCTCAAACACCTTTAAGCTTGGTTTGGGAAAAAATGGTTGTTTCTGCTAATTAAAACCTATTACTATCTATTTTCCTTATTATTACCAAATTAACAAGTTTTAGACATCAGCAAAAGTTGATATTTTCTTGTCATAAATTTTGATTTCACATCAAATGTTACCATTGTGCCTGTCAGTAGTCTTAATTTGCAATTTTTTTGGAATATCTACAAATTATAGAACAAAAAGATTATAGGTTTTTATTGAGGTCGCCTTGTTAACTAGGTACACAGAGTATTAAAATCAATATGTTAGCAACACAGATTAAACATATGATTGATTTTACAAAGTATGCACATTAGCACATGAGAATATAAATAAAAATTCAAAATACTTGGATGTCCTTAAGTTGTAGACATTACTTACATTCATGTGTGCCACCTTAGAAAAGGAAACTAATCAAAGTTTTAAATTACAAAATTCATTATTGCTAAGTTATATGTTGAAAAATATGTTCTTTGGCTTTTAATGAATAAGATTATAGTTCATTAAATATGATGACATTATTGTAAATCGGAATGATGAAATTATTATATAGTATGTATATTTATATGATGATATTGTTGGACAACAACATGATCATATTGTTAAGTCACCTCTTAAAAAATAATCCCATCTCCAAGGCCGTTCAGGTTCATTATCGTCACCATTCCCATACAATCCAAAGCCTCCACAACCATGTCCTCCAAAGGGCATATGGAAAATTCACTGCGAGCAATTCACCGATGGAAAATTCACTGTCAACAATTCACCGCAGGAAAATTCACCAAGCGAAAAATTAATTGCACGAATTTTTGGCTCCATGGCAGTGAATTGCTGGTGGTGGTGAATTTTCCTGCGGTGAATTGTTGACGATAAATTTTCCGTCGATGAATTACTGACGGTGATTTTTCCTAGAGCCCCTCCAAAGCAGTACGTTGGCATTGGGCATTCAAGGAGAATAAGAATGATTGAAGTTTGAATCTCACAATGCCAATTAATTCAATGCTGCAATGGCAACTAAGAGAAGGAATCGTTGAATACTACGTAGGAAGATAATTTTAGGGAACCGCAAGCATCAAAACTTCTACAATCCTCAATATGTTATCACAAGGTTGTGGTATCAGAGGACGTTGAATGTATTTGGAAACCGAATATGAGAAAATATAAAGGGCATCACTCTTAATCTGTACACTGTGATTTGAAGCCCCACAATATCCTCCTCGACTTTTAGATGAAACCTACAACATCAGAACATAACATTCTCATGGCGGCTTCTATATCGCTCAAGAGGTGCTTTGAACGTGGGACAACAGGTTCAATGCTATATCAGAGACAATTCAGCATGCACAGGTTCAGTAGTTGTATTACTTGACATTGATAATGTTCTTTTATCTCTTCTTCCTTGTGCTTTGGAATGGTTACTTTTGTACAGCATTTTTCATCTAAGATTTAATCTTATACACTTTAATCATATACACTCAAACCCAGACGCCTCAACAGATACAAGAGAATTCAATGTGAGTGATGTATTTCCTCCTACTGATGTTCAACTCTGCACCACACTTATCTGATCATCGTTTTCTCTCTATGATAATTGTGGTGTTCTGATATCATATGAGAAATTCCAGAGTTATAGAAGCCCACAAGATTAATTTACACAAAATAACACTCTACTTCTATTATTTTCTTTACTTCAATATTTTGCATATATATAGGATTTGCATATGCTATACTATAAAAAACCTCTATAACAACTTTTAAATATACAAATTGTTTTAACAACTCACAAACAACTCTCACTATAAAATTAATATTAAGTTGTTTCTCAACAACTTAATATTAATGCACATAATTCTATTTTATTAATCATGCTATCAAAACACCTATGTGAACACTAATTCCTAACATTAATTTGTCACATAATTTTTTCGAGGCTATTTGATTTTTGAAAGAATTTTCAATTTGATATGTAAAGGGTTGTTTACTTTTTATTTAACTGATTAAAAAATAAACGTATAGAAAATGATATTTTTCAAAGACACTTTAGATTATTAGTAAACCATAAAAAATATTATAGATAAATATAATATTCTAATTTATAATATTAATATATTTATTTTATAACGATTATTAAAAAATACATTAATTTATAATATTTTAAATAAGATTATCTAAAACATTTTTAATATGAATTTAGAAGTGAATTGTAATAGTGAATTTAAGATTTTTCATTTGTTAATAATTTTATTATTTTAAAGCACGTCATTTTATAATATTTATTATTAAAATACATATTAATTTAAATATTTTAAAGATAAATTATGATTTCAAAAACTTTGGAAATGTATTTTTTATTATTAACATTGATATAAATGAATAGTGTCCAAGACTACAATTTACTAACTAGCACTTGCACCTAAAGAAGGTTCAAGGATTACACCAATAGAAAACTATATGTATGTCAATATGCTCGAGAGTAGTGTTTGTGCATGGATGTGTATGGGTGCCATATGCTACAAATTTTAGTTCTCTATGGTTAGATTAAACAATTAATAATAAGCGCTAAATAATGGAATGAAATAAACTTAGACAAATCTAGATTTTTTGCATACAAATTTAAAACATAAAGCAATGCAAATTAAGAAAGAAAGTTGCCATCAAATTGACAAAAAACATTGCAAATGGAAATAGAATGCTCCTATCTAGTTGGAAAATCAATATTTATCTGATGTGATAAGTGAGATTTTGGAGGCTTTTGCCATTAAATAGAGTTGGTTTATCATTAAACGACAAATAAAACTTGTTTTCTGATGACTCAACAGTGGTTTGCATATGTGAGACTTGTTTCAGACTCAAATCTCACACTATATGTAGTTTATTGGCTAATAAAAAGAAGAAGATAAAATTAGCACTTGTGTGTGCCTAAAGGAGGTTCAAGGATTACGCCAAGAGAAAACTATATGTATATTAATATGTTAGAGTGTACATGTGTTTGTGCATGGATGCCCTGCAACTTCTTGGTGGTTGGATTAAACAATTAATAATAAGTGCTAAATAATGAAATTAAGTATTATTATGAAAAAAGAAAGTTGCCATCAAATTGACAAAAAGCACTCCATCTAGTTGTCAAATCAATATTTATCTCACTTTTATGTAATAAGTGAGATATTGGAGGCTTTTACTTGATATGTTGGAGGCTTTTACCATTAAACTCAGCTGTTTACAGCCTCAACTTGTTTTCCCATCACTCAATAATGATTTGTAGACTTGAGACTTGTTTCAGAATCTCACATTATATGTAGCCTATCCACTAAATATATATTTTTTAATATTTGTGGCAGATTATTATAAAGATTTTAATCAGCCAATAGGCTATATATTACATGAGCTTTCAGCCTAAAACAAGTCTCACATTGTGAAACAAGCATGGTTTCCCGTCAAACTTTTGTGGATTTTTGTTTAAATCCATTGATATCAAGTCGTTTGAGTTGGGTGGGCTATGTGGCTGTAAGCGGTCGTCCTATTCTATCTTGAAGTGTGCCATCAAAATACAAACATAGCCACAATGATGAAAACTACTTTCCAGATTTGAGATCTCGACAACTAAAAATATCAACCTTCATTCACCATAAATTTGCATCTTTTGCATTTATTGATGGAAAATATTCGATAAGCCACTGAAAATTATCCCTACAAGAAGAATGTTGCGATTAACCACACACACGACTTTCATCGAGACTACTATTAGAAGCAGAGATTTTAGTTAAACCAAATTGTAGGAGACTATGCAAAGGGTAGAGGACATACCAAGAAAAGGATTTTGAACAGTGCACAGTACTTCTCGCACTCCAACTTTCATTGTAGTTAATATCCTACTCTTCTATTCTATCCTTTTCTCCTCTATCGCTTCCTTCCAGATTGTATTTTTTTAGTGATCCATGAATTTGATTGCCGCTATTGGTTTCCACTCCTCCAAAATCTTGCTCACTGGAATTGACCTTTTTGCTTCCATTTGGAATGTAAACCTAAATTGATGCCTCATTTTTTTTTAAATTCCTCCCATCATGAGCGAATTCTTTGCAACAAAATCACTATGAAAGTTGTCTTATAAATTATAACATTTCGAAGTATTCAGTTTTTCTTTGAAAATAGGCTCGTAGACATGTTTATGCTGTGGAGTATTATTTTGGTGGTGTTAATACATCTGGAGTTGGACATTTTATGTGTATATAGAAAGCATATTTTATCTAAAATGGAATTAGTGTATTCTTGTATAAATTTGAATAGCTTTCATATGGTTTTTTTATTAGGTTTCCTATTCTTTATAGGCTTGGTCACATAAAATATCTTTCTTTTGATTTTTGTTTCTAATATCATTGAATCAGCATTGTGCCATTTAGCATTGATCCTGGTGCATTAGATTAACCTTGTGTCATTTACCACTATTCCTAATAACACTACGTCAACCTTGTGTCATCCACCATTGTTATTTTAAGTTCATAGAATTTTCATATTGAACACATTTGTGGTTGGATAAATGCTAGTTGTCTACGAATTCCATTCTTTATCTATTATAAACTTTTGGTTTGAATCTTGAACATCCTTTGGTCATGCTAAGGAGCACTGCCACCCAGGCTACCAGTCCTTGTGGCTTCATTCCTAATTATGAAAAGCCCCTTTGAGATAACACATTCTGGGCTTATATTCTTTGTTTAATGCAATAGTCATGCCTTCTATCAACTATTATATCTAAAGAATGGTCAAGATTCTGTAAATATTTTTGTCAATTATTTACATTTTTAAAACCTAAATGGAGTTAAAGCTTTGGAAAATGTTTGCAACAATAGTTCTGAAAGTTATAAAAAAGAAACTATCCTCAACCTTTTCTATCATAGATGACATTCTTTTACAATATTCGATGCTAGTACCATTGAGGACCATCATCAAACATAATGCCTTCAACCTCATGTGCCCTTGATCATAGTTGGATGCCACTCTATGGCACAGTAGAAAAGAAATGGGGCAGTTTTGGAAAGCAGGTAGCCTTCTTAAATACTGAATCTTGTGACAGCTAATTTGAAGAAAAATCTTTAATTATCTTGTTATATACGTCAATTTTCTTCATGTTTAGATAAAATATTTGCATCTAAAGGACCTAAACAATATTGATCTAGATTGTGACATGGAAGTCCTTCGAGGTAGTTCTACGGGCAAGTTGTTGACCATCAATGCCCAACCACATTAACTTCTTGAGTTAGGGGCCTATCGCCACTATACTATTACAAATGCTTTGCTCTGACAACCATGATTTCCCTGGCAAGGAACAATGTCAGGAGTTGATGGTAGGTTGGCAATCCTAAGGAACTCAGTGAGTGGGACATGTTGCCCAATAATAATAATAATAACAATCTCTCCTCCTACTAGTGTTATTGCAAGTGGTGTGAATGCTTTGTTGTTTTATAGTTTTTGCAGCTTTTTAATATGCTTAGGCATTTGTAGACTTATTCTCGGCTTTGTATGACCCATCCCATAAGTTGTTACTTGCCCAACTACTTTTGAGTAATAGATATCTTGTCTACAAAATTTAATTGTGACAATCATAATTTCTGCATTCAATTCCTTACATTTCTCCATGGAAATCTTAAGCAAGCTTGTACCTATATATAGTTTAAATAGCTCAGAGATCTTGTTTGGGATACTGAAGTGTTCCAGGATGACTAACAAGATTAAAATAATTGGGTGCTGGCAACAAGTTGAGTCCACTTTTTGGCCAAAAAGTGGAAGTGTTTCCCTGATTTTTAAAATTTGACACATTTGACCTTAAAATTTGAAGCACTTAGAGATGGAATATTCAAAAAAGTCACTGATCATAAAATGTAGTACTCGGAGTCTAGTTTTCAAATATGTAATTTATTTCAATACCCAGATTGTACAAACTGAGTTTCAATAGGCATTTCTAAAAACCACTGTTTAAAAGTCAACTTTTTTATACCATACCATGCACATGTACGACATCCATATTTTGACCTAAATTATCGCATTTTTCTAAATCCTTTTGGGAAAAGATTTGTGACTCACTGAAGCTTGTTCTCAATTTTTTTTGTAATTTTTTATGAATGTATTTTTTTGTTAAATTTTTATTAGGCATATTTGTCGTTTTGAAAAATCATCGTGTACAACAGCATAAGATGACCTAAACTTATCATTTTTAGATTTTTTTAAAAATTGAAAAGAATTTTTTGAATTTTGTTCTTGTGCAATCCATTTGTCAAAATTTTATGTTGTTCAAAAGTTATTAAAATATTAAAAAACCTTGATATTTAAAATTTATGGACCAATTTCATCAAAAATTAATTGAAAAATAGAAAAAATAATCTAATTGTAAAAAAAATACATATTTGGAATCTACATTGTCTCATCTAAAATGGGTTTTAATTTTGTCAAAAAAATTTGCAAAAAAAGTCGTTAGCCATATGCCCAAACTTGATATTTTTCTCTGACATTGTTAGGACTTTCAACTTGCAAGTCAAACTAGGCTGAAGGCCTAGGTTTGAATTCCCAAAGCTTTTCTTGAACCAAAATACAAGGCAAAAACCTGACCACAAAACAAATTCAAATTCATTTTTTTTGAAACGGGATCCCGCTTTATAAAATAGGATCCCATTTCCTAATATTAAATGGCATGACCATTGACAAGGAAACAAGATCTCACTTTATAAACAAGATCTTGTTCCTTTTTCAACGGTCCCCACATTAAATATTAGGAACAGGATCTCATTTGTTAATAAACAAGATCTCATTCTATAAACGAGATCCCATTTTTTTTAACCGTTTTATTTAAATTTACTGTCAAAAATTAATGTGAAGTCTGGAACTTCACATGTACGGCCGAGAGCAGTAAAATTGGGCTATTTTTTATCAACTATTGTTTTTTTAGGTGGTGAACTTGCATTTTTGATTAATTTTTTCAAAGGATGCATCATGTAAACCATTTTTGAAGTGGAATTTTGTTAGTTTTGTACTTGCTTGGAGGAACAAAAGGTCTTCAACTTGCAATATGGATTGATTTTTTCAAAAGAGGCATGAAAACAATTTTTAAAGTGGAATCGTGCTAGTTTTCTACTTATTTTGAGGAACATAAGAGGAAGAGTTTTGTCCTTATAGGTCTTCAACTTCCTATTTGGATTGATTTTTTTGAAGAATTTCACTAATTACATTCATTTGTGCTTGAGAATTTTATAATCATGGGAGATAAAGCTCATAATAAGAGGAGGAAAACATTGACTCCTAAAGAAATTGAAGCAAATAAAAAGGAGACAAACAGACAAAAAGAAAGAAGAATGAGATTTAAATCAATGAAAGATGGGGGAGCATCCAATTCCACAACTATTGAAGATGAAGACATTGAGGAGACCATGGTTGTAGACAAAGCCAATTTGCAAGAAGTCAATTTGGAGAAGAATATGATTATACAAGCAAATCCTATGATTTCTTCAAATCCCTCTTTCAATGCTATGGAGAATGTTTCAATTTGCACAAATCCAGGTACATCTTCAAATCCACATGTTAGTGAAATGGTAAATTCGTTTGTAGAAATTTTACAAGATGTTGGACTTAATGATGTTGACATTGATAATTTTCGAAGAGATGAAACTTTTATAGAATTTGTTGAAAATGAAAAACAAAAATCTTTTGTTGAAAATGAAAATGATCCTTTTGTTGAAAATGAAAATGAAAACCATTTTGTTGATGAAAATGAAAATGAAAACCGTTTTGTTGATGAAAATGAAAATGAAAACCGTTTTGTTGATGAAAATGAAGATGAAAGTGCAAATCATTTTGAAGTTGAAAATGAAAATGAAAATGAAGATGAAGATGAAAACCTAGAATGTGATGTTGAATTTAATGAAAATACTTTTTTTTTAAATTGAAAGTGGTGTTTTCAATAATCTTCCTGGTCAAATTTCTTGGAGGCAAATAAGAACACATGCGAATAGAATATACAAGCAATTCTTTTATCATAAAAAAATTGCATTTCAATGTCAACTAATGATGTAATTGATGAGAATGCAAAAAGTGAGGAAAATAATGAAAAGGTTAAGGCTTTTTTGTTCAACCAAAAATAAAAGATCAATCATTAAAACATGATGTCTACTGTTGCTAGTGCCATTCAATCCATTGGGGAAAATAGTCTATCTAAAGATAAAAATGCAGCAAGAAGAGCCATAACAACTGCTATAGTTAATAAAGCAACTTTGAATAAAAGAATGG
Organism: Sequoia sempervirens; assembly: GCA_007258455.2. Taxonomy (NCBI): domain Eukaryota; kingdom Viridiplantae; phylum Streptophyta; class Pinopsida; order Cupressales; family Cupressaceae; genus Sequoia; species Sequoia sempervirens. The sequence goes on from VDFB02026320.1 coordinate 79,472,991, forward strand.
TAAGAAATATTAGTGAAGTTTTAAAAATACATCCTAAAACATTGCTAAGAGCAGCAAAAAGAAGAGAAAGTATAGAAAATGATCCTATCAACCAATGTTGGAGTTTTAGTGGTCGACTCCCAAGGTCTGATATGAAATTGAATGTTGAAATTAAATCTTTGATCAAAAAATATTGGCATGATAATACTAGGGTTTCATCTAATGCTAGAGATGTTTTAAAATTAAGGGTGGGTTCCAAAGTTCATGATCCTCACCCAAAACACCTATTAGATACAACACAAACTAAATTTTATAGAAAATTTTGTGGTGATTTAGTTTTACTTGGTAATATTAAAATAAGTCAAAGGTCTTTTGAAAAATGTAAACCCTGGTATGTAAAAATTAATAAGCAACGAATATCTTGTTGTTGTAAAACACATGTTCAATTTCATTATTTTAATGATGTTTTTTGATATATACGTTGTACCTTGCATTCTAAAATGATTATATAGGAATGTGGTATTAATATGCCACTTGAAGCAATAAGGGAGTTTATTTCAGGTTTGTTTTGTGAAAGATCTAATGGTAAATTGTTTTATTTAAGTTCTTGTATTTTAGGACAATGCATTAACCGTGGAAATCTTTCATTGTTAAGAATTTGTATGCATGAAAGTGGTGATAATGATTTTGGACAACAATTAGATGTTAAAAGATTTAAGAATGTTCAATATTCTTTAAAAGATGGAAAAATAGGGAAGTGTTGTGATTTAGTTACATAAAAAGTTAGTGTGCATGCATTCATGAGTGAATTTAAGAATAAGATTGTACCAAAAAACTTCATGCACTCTCAACATGCTCGATGGCTTGATGGCCAATTTCGTGCATGTAGAAACATTTTTCCAATTGGTAGTATACTTTCAATGGTTGATTTTGTGGAAAATTATACTCTAGCTCTGCAAGAGGAAATTCAATCACAGTATTATAATTCAGTGCAAGTAGCTATGTTTGTCCATATTATTTATAGACATGTAGATGATAGCACTAAGGATGATAGAAAAGTGTTGAGGGAGTATCATTTTTATTTGAGTGACAACCGATTACACTCGTCAGAGTTTGGTCAATACTATTTTAGTATATTTTATATAAATTTAAGAGAAAGAGGAATCCAGATGAAAGAACACCTCATATGGTCAGATAATTGTACTGGGTAGTTCAAGAATGCTCGAATGTTCTATTGGTTAAGTAGGGTTCACAAGGAACTTAATGTCCAACATGTATCGAGTTTTTTTGAAGCTGGGCATGGTAAAGGAGAACATGTTGGAGCTGATGCGTGTGTCAAAATAATTCTTGCTAGAGAACAATTAAAATTCGAGGATGCAGTAAAATTTAAAGATGCACATGGGATTGTGGATTAGTGTAATACAATATTATCTGCACCTGGTTCGAGTGAGTACTCTATAGTTCATCGATTATTTTGGTTGGTTGAAGAAGAGAACATTGTACCTAGAGTTGACTGTGAGACAATTAGTGGATCTACTAAATGGCATTCATTTAGGAGTTTGACGACAAGCACATGGACTATTTGGACAAGGGAGCTTGCATTTTTTTTCCAGTTTTGTATCTCAGGAGATTGGGAAGCATGTGAAAATACATAATGGGTTGAACAGTGGAAGCAAAGATCGTTGACACCTGCACAAGCACATGATGAATATGAAAGAACTATTGAAGAAAATGATCAAGTGTTTGCATCTAAAGACTATGACCGTGTTTCAGACCTTGTACAAGAGGGTAATTTAATTCAATTTATTTCATTTTATTTCACTTTATTAAGTTATTTTGTAATACTAAATTATTTATATGGATATGCGCAAGTTATTAGATCAATTTTTGTTTGTAGGACATGTGTATGTTGTTGCATCTAAGGGTAATACAGAGCAAACAAAATATTGGTTGGCTCGTTGTGTGGAGACTAAACATAAGTTAATAGAACCTTGAGAAGATGATGATGGCTATCATTATCCAACAGGTATGGTGATCCCCTTAAGACATCCCCTTTAGCAAATTTTGATAACAAGTTTTTGATCCCCTTAAGCTCAATTTTTTAGAACAAGTCTTTGATCCCCTTAAGAAAATTTTGAGAACTTATTTGATGATGGTTTTCATGTTTTCCAATAGGATCGGTGGTCATTGTTGGCACTTGGCTACGAAAATACCTAACAAGGAAGAATGGTCTACCTACATTCAAAGATTATGAAACACATAAAAAGATTATACAGTATTCATATTTGGTGGTGGCAACAAATATAAAACTAGATCGGTATTGTGGAAGACCTGCAAATAAAGTGTTATGGACAATTTATATGGAAGAGCATGAGACAGTCATAGATGCATTACAAAAAAGAGAGGATGCAGATAGTACAATGGAATAAGTAAATATAGGTAAATATAGTTTTAGTTTTATATTGTCCTTTTAAATAGATTAAATACATGTTTTGATATTGGTCAAGTGTGTTATTAGTTGAAATTGATTTAAATTGTCCTTTTATAGATCCTTAAGCCATAATCATAAAAATGATCTACTCCATGTAGATTCAACCTAGACAACATGGAATACTTGGTAAAAACAGGTAATTATTAGTTAAATTATATTTAAATAAATGTGTTGATTACATATTGATATTGCTTGTACATTAATAGTTAAAATTGATTTATTATCCTTTTTTGTATCCTTAAGCCATCATTGCATTGATCTCTTACTTTGAAACAACAAGGAGAGGATGCTTGGATTCAACCTACACACATGTGTGGAATACTTTGAAATGCAAGTACTTGAGTTGTGTACATGTAGATAGTTTTATATAAATTAAAATATGTATGTTTTGATGATTTCATTGATATTGCTTGTACCTTTTTTATATCAGGTGGTGTGAAGACCTAATACATTCTGGGAACAAGTTTGAGATGTTCTTGAGATGGTATATCCAAATTTTGTAAACATTGTTTTGAGATGACATATATGTACATACATACTTACAGAATTAAACATTTTGTACAAATTACAAATACATGTACATACACAATTATGTACTCTATGTACTTCTATGTATCAAAATCGATATTCTATATATTTTGTTTGTTAAATGTGCATGTTTTCCTACTTTGAAACTTTATATTTGATTGTAAAATCACTAAATATCATGCATACATTATTGTTAAATCAATTATATCCTTAAGATGTTGTATTGTGACCCCTTAATACATCCCCTTAAAACATTGTATTATGACCCCTTAAGACATCCCCTAAACCCTAAACCCTAAACCCCTTAAGACATCCCCTTAAGACAATGTATTATGACCCCTTAAGACCCCTTAAGACATCCCCTTAATATGTTGTATTGTGACCCCTTAAGACATTGTATTGTGACCCCTTAAGACATCCCCTAAACCCTAAACCCCTTAAGACATTGTATTATGACCCCTTAAGACATCCCCTTAAGACGTTGTATTATGACCCCTTAAGACATCCCCTTAAGACATCGTATTAGAACCCCTTAAGACATCCACTTAAGCCATCGTATTAGGACCCCTTAAGACATCCCCTTAAGACAAACTATAATTAGTGTTGGATGCTATTATTTGTTTTTACAGCTTATAAATTAGTATTTGATGCCATTATTTGTTTTGACAACTTATAAATTAGTATTGGATGCCATTATTTGTTTTGACAACTTATAAATTAGTGTTGGATGCCATTATTTGTTTTGACAGCTTATAAATTAGTGTTGGATGCCATTATTTGTTTTGACAACTTATAAATTAGTATTGGATGCCATTATTTTTTTTGACAACTTATAAATTAGTGTTGGATGCTATTATTTATAGAATTTATTAATGCTTTTGTTCTCTAATCTTCTATGGTATTGTTTATTTCTTAAAATTTTATCCTTTGTGGTATAGAAACAGATTGCTTTTGTTTGTGAATTATGATTTATTGACTAATTATTGATTGACGTGAATTGAATAAGTTCATTGACTAATTATCACTAATTATTGAATGTACATATCATGTATATCATGTATGAGATCACTAAATTTGTAAAGTATAAATATTAAAATGTCCTATTAATTTCAACTTTAATTTCATATTTATATTTAATTTCACATTAATGTCCCATATTATTGTCTTGACTATGAACATAAAATGCATAAATGTACATGTGTAAATTAAAATTTCAAAAAATAATAAATTCCATATTTTATGTAAATATATTAAATGCATGAAACCAATATATTAAGCACATGAAATAAAGTCCATCAAAGTACAACCCATGAACTAAAGTCCAACTAAGTATTTGAGCCATGAAATATAAAGTCCAACAGAGTACATGAGAAATTGGAAATATAGTCCATGAAATAAACAAATATAACCCATAAAATCATGTTTCTAGGTCATGTATTGTCTCTATAATCAAGAGACCTCTTCACACCATGCGGACTATGCGGATGACCTGAAACACTCTGTACAAGAGAAAAATGAAATTAGATGTAAGACAATGAAAAATGATTTAATGAAAATGTAATTTATAATTCATCATAAAATTAAATTACCATCATATCAGGGTCTGGATGCTCAGGTGCGTCTGAAGCAACCTCTAAATTCTTTGAATCAATCTACATAAACAATACAAAGAAAGTTGAAATTAGATGTACAAGTCTACAATTAAAAATGATTTAATTCAATTTAATTTATAATTTATCATCCATATTCTGAGGTTGTCTACCCTCTTCTCTAGGACCTGTTTGTACATGCCCAACTACAAGATGTGACTCATGCTATAAAAGAAAAATAATTTAAGACATGTATTAGCTCATATTATATATATATATATATTCAATTTGAAATTTAAAATTAAAGTTATATTCAAAATATATAATTTATAATTGAATTTAAATATAATAAAAAATTTAAATTACCATTTGATCTAGAGCCTGTTTCGCATCTCCTGGAGGTGTAACTATGTCTGGGTGAGGGCTGAAAGTGGCACTAACAAAGTCCTACAAGATCAAAATTAATGCTTGTATACTTGAATTAGGTTTATATATATATATATATATATATATATATATATATATATATATATATATATATATAT
>VDFB02026320.1:79488132-79681448 GCA_007258455.2 Sequoia sempervirens
AAAATGAAAATGAAAATGAAGATGAAGATGAAGATGAAAACCTAGAATGTGATGTTGAATTTAATGAAAATACTTTTTTTTAAATTGAAAGTGGTGTTTTCAATAATCTTCCTGGTCAAATTTCTTGGAGGCAAATAAGAACACATGTAGATAGAATATACAAGAAATTCTTTTATCGTAAAAAAATTGCATTTCAATGTCAACTAATGATGCAATTGATGAGAAAGCAAAAAGTGAGGAAAATAATGAAAAGGTTATTGTTCAACCAAAAATAAAAGATCAATCATTAAAACATGATGTCTACTGTTGCTAGTGCTATTCAATCCATTGGGAAAAATAGTCGATCTAAAGATAAAAATGCAGCAAGAAGAGCCATAACAACTGCTATAGTTAATAAAGCAACTTTGAATAAAAGAATGGTAAGCAATATTAGTGAAGTTTTAAAAATACATCCTAAAACATTGCTAAGAGTAGCAAAAATAAGAGAAAGTATAGAAAATGATCCTATCAACCAATGTTGGAGTTTCAGTGGTCAACTCTCGAGGTCTGATATGAAATTGAATGTTGAAATTAAATCTTTGATCAAAAAATATTGGCATGATAATACTAGGGTTTCATCTAAAGCTAGAGATGTTTTAAAATTAAAGGTGGGTTCCAAAGTTCATGATCCTCACCCAAAACACCTATTAGATACAACACAAACTGAATTTTATAGAAAATTTTGTGGTGATTTAGTTTTACCTGGTAATATTAAAATAAGTCAAAGGTCTTTTGAAAAATGTAAACCCTAGTATGTAAAAATTAATAAGCAACGAATATCTTGTTGCTGTAAAACACATGTTCAATTTCATTATTTTGTTTTTGATATATACGATGTACCTTGCATTCTAACATGATTATACAGGAATGTGGTATTAATATGCCACCTGAAGCAATAAGGGAGTTTATTTCAAGTTTGTTTTGTGAAAGATCTAATGGTAAATTGTTTTATTTAAGTTCTTGTATTTCAGGACAATGCATTAACTATGGAAATCTTTCATTGTTAAGAATTTGTATGCATGAAAGTGGTGATAATGATTTTGGACAACAATTAGTAGATGTTAAAATATTTAAGAATGTTCAATATTCTTTAAAAGATGGAAAAATAGGAAAGTGTTGTGATTTAGTTATAGAAAAAGTTAGTGTGCATGCATTCATGAGTGAATTTAAGAATAAGATTGTACCAAAAAATTTTATGCATTCTCAACATGCTCGATGGCTTGATGGCCAATTTCGTGCATGTAGAAATATTTTTCCAATTGGTAGTATACTTTCAATGGTTGATTTTGTGGAAAATTATACTCTAGCTCTGCAAGAGGAAATTCAATCACAGTATTATAATTCAGTGCAAGTAGCTATGTTTGTCCATATTATTTATAGACATGCAGATGATAGCACTGAGGATGATAGAAATTTTTTGAGGGAGTATCATTTTTATTTGAGTGACAACCGATTACACTCGGTAGAGTTTGTTCAATACTATTTTAGTATATTTTATAGAAATTTAAGAGAAAGAGGAATCCAAATGAAAGAACACCTCATATGGTCAGATAATTGTATGGGGTAGTTCAAGAATGCTCGAATGTTGTATTGGTTAAGTAGGGTTCACAAGGAACTTAATGTCCAACATGTATGGAGTTTTTTTGAAGCTAGGCATGGTAAAGGAGAACATGTTGGAGCTGATGCGTGTGTCAAAAGAATTCTTGCTAGAGAACAATTAAAATTTGAGGATGCAGTAAAATTTAAAGATGCACATGGGATTGTGGATTGGTGTAATACAATATTATCTTCACGTAGTTCGAGTGAGTACTCTATAGTTCATCGATTCTTTTGGTTGGTTGAAGAAGAGAACATTGTACCTAGAGTTGACTGTGAGACACTCAGTGGATCTCCTAAATGGCATTCATTTAGGAGTTCGATGACAAGAACATGGACTATTTGGACAAGGGAGCTTGCATGTTTTTTCCAGTTTTGTATCTCAGGAGATTGGGAAGCATGTGAAAATACATAATGGGTTGAACAGTGGGAGCAAAGATCATTGACACCTACACAAGCACATGATGAATATGAAAGAACTATTGAAGAAAATGATCAAGTGTTTGCATCTGAAGACTATGACCGTGTTTCAAACCTTGTACAAGAAGGTAATTTAATTCAATTTATTTTATTTTATTTCACTTTATTAAGTTATTTTGTAATACTAAATTATTTATATGGATATGCGCAAGTTATTAAATAATTTTTTATTTGTAGGATGTGTATGTTGTTGTTGCATCTAAGGGGAATGAAGAGCAAACAAAACATTGGTTGGCTCATTGTGTGGAGACTAAACATAAGTTAATAGAACCTCGAGAAGATGATGATGGCTATCATTATCCAACAGGTACAGTGATCCCCTTAAGACATCCCCTTTAGCAAATTTTGATAACAAGTTTTTGATCCCCTTAAGCTCAATTTTTTAGAACAAGTCTTTGATCCCCTTAAGAAAATTTTGAGAACTTATTTGATGATGGTTTTCATGTTTTCCAATAGGATCGGTGGTCGTTGTTGGCACTTGGCTATGAAAATACCTGACAAGGAAGAATGGTCTACCTGCATTCAAAGATTATGAAACACAAAAAGATTATACATTATTCACATTTGGTGGTGGCAACAAATATAAAACTAGATCAGTATCGTGGAAGACCTGCAAATAAAGTGCTATGGAAAATTTCTATGGAAGAGCATGAGACAATCATAGATGCATTGCAAAAAAGAGAGGATGCAGATGGTACAATGGAATAAGTAAATACAGGTAAATATAGTTTTAGTTTTATATTGTCCTTTTAAATAGATTAAATACATGTTTTGATATTGGTCAAGTGTGTTATTAGTTTAAATTGATTTAAATTGTCCTTTTATAGATCCTTAAGCCATAATAAGAAAAATGATCTAGTCCATGCAGATTCAACCTAGACAACATGGAATACTTGGTAAAAACGGGTAATTATTAGTTAAATTATATTTAAATAAATGTTTCTGGATTACATATTGATATTGCTTGTACATTAATAGTTAAAATTGATTTATTATCCTTTTGTATCCTTGGAGCCATCATTGCATTGATCTCATACTTTGAAAACAAATGAGAGGGATGCTTGATTCAACCTACACACATGTGTGTGTGGAATACTTTGAAATGCAAGTAATTTTTGAGTTGTGTACATATAGATAGGGTTTTATATAAATTAAAATATGTATGTTTTGATGATTTCATTGATATTGCTTGTAATTTTGTGAATGTGTGGTGTAAGACTCTACTTTATATTTTGGGAACTAGTTTGAGATGTTCTTGAGATGGTATCCAATTTTGTAAACATTGTTTTGAGATGACATATATGTACATACATATTTCTTTACAGAATTAAACATTTTATACAAATTACAAATGCATGTACATACACAAATATGTACTTTGTGTACTTCTATGTATCAAAATTGATATTCTAGATATTTTGTTTGTTAAATGTGCATGTTTTCCTACTTTGAAACTTTATATTTGATTGTAAAATCACTAAATATCATGCATACATTATTGTTAAATCAATTATATCCTTAAGATGTTGTATTGTGACCCCTTAATACATCCCCTTAAAACATTGTATTATGACCCCTTAAGACATCCCCTAAACCCTAAACCCTAAACCCCTTAAGACATCCCCTTAAGACAATGTATTATGACCCCTTAAGACCCCTTAAGATGTTGCATTAGGGACCTTTAAGATGTCGATTAGGGACTCCCCTTAAGACATCCCTTAAGACAACCTATAATTAGTGTTGGATGCTATTATTTGTTTTGATAGCTTATAAATTAGTATTCGATGCCATTATTTGTTTTGACAGCTTATAAATTAGTATTGGATTCCATTATTTGTTTTGACAGCTTATAAATTAGTGGTGGATGCCATTATTTGTTTTGAAAACTTATAAATTAGTGCTGGATGCCATTATTTGTTTTGACATATTATAAATTAGTGTTGGATGATATTATTTATAGAATTTATTAATGCTTTTGTTCTCTAATTTTCTATGGTATTGTTTATTTTTAAAATTTTATCCTTTGTGCCATAGAAACAGATTGCTTTGTTTGTGAATTATGACCTATTGACTAATTATTGATTGATGTGGAATTGAATAAGTTCATTGACTAACACTATCACTAATTATTGAATGTACATATCATGTATATCATGTATGACTACCTAAATCTAGAAGTATAACATTAAAATGTCCTATTAATTTCAACTTTAATTTCATATTTATATTTAATTTCACATTAATGTCCTATATTAATGTCTTGACTATGAACATAAAATGCATAAATGTACATGTGTAAATTAAAATTTCAAAAAATAATAAATTCCATATTTTATGTAAATATATTAAGTGCATGAAACTAATATATTAAGCACATGAAATAAAGTCCATTAGAGTACAACCCATGAACTAAAGTCCATCTAAGTATTTGAGCCATGAAATATAAAAGTCCATCTAAGTATTTGAGCCATGAAATATAAAGTCCAATAGAGTACATGAGAAATCGGAAATATAGTCCATGAAATAAACAAATATAACCCATAAAATCATGTTTCTAGGTCATGTATTGTCTCTATAATCAAGAGACCTCTTCACACCATGCGGACTATGTGGATGACCTGAAACACTCTGTACAAGAGAAAAATGAAATTAGATGTAAGACAATGAAAAATGATTTAAAGACAATTTAATTTATAATTCATCATAAAATTAAATTACCATCATATCAGGGTCTAGATGCTCGGGTGCATTTGAAGCAACCTCTAAATTCTCTGAATCAATCTACATAAACAAGAGAAAGAAAGTTGAAATTAGATGTACAATTCTACAATTAAAAATGATTTAATTCAATTTAATTTATAATTTATCATATTTTAATTTTGCCATATTCTAAGGTTGCCTACCCTCTTCTCCAGGACCTGTTTGTACATGCTCAACTACAAGATGTGTCTCATGCTATAAAAGAAAAATAATTTAAAACATGTATTAGCTCATATTATATATATATATTCAATTTGAAATTTAAAATTAAAGTTATATTTAGAATATATAATTTATAATTGACTTTAAATATAATAAAAAATTTAAATTACCATTTGATCTGGAGCCTGTTTTGCATCTCCTAGAGGTGTAACTATGTCTGGGTGAGGGCTGAAAGTGGCACTAACAAAGTCCTACAAGATCAAAATTAAAGCTTGTATACTTGAATTAGGTTTATATATATATATATATATATATATATATTGTAAATTGTTTAAATTACATTAGTATAGTTACAATTATGAATGTTGAATTCACTATATATAAAATGTGCAAGTACACTTGTAAATATTATAAGCGTTAAATGTCTACATGTATGTCTAGGTTGATACCACAATCAAAATGGGCATCAGGAAAATAGTAGATGTTGTGGCTACTCGTGAGGCCTCTAATTTTCAGGTTGTTTAAAATATTTTCTACACAAAATGTGCAAACTTGAATATATATTAATATATATATTCAAGTTTGCATTTAATGTAATATAAGCAACAAAAATTCCAAATTTCTATATATGACCTGATATCTATCGAGGAAAACATTAGATGTTGTGGCTACTCATGAGGCCTCTAATTTTCAAGTTGTTTAAAATATTTTCTACACAAAATGTGCAAACTTGAAGTTTGAATATATATATATATTCAAGTTTGCACATTTTGTGTAGAAAATATTTTAAACAACCTGAAAATTAGAGGCCTCACGAGTAGCCCCAACATCTAATGTTTTCCTGATGCCCATTTTGATTGTGGTATCAACCTAGACATACATGTATACATTTAACACTTATAATATTTACAAGTGTACATGCACATTTTATATGTAGTGAATTCAAAATTCATAATTGTAACTATACTAATGTAATTTAAACAATTTACAATATAAATGTACCCGCCCCTGATCTACGACGCCCAATGGTGGAGGAGTGCTCGACAACCCCTCGCGTACAATCAACGTGGAAGTCGATTGACTCACCTAAACCAACATAAATATTTCAAAGATATATGTGATTCAATTGTAAATTTAAAACTCAAGTTAAAAATCATTTCATATATAATTTAAAAATTGAAATCAAAATACCCCATAAGGGTTGCCGATTAGGATTGGTGTCGATGTATGGATTTGTGGAACAAATGATTGCCCCATCGTTAGTGTCATCTATACACCAAACAATTTGATTGTTAAAATGTATTGCAAACTTTTCTTTGATATATACATTCATTAAAATTCTTATAAAATGAACGTGTAGATGCATATTTATACCTGTGTCGCAATGTCCTTAGGGTGATGGTCTACTGTACAGAACTCTACAAATGAACTGATGTGACTAGATGAACCACTAGAATCTCCACATCCACTTGAACTAGGTGTGGCCTAATTAGGTCCATAGCATACTTGATGGCAACTAGTACATACATGTGGGATGGGCCTCGACACTCCTGGAGTGGTACTTAGACCAACTCCATAAAACACTCCTCCAACATCATCGTCTCTATGCTCCCCACCTGCTATCATAGAAGCATGTTGATCAAGGTATCCTACGAGTGTACTAAGGGAACCTAATGTCGAGACCATAGCTTGATGATGCACAGGTGTTGGAATGGGAGGACCAAGAGCAACAACAAGGGGTTGTGCATGCATGGGGTGTTGGGGATCAACCCTTGCCCCTAACCTTTGTTGTGGCATGCCACCACCAACACCCTAAAAATGATTTAAAATCAAAATAATTCAGATTTTTCCCCATAACAAACTCTACATACAGTTTCCTCATAAAATACAATGGGCACTCCTAATTAGCATGTGGGGACTATCAAAAACCATATACAATCGATCCCAAAAATGTGCACTCATCTATGGATGTATGCACCACCTCATGGATATTCTAGATTTGTTGGAAGGAATGGGTTGTTGAGTAACAAGGTCAAGAAAGTAGGGGGCTAGGTGGGCTTTCATTATTTTAAGGTCTAAAATTTGTTTATAAGATAGAGCGTCAGTATAAAATTGTCTCATTTGTTCTTTATCTCGTCGATGCCTGTCTAGATCAGAATCAATGGTCTTGATGGCATCCACAACATTTTGCATGATTGCAGATGAAAAATATCTCACATGTGGTGGAATTAATGCTTGACTCTACATAGCATTGATTTGATTTTGTATGGATGCAACCTGATCATTAATGCATGCTCGCAAGCGAGCCTCATCGAATGCAACATGTGCTAGAGGTGGCACATTAGGTGGAGGGTGAGGTGGCATGTTAGGTGGATGGGGAGGTGGTTGAGGTGGTGGATTGATGATTTCATCAATGTTAAAATCATCCATGATATGAGATATAATTGTGCACCTGCATTAAATTATACAAAATTAACATACAAACTTAAAAAATGACAAGAAATAGTTAAATTTGAAATGCACATGCAAATTTGTTTAACTAGGATTTCCATACATATATTAAGATCATATAAAATTGAAACACACATATACATTGATTGAACTTGAGCATGTGCATACAAAATTCAAAATTAACATGTACGTACATTTAAAATAAAAATACGATGCATAATTTACATGTACATACATCATTAAACTAAACTATGTACATACATACAAATTTCAAAATTTAAGAACTATATGCAATTTTAATACATGTGTACATACTAAACAATAAACTTGAAACATTCACAAAAAGCTCATTTTATGTCTAACGCATATATATATATATATATATATATATATTATTACAATTTTCCAACATGAGAAATCATGATCTAGTAGATAGTCATAAAATATATACTATTATAAATTCATCATTATAAGTTCATAAATTCCACCAAATTCATAAATTCATGTCACTAAAAATATCCATCAAGAACCAAAATCATAAATTCATGTCACTAAAAATATCCATCTAGAACCAAAATCATAAATTCATGTCACTAAAAATATCCATCTAGAACCAAATTCATAAATTCATAACTATTTAAGATCATTGTCTTAATTTAGAAACTATTGTGGCTCTCTACTGCATCTCTTCATTTCTTTGTGTTTTCCTTTTCAGAATTGGAAGTTCTCCTCTCCTCTAGCCATTGTCGATGCTCATCTAAGATCCCATCCATAGCCCTGACAACATCAACAATGGTTTGCATCCTAGATGCAATCATCCTCACAGGTGGTGCGACACATTCTTCATTTTGAATAATGTTGATTTGATCTTGCATGGTTCTAACATTGGAATTAATTTGTTCTTGCAAACGAGCACCATCGATTTCAGGTGGTGGAGGTGGGGGGTTATGAGGTGGAGTGGGTGGAGGTGGAGGTGAAGGTGGTGGAGATGGATGGCGCGGAGGTGGATTGCGAATATTATTGAGTCGATCCATGTGATCTCTAAGATATGAGTGAACCTACATTAGATTTTTAATTTCAAAATGTAAGATACATGTTTAGGAAATACCCTAAAAGCATTCAATATAAATAGCCTAATTGAATAAAAATGATAAAATATGCAAGCCTCATTTATGTCTAAGGCATGTTACTTGAATGAAAATATAATTAACTATTAATATAGGACAATTTATGAATGCTATAGGGTTTACGGTTTAGAGTTTAGGATTTAGGTTTTAGGGTAATATGATGCCTTAAGGGGATCTATGTAGTAAGGTCCTAGTACAAAATGACATGGCTTTTAAGTGAGTAAAATTTGGTGAAGATGCCCAAGGCAACCAAATTTCATTAAGGTCTGAGGCAACTTCACCAAATTTTATTCACTTGAGCCATGTCATTTTGTCCTAGGAACTTACTAGACATAGATCCCCTTAAGCCATCCTCTCACCCTAAACCATAAATCGATCAACCTAGATAATGATTTATCTCATTCATATTATAATCTTGCACGATCTTATTATTGTTAAATTTGGTTGCCTTGGGAAACTTCACCAAATTTTGAGAGCTTATTTGATCCCCTAAAGAAATGTCATATTATGACCCCTTAAGAAATCGATTTACAATTTAGGGTGATATGATGGCTTAAGGGGATCTATGTCTAGTGAGGTCCTAGGAAAAAATGACATGGCTCAAGTGAATAAAATTTGGTGAACTTGCCCAAGGCAACCAAATTTCATTAAGAGCCTAAGAAAAAATGATGGCTTTAGGGTTTACGGTTTAGAGTTTAGATTTTAGGGTTCAGGGTAATAGGAAAGCTTAAGGGGATCTATGTAGTAAGGTCCTATGAAAAAATGAAATGGATTAAGGGAATAAAATTTGGTGGAGTTTCCTAAGGCAACCAAATTTCATTTTAAGGTCTGAGGACAAAATGAATGCTTTAGTGTTTAGGGTTTAGATTTTAGAGTTCAGGGTTTAGGGTTTATGGAACTTAAGGTGAAGTTTTGGTGTCCCTTGGAATATAATGAACTTGCAAGTTAGTGAAGAACATTTTCTTGTGAAATAGTTGATTGAGATAGCTCCTGTTTCAACTGACCAACCTAGATCATGATCATTCATATTATAATCTTGCACAATCTTATTATTGTTAAATTTGGTTGCCTTGGGAAACTTCACCAAATTTTGAGAACTTCTTTGATCCCCTTAAGAAATGTCATATTAGAACCCCTTAAGACATCGATTTACGATTTAGGGTGATAGGGTGGCTTAAGGGGATCTATGTCTAGTGAGGTCCTAGCACAAAATGACATGCGTCAAGTGAATAAAATTTGGTGATGTTTCCCAAGGAAACCAAATTTTATTAAGGGCCTAGGAAAAAATGATCTCTTTAGGGTTTAGGGTTTGGGGTTTAGAGTTTAGGGTAATAGGATGGCTTAAGGGGATCTTTGTAGTAAGGTTCTATGACAAAATGACATGGCTTAAGGGAATAAACTTTGGTGGAGTTGCCTAAGGCTACCAAATTTCATTTTAAGGTCCTAGGACAAAATGAATGCTTTAGTGTTAAGAGTTTCAATTTTAGAGTTAAGGGTTTAGGGTTTAGTGAACTTAGTGTGAAGTTTGGGTCGCCCTTGGAATAATGGACTTGCAAGTTAGTGCCTAGTTTATGAATATTTTTGATTTTATGAATAGATTGACTATTGGTATAATAGAAACACATAATTATGTATTATTAAGATTGAGTTTGATGTATATTTTAACTAGATATTTTTTTAATTGAATATAAGATTATTTTAATTAACATTTTTTTCATTAATATTTCCCACTTAAAGGAATTTTATGATATAAAATGCATAATATAAAATTAGTTAATGTTGAATCAAGTATTTTATTTTCAATTGTTTGGAATTGAAAGAGCCTAAATGAAAGAAAAGAAAAATATTTACTCTTTTAGTGTCTAGGTAACTAGTGCAAAAATTGAGATTTTAGACTAAACTAGAAGCCTAATTAACAAGTAATTGGCTAGAATGAGGGTTAAGATTGTCAAAAGACAACAGACAACACATGCAAACAAGAAATGGAAACAAGGCATGACTAAGAGAGATCAAAACATAAAATAGAAATGAATGTTGAATACTATCTAATTAAGTGACAATTGGAAATCAATTGTACACTTGGATTTATGAATTTGATAACTAAATTTGCAAACATTGATAAAATTTATGAATTGTAACTATTATTTAACATATTTTTTTAACTTAATTATAATTTAACATTGAAACTAAAGTTTAACATATCGTTTTTTCCATACAATGCAAATGAAATTTAAAAAATTTAAATTTTGCAAATGAATTTTCTTGAGCTCGAAATTAAAGGGTTTTCAAAATCAAAATGCTTTGTTCAATTTCAATTTAGGGTTTTAGCATTTTTTTTTGTTTCAATTCAATTTAGAGTTTCAATTTCTAAGTAATTAGGGTTTTTAATGCAATTTTTTCATTTTATTTCAAACTAGGGTTTTCAAATTCAATTTTTTTGTTTGTTTTGAATTCAGGATTTCAAAAAGCTTGATTAGGGTTTCTAAATGCAATTTTTTTATTCCATTTCAATTTCTAGGGTTTTGAAATGCATTTTTTTTGTTTCATTTCAATTAGGGTTTTCAAATACAATTCTTTTTGGTTTGATCGAATAATTTAGGTTTCAAAAGCTAAATTTTATTTCTAAAATACAATTGAACATTCATTTTTTTGTTTCTATTCAATATCTTTAGGTTTCATTGCGTTTTTTCATCTATTTCTACAATTCCTCATTTCTACTATAATAGGAAATAAAATGCTTAAAACATCACATAAATTAAAAAAACATGCTAAAATCATTTCTACTATTCACAATTTCAATAAAAAATGAAAAATTTGCAAAAAAATGGGGGTGGACGGGTACTTGGAAGCTGTAGTGGAGGTTGTTGTTGCTCAGAACTCGGGATCCCATGTGCGGCTAAAATGAGCAGTTAGTTCATTTAAAAAAAATAAATACCATTACGAAACGAGATCCTGATTATTACAAAACGGGATCCCAATTTTTATAAATGAGGATCTCATTTCATACTAATCGGGATCTCGTTCCCTATCTGCCGGTTTGGGACCCTCTAACAAACAAGATCCCATTTAAAATTTAGGCTCGGGATCCCGAAGCTAAACGAGATCTCAACTTTTAAAAATTGGGATCCCGTTTGTAAAAATCAGGATCCCGTTTTTGCAATGCCAATTCATTTTTTGGGCTAAAGCAAAAACTTCCATGTTTCGTGGGCTCAACTTTGTGCACTTACCCAATTTTCTCACAACCTTTGAGAAGTACAAGATTTTGAGGAAAGGTTTTGCTTCAATAAAATGGAGGTTAGAGAATCGAATTAGTAGTTGTTTCTCTTACATCAACTATACTGGATACCTCAACCTCCCTAAATACACATTTCCTTGCATCCAAGGCTGTGAAGATTCTATAGCTAGACTTTTTGAATCCTCAAAATATTACACTTCTCAAAAGCCTACAACTCAAATTTTTGGTACTTACCCATGTCATATTAGAAAAATGAGGTACTCAGATAGTTCATGCATGTTGATTTTGTGATATAGTATGGTATAATTATAGTGTAGAGATTTAGCATTATATTTTAAGATATTTTTATTCAGATTTAACTCAAATAATGTACACATTTATAATTATATTTATTAGATTTTGTTATATTTGATCTCTTTTTGTCAAATTTACTACAAGTAGTTTAAAGATTTTTTAAGTATATTTTATTTATTCTATTTGATTAGATAAATTATGCAAACTTATCTCAGGTAGTGTGCAATTTTTTTAATACTATTTTTACTCAATTTCTATTATAAACACTTATAAAAAAACTTATTTGTAGTATTTATATATTTCTATTATATTATTTTTACTCAATTTCTATTATAAACACTTGCTACTTCATTATTGCCACTCCATTAGGAAAACAACCACCCCTAGGAGAATCCAAACTTCTATCCATAAAAGCAAAGTTACAATTATTTATTAATGATTTCTTTTCAATGATAGATGACAATTATGCTCCACCTAACATCCCTTGCCAATAGTTATTTACTTCTGAGACATTATTTAGATTAGCATGCAAATAACATTTATGCTCCACTTAGCATCCCTTTCCAATAGTTATTTAATTTTGAGACACTATCTTAGATTAGCATGCAAAGTAGCATACATATATTAAATATTAATATATATATAATACACAGGGAGTTATCATTATGGAGGTGCCTATTGCAATGAAAAAAATGATGAAATAATGCCTCAAGAAAGATAACTCTCGACCTATTTTATATATATTAATATTTAATATATATGCGACACAACATGTAAAAGATTAATATAATAATATAATATTATTATAATATTAATTATTATAATATAATATTAAATTATATTTCCATATAATACTTAATAAATATTATATAATTAATATTATAAAATATTAATTTTAATCAAATTGAGTTAGAATTACAGTTAGAACTTAATCAGAATCCTAACCCTAATTTAATGCTAACCTTAACCCTAATTAAACGGTAATCATAAGTGAACCCTTACCTAACTGTAATGCTAATTTAACTCTTACCCTAATCTCAATAGAATCTTAACTAACCCTAACCCTTATTAAACTCTTAACTCTAATTAAACTCTAATAGTAAAATTTTACATTTTTTTAGTTTTTTAAAATTTTATTAAGAATAATTAATATAGAATTAAATAATATGATGATATAATATATATTAATATTATAAAATATAATAAATAATATTTGTGGGATTCACATTTTTTTATATAGATTTAATTTATTAAAATTATTAATGTATTATTATAATTATAATATTATATATAAGTATATAAGTTATAATTTAATAATAAATATATTATATAATATTAAATATTTTAAAATGTAATATTTTTATAATTTTTTCTCAATAATTTTATATTAATTTAAATTATATTATTTAAAAAAAAATTAACTATAATAATTTAAAATTTAATAATAGTATGATATAATATTATATAATATAATAAATAACTATTATTAATTAAAATAATAATATTATAATATTTAATAAATTATTATTAAATTAGTAAATATTATAAGGTTATTATGTAATGTTAATGTAATATTATATTAATATTGTTTGGATTATGATTAAGTTAAGGATTAGGGTTAATGGAAGTAAAGGGTTATTGGAAGGGTTATGATTAGTATTAGTTTTAGAATTAGATTTAGGGTTATTGAACTATAAATCCTAACATAACTCTAATCTTAAAAACCTCACCCAAATTTAACCCTAACCCTAAATGTAAGCCCAAGCTTTATTATAAAACCCTAAGCCTAACCCCAATTTTATTATAGAACCCTAACCCTAACTCTAACCTCATGCTTTATCTTAGAACCCTAATTGTAATCCTATTTCAATATTAAAACTAACTGTAACCCTAACGATAACCTTGACCCTAACCCTATGTAAATCCCAATTCTAACGCTAATGATAACCTTGACTCTAACCCTAATGACAACCCTAATTATACCCTTACCCCAAGTGAACCTAACCTTGACCCTAATTGGACCTTAAACGTAACCTAAACTTAACTTAATTATAAATGAACATTAAGCCTATTGAATGCTAATACATAATCCTAATTGAACCTTAAGTCTAATTGAACACTAACCCTAACCCTAATAATAAGTGAACAATAACCCTAATTGAACTCTAACCCTAACCCTAATTGAACTCTAATCCTAACCATAAGAAAAATTGAACCTTAATTGAATCCTAACTCTAACTTTTAGATTAGCATGCAAATAAACATTTATTAAATTCTTTTATAAAATCTTTTATTCTTTTATGTATAAGTTTTATCACACATTTAAGATATTAAATTAAAGAAATATTTATTTCGCTAATGATAGAATAAAGTTTATCCATAATAAATCCACTTTCTAAAAATATAGAGACAATATTATGTAAGTGCTAAACTGCACGTCGCTCCCTTCTTACTTCTTTATATTTTTCTATCTTCTGCAAGGTGTTTTATCTCAACTGGATAAGGTGCAAGGGTTGATGGGTTTATATGAGGCAATGGTATCTAACTTTGCCAGTGAGATAGCAATCTTTGAGGTGTAATGTTTAGATGGACCCCTCGTTTACATTAATATGAATTGGAATCTCTTAGGTGAGGTGCCTCCTTGCTTTTGCGTTTACATTAAGAGCAGATTGAGAGGGATTTTGAAGAGAGATTTAAGCTTCCACATGTTTGACTATAAGCCAATATAGACCACATTTTGCATCAAGAGCAGGTCTATTTTTTGGTTCAAAATTTGATGTATTTGAGGTGCCTATTGACATATTTGTTCTTAACTCAACCTCATTTTGATGTATTCTGGCCACCCAATTACAAAATAATTGTGTTCAACTTTGATGAGGTTATAGGTCTCATCCAAAATGATGCGGGTTAAAAATAAATTGTTGAAGCTTTTACTAACACCAATAAAAATTAAAATTCTCTTAATACAAAGATATATCATTATTAAGATTCATCATTGTGAGTTGATAAGCTATAAAATATGTTCACACACAACAATTCCTTAACTGACACACATTTTTAGTTTCACTTTATTCACATTCATTAAACTAAACATAAAATGTAAAATGTATAGTACAAATTCTGTGGAACCCCAGGGAAGAGACTAAATAGAACTGCAATAGCTACACAAAGATGTTGAGAGAAAACACAACTTACTTCTCTATCTGCTATGGCATCTTCAGGGTAACCATCCAGGGATATATCTTTGTATTCAAAGAATTTTAATTTTTATTAATGTTCGTAAAAGCTTCAACAATTTTTGCATATGGTTTCCCCTGTTTTCTATTTTCTATTTCTGCTATTACAACTGTCTGGAAGTCTCTTATTTACAAGATTGACAGAAATCGTTATGCTATTATAAGTCATGGCCTAAGTCACTTAGGTTGATATGTATTAGACTTGTATGACATTTTTCTCAATACAAATCTACTAGGTGTTTCTTTCTTTTATATATTGCTTCGATCATGAACATCATTAAGTAGAATTTCTTTTACAGATGACAATTTCACTGTGCAACCTGAACTTACTTTGGCCTCTACCAAAGATGACAACACTGCATCTTCTTAGATTATCTTCTCATGCATCCGGTAGCTACATTTTGCATATTAATGTATAGGGTTAATAATGTACTTTAATGTTAGAGACATGTAGAATTTTTAATCTATGGCTTTGTTGTGTATCTTGAATCATCTATCTCTCTCTGCTCTGATATGCATCTTTTTAATATGTAATAAGCATAAATGGTATATTTATATTTCTCTTATGCCTGAAAAATGATGAATCCTATCTACAGTTTGTTAATACAATATAGTATTCAAGAGGAAGAGTTGAAACACATCACAGCTGGGATTGAATTTTGTAAGCTATTTATCTTCAGTTCTGAGATGAAAATATAGCATTTGTGACTAAAATAATCTTGGGAAATAAATTTACCCTTTTCCATGGAGGCCAAGATATACTCTACAGTAATGCAAGCTTAGTTTAGGTACCTGCCACAGTTTTCCAGTCTTAGCTTGGACGGAGAGAAATAATACCAAGTGGTCGCATTACTCTTGAAACATTTTCCATATGCCTATGATTTTTTATTGAACTTTTTATTTGTTTCCAAAATGGCTTCATATGTAGGCAAATAAAAGTTGTGTTGTCAGTAGCTTTGTTGTTTGCATATAATATTGATGTTCTTCGATGGTCATCTCATTTTTGTTTTTGTTCTTCTTTCCATTTTTTGCATGAAAGGAAAGGTAAACTGATGTTTGTGCTCACAGTATTAATGTGAGCTAGAGTTGCCTATGATTGAAACCACACTATTTAGGACCACTATTGTTTTAGATGCGTAAAAATCAGAATTTAATACTTGTTATTTTGTAGATTTAACAATTGGATATTTTTGAGATTATACAGACAACACGCCTTAGATTCCAAAGTTTTCATATTGCAATTATAATAGGCATCTTTTAACCAACCCACCAAAATTGATTAAAACACATTTATTTCTCAAATGTCATTTTCCAAAGCAACCCATGTGCTTATCAAGAATTTCAAACTTTCCTGCAAATAAGTCTATTATTACCATGCTTAGCTAAGCATCACCAATGTAGCATCCTTAAGACATTCTTTATATGCGAATATTCATCTACTCTACTAAGCTTTGTTGCTCTTAATTCAAGGAAGTCAATTACACATTTTAAATGCTATATAACTACACGAGCAACATAAGAATGTACCAATCTTAACCAAGGACCAGGAAGGGAATTAAAGATTCATGCTCTAAATGGAGTATCAATTGTAAAGATGCAAGTAATAAACCTAAAAGGTATATTACCATTTCAGATTGATACACCTTTGATTACATTCAAAGTATACTTTGATTTATGGGTATCGTATCATACTTTGGATTAACAAGCATCTTATGTCAACTCTCTTTCTATAACAAGTCAATTATTTTTTATGACATTTATTTTTCTTATGGAATTCACATCAATAAGACCACATCCAATTTTGACTTTGTATTTCACTCTCCACATTCATATAATTAAGGTAGTCCATTCTGAATCTTCATATTAAGGGAACTAATTTGAGATACATGTTTTCAATACTGAATATTATCTTATGATATGAAATATCTGTTTAAATGAGAAAAAGATACAATATAGAATTAATGAGTTCTCTATGAGTTATAATTCTATTATTTCTAATATAATTTGTTTGTACTAAAAGAGGGGTAAAAATTTATTAAAACAAGAAGTACAATGCAAAGCTTTAAACAACTATGTCAAGCTCAACTAAGTTGTCCAGCTCATGAGACAAATCCAGAGGTAATTGACCACTATCCACAATGTTCCAATTTTGCATATGATCAGAGGCCCACTTGGCCAAACAATTCGCAACAACGTTCCATTCTCGAGGAATATGATTGAAAGTAACTAACTCCAAATAAGCACAAATATGAAGAATCTGCTTAACAATCAAAGCTAAATGCCAACTAACATCCTCTAAATCATGCCTATCCAACAGATTCACCAACACCTAGGAATCAAACTCGCATATGATCCTTCTCCACCCAAGCTGACAACCACATGACACATCATATAAAATGGAAAGAGCTTCCATTAAGTTATTGGTATGAAGACCCTTGTAAACAAAAAAGATAAAATGAACAGTCCCAGAACTATCCTAACCAACTCCACCAACACCTGCATGACCAGGGTTTTCCTGAGAAGACCCATCTATGTTGATTTTTAATATACCTTGAGGAGGAGGAGACAAGTGTCCCTCCCTATTTATCTTCTGACGAGAATGTCTACCACGACTGCTTATGAATTTTCCTTGCTAAGGAGGAAGATAAAGATGATTGCACCAAACAACATCTCGAGGATCCACAACTTCCATCAAATCACATTTTTCCGCAACAGTTTCTCCCAAAGAATGAAGAATTTTCCACCACAAACAATGGGCCACCATCATCACATCTTGAAAAATGCTATGATTCCTTTCTAGCCATATGTGCCAAATAATAAAGGAGGGGCCAAGATCCCAAGCAACTTGAAGGAAAGAAGAAGAAGCAGGTGCCTTGCCCCACCGGTCAAAAAACTCATCCAAAGATGAGACATGCCAAAATGACATGTGCCACACATCCCACCACAAGTGCCAAATCTCCTTAGCAAAGGAGCAGTGGAAGAAGAGATGTGAAACACTCTCCTCAAAATTACAACACACACACACATTGAAGGGCCCTGAAAACCATGCTTGCACAAATTATCCCAAGTAAGACACCTATTGTGAACCACTAACCACATGAAGAAGTTACACTTGAGCCAAGAAGATGAGTGCCATACTTTTTTCCCACCAAGGGACCTCAATGTCTCCAAACAACTGCCTACCGAGTTGCCCATATCGAGCAGAAATAAAGTACTTCCCAGAAAAATCACTATCATCCCAAGCTAGAACATCCTGCCCCCCCAAGGCATTACATTCACGAGAAGCCAGAATCTGAGCCAGCTCACGCCTAGCCATTTCAGACCCCCCTAGAGGCCAATTAGAAGAGTGCATTGCCCCAACGACCGCCAAATTATTGGAAACCTCTGCCATTCCTCCACAACCCCTTGCACACTACCCACACCTCAGAAACTCCTCCACACTGACCCAATCCATACCCTTGCAACACCTCAACACTGGAAAAAAAACAAAGCACCAAAATACACCAAAGCCCCCCAACACGTACACAACAAAGAAGGTGTTAAACAAAGAAAAAATAGCATGCAATGAGGGAATGACCCTCATACAGGCCACATCATCATCTCCCAGCAATGTCCCGGGCAGTGCCATCATCTTGTGTAGTGTCCCCGTATTCCTTTTCTATGCTTTCACATTTTTCTACCCAAAAAACCAATTTATAACATGAAGGTATGCAATTAAGATTGTTATCCTCACTGCCAAACATAGAAATATTAAATAGTTATTAGTAAATTACATGTAACAGGGTATTCTAATGATTATTATTAAACTGCATCAATCCATATAATATTTATATAATAATATATGAACAATGAGAATGACTAATGACTATTACTAAATTGCATCAATCCATATAATAATATATAAACAATAAGAATTACTGACTAAGAAAAATGTTGGTGTATAACTCCTATAGTTTACACTAACTCAATCATAGTTAGGTGACTCATTCCAATGAGTTGTGGATAAGGGTCCTCTCCTCATTTGGTGGTTGAGTTGTTGAGTTGTCTCTTAACTCTTTCCCAATGAGTTGTTGGATAGGAGTCCTCTCCTATTATCTTGCCATGAGTTCCTATTCCTAAGGCTTATGTTTGTTGGTGCCTCTTTGCTATTTATTGAGTTTTGAGCTCTTCATTTGATGGGTCAGCTAATACATTTTTTGCATTGTTCATTGTGCTTGCATTTCTATCTCTTTGATCCTTCTCGTTTCTTTCAAAAAATAAGGCAAATATTTTTTGTGCAAATATTAAATAGTTATTTTTATTTTTATACCTTATTTCTATTAAAGGATTTACATAAAAGGATATAAATAGAATGCAAGAACTTAATGTTGTAACAGACCTCTTCTATTTTTATTTTGCATATTATTTGAAATTATTATTATACACTCTATAAATGAGTATTTGACAATTGATTTTCTATTAATATTATATATTTTTTTGAAATGAGAAAGTTTTAAATTAGAAATAATAATTAAATCTATCTTTATTTTGAAAAATAAAAATGCATTTCTTCATCAAATATATTTAAAGATATCTTCTCTGTACAATAATTCTCATAGATGTATCTAATTTAGATATCATTTTTTTTAATTTATTAATTTCTCAATATATTTAGATATATATCCAATTATTATAAATTGGAGTAAATCATTATATAAACGATTATAATGAATTTTATTCTTATTGCAAAAAATATTATTTTATTTTTCATGTCATAAAAAAAAAGACATAAATTAAATTTTATATAAATTTCACTATTTCAACTTGTAATTAAATAATTTAAATAATAAAATACAAAAACTTATGCATACATAAAATAATATTGCATATTAATCATATAAATACTCCTAATAGTCAATATGCTCCACAAAGATATCTCTTGACTAATTTAGATAGATTAGTAACTTACATATATATATTTAATAATATATATAAAATACATGCCTATTTTTTAATCAAATTTTCACATAAAAATTGAATAGACTTGAGAAGGATATCTCTCGGCATATTTTATATATATTATTAAATATATATATGCTAGTTATATTTTTCTATCGGACAAACCTTGCACCCCTTCGGTGCAAGTGCTAGTAAATATAGAAACCAGCTTTCACGTAATTATTTGTGTAACCGTTGGATTTTGACCATGCAGGGAAGAAAGTAATCTTGATGGTCTCTATCTATTTATGCGTAGGTTGGTAATTAATGGCCAACAATTTGAAATTTATGGCAAGATGATATATGTATTGTTCTGGGCAAGTTTTAAATTTTTATCAGCCTGATTTGTGTTTTTGAAGGAAGGAGATTTGATTTTTGCGCTCTTTTTTTTTTCTCAATCTCTACTACCAGCTTTGAGAGCCTTTCAATGGGGTCTGTAAGCTTCTCAAAAACCCATTTCTTACAGATGAAAACAACGCAGCTTTGATCAAATGTAAAGGCTGAGAAAACTACATTTGACACAGGATGACTGGATTTTTATTGAAACGATGAATATTGGGTTTCACAATGCAGGTCACACGGTAAAATTAGGACTGATTTTACTAGCTACAGTTGAAGTGGGTTCATTGGAATAATCTAAACTGAGAAGTTAAAAGGTTTTTGTTTTATAATTTTCAATTGGATTTCATTGGGAAAAGGAATGAACTCTCAGCGAATTGTTATTGAAATCTCTTCGTCGGATGAAGATATTATTCCTAAGCGCCAGACCAAGTATACCTTTCATGGCAAAAGCCCTTCTGATGAGAATAGGGTTTCTGTCATAAGGACACCTTGTTCTAAGAAGCATAGAAAGAGGAAACGGAAGAGCAGGGTATTTGATGATGACTGCATTATATTGGATTCTGACCCAAACAAGAGGGATTATGGATTGAATGCAGAGTCAAACCAATCGACAAAAGATTTGCTGGTTGTGGCAGAGCATGGACAGGTATGTATGATGGGCGTTCTTACTTATTCTGTATATTTAATAGATTTCCATTCATGGGCTGTTATTAAATGTTTGAGGAAATCCAATGCAGACTCTATTATTTGATGAATTTGTTTAGAAATATGTATATTGCTATTTGATGAATCCACTAGGACCCATATAATCTTTTCTGTTAGAAGAGGAAGTTGTGATGGAAATGGGGGACACTTCTAAGATTGAGAACCAAAGTTGAAAACACTTGGGAATGTGTGAACCGAGTTAAAATTCCTGTTGTTTTAGGGTTAAATATTTCGGATGTAGGTGGATAGGTAAGGTTTATTTGTATGTTTGTGGATAAGTTTTGAAATTTAAAAGAAAAATGAAATTTGTATTATTGTTTATTAGTAAAATCAGGCTAGTAGGATTGTAAGGGGAATATTTTTTATCTAAAAGTTTTTAAAATTATAGAAATTTGAAATTTATATTACTTTTCACTCTTAAATTGTTTGTCACATTTCTGAAATTAATATTTAAAAAATAAATTTGAAGGTGAACATTGAGATAAACAGTTGTGTTGATGATTTTTAAGAATGTGGACTCTATTTTTGGTTATCTCTTTAATGAATGAAGCTACATATCTTTGATCCTCATAATGAATATGATTTTGTAGAGTCATTATTTATTTTGAACAGATAGTAAAACCTGTTATGAATCTCATAATATGTTAGACACCTTAATACAAAATGTTCTTTTGATTCTGGTTCAGTATTTCACAGTCTACAAACGTGCTGATTTCTTGGGTCAAAGTGATCTGATTCCCTGCAAAGTTGATGAGATCATATCTACAATTGGCCCAAAAAATATCTCAAACCAAAAGCAAGTCTAGTATACTTGGGGGGAATAATGTGTCCATCTTCTATATGGAAATTGAGTTTTAAGTGATCTTTTTTGACAATTATTCTGTTGGTTCTGTCCAAGTTAGTTTTATATAGGCTTTGTGGATCTCATCCCTAATGCCTCTATGAACATTTCTTTTCAACATGTGGGGAGTTTTGATAGAAAAGGTATAGGAGGAAGATGATTAATATCAATACCTATCTCTTGCAAACCCATACATTGGACATACTATGTTGTTGATCCCTTATTCACACAACTTCATAGATGACTGAAGAGCCTCAAATGGGTTTTTATTTTGTCTATTTATTGTATCTGCCATAGATTGTAATCTATGAAGTAACACCACTACATGAAATACAATTGAAATATGAAGATGATGAATGCTAAATTTAGATAAAATAATTGCATGTGAAACTGATGGTTTTACTTTTAAATTTTGAGCTTGTATGGAAGTAAGAATTTTGCCAACCTGAACCTAATTGACAATACGTCAAAATCCCCAAATCACACAAACATATACAATTTTTAATAACACTAAAATTTAAAAGATAACTAACCATTTTTATTTTTTCATCCTAGAACTGATATTAAAAATACAATCTCTCAAATAAATTAAATGTGCAGAGTACAATTTAAAGTTGTTGAAAAAAGTGTCTAATTTGTCCCGAGAGACATGGTGGTTAAGTTGTGACCTAAAAGTCACTTTGAGATTTTACATTCTATTGGATGAGTTTAGTAGGGCTCATTAACTCTTAGTTATTAGATTAATTTAGCAAGACCATATACATTACAAGGTGAACTCAATATATCCCATATGCACATTATTATTAGATGAATTCATTAGACCCCATGCAAAATCTGCTATTAGATATAGTAAATAGAAGCCCATTTACATTGTTTTATTGGATAAATTCATAAGGTGCTTCATAAAAGTTAATTATTAGTGTATGGGGTGTTAAGAAAGAATTATGACAGACTATGTGGTTTTCATATAGGTTTGTTGTTTTGAAAGTGCCCTTTGGCAAGATTATGGTTGCTGCAAACCTGTTGTGTGTGTTTGGGAGTTTAGATAGATTTGATGAATTACATATTTTTTAGATAAATTATATACATTCCATTCACACACCGTGCTTAGATGATTTCAGTAAATTCCATGTACTCTCTATTGGTAGATGAATTCAATAAATCCCATATGCATTTTTCTATTAGATATATTTCTGTTCATCCTGCATGCACACTGTTATTAGATGAAGCCGGTAGATACTGTATGAGTAAGGGTTGATTCTTAGGTCACATCCAAGCCAATGCTAATTTGGTGTACGACACACTTCTGTGGAAGCCTGCTCATTAGTGCATTAATCTCCATTTGCCTTACATATTGTCCAAATTTTTTTTCCTTGGTTTCAACCTCATGACCAACTCGAGAATCCATTCAAATTGAGTAGGGGCCTCCATGCACAATTATTGTATTAATGCAATAGATCACATATAAACCTTATTATTATATTAATTCAATAAATTCCATACACACTCTTATTGGATGCTTGATATAAGTTGACTATTCATGATAATGGCAAAGAAAGAATTAGAGCAGATAATGAGGTTCTCTTATTGGTTAGATTTCATCAATTTACATTTTGGCAAGTGTGTTAATGTCTAATCACAAAGAATAAGTCGTATGCATTGCACTATATTCTCTGACCCTCTTGTCATTGTCATTTACAAGCTTAGTGAAAGATCACGATCTCATTAAGGTTTGGAGTTTGGACAAATTGTATTATTGCTCAAGTTTGGTATGTTGAGGCTGTGCTCTTTATATGTATAGGAAGTAGCCTTATGTGTAGGAATTCTCCTCTCAAGGAAATAGTACATGATTTAATGAATTCAATAGGTTTTGTATTCATACACATTGTTTTTAGATATATTCATGAGATGCCCTATTTAAGTTGGTTAGTGAGAACAAACTATTGTGATGCCCATATTGGTTGAATGTATTCAAATTGTTTTTTTGCAAGATTGAATTAGAATAGATTGTGCTTGGTTGATTGTATTCCATATGTGTTTGGGAATGTCTATGGATTCTACAAACTCTTTGTGTAGTTAGTTTTAATAATAAGCATAAGAATGCATTCCAATTTATTTCCTAACCCTTTTCTAATTGTTATTTAGGACCCCAACAAGATTGTTGCAAACTACAACATTAGTTCAAATTGGTTGTGTATAGAGAATACTTTTATTCAAAAAATATAGACATTAGAGAACTTAATATCAAGTGAAGTTCCCTTGCTCAACTTTTGGCCCCTTTCCATCAAGATCCTAGCTTTTGTATTTTTGAATCACTCCCTATTTTTTGTTCTGTGGAGCAATACTATACCTCTCACTGTATTCTCATTGTCAATTTAGAACTAAATGAAATAACATGGGCTTATGGGGATTGTAACAAACTCAAAATATCGTACCTCCAATTAATTGTGTAGAGTATGCTTATTACATTTCAAATAATGCTTAGAAGAATTTGTGTCAACTATAGGGATTTGCGTGACATGGAGGGCACCTATTGTGATGCCATACAAATTGGCTCATGTATTAATCTCAGTTCAACATTTGTACATTTAGGAGATACAAGAACATTGATCGAACACATATTGCCCTAGGGGTTCACACCCTAGACAGGTTAATCTAGTTAAATTGCCACATGGAGTGATTTGTTAACCTATAAACATTAAGCCCTCCAAATGGGATTTTCGCCAAACTCACATACATAAATAGATACATACTCATAAAGTAAGAAATCTCAAGACCACCCACTCCATTCTTGCCCATAACTCCATAAGAAAAATAACTCGAGAAAGGAAGGTGGAGCTCTATAATGGTCAAAATGCTATTTTGGTTATCAATGTTCATTATGGATAGCACCAAGAAGGCTCTATGGCTCTAAGCCATGCCTCAATAGATCCTAGGTTGTTTGAATCATCCATTGTCGTACATTCACATTAGACACAAAACATGATGAATATGACTTTAGAAGTTCATGCAAGATTGGAGTAGATTATGGAAATCCAAGCACATCAAACTTGAGAGTAGATAAGCTTCATGATGATAGATTGTCTTTTTATAGGCTTAAACCTATATAGTGCGGACATATAAATTGGAATGGTGAGTTCACAACCATTTAATGCAATTTTTAGCCTCAAGTTGAAGAATATTGAAGAGAGAGGGTTGATTGAGTTTAGGAACCACCCCAAACCTTGGAGCTACTCCCTAAACCGCTTCCTTGTGGACTTTGGTTATATAGGCATCCTTCACCCAAAGATTGCCTACATACTTGCTTCCAAATGAGATTGAAGTCACATGTAGTACTCACAATAGTCTCTCAAGGAACATACACATAGATTCCTATACCAATGGTTTTATAACCACCTAAGTAACTTTCCTTATGGGAGTGGAATAGAAAGAACACTAACTTTGGCAGAATCAAATCCATATACAAAGTTTATGCATAACAACATAATCAATATACAATAAATCCAAACATATCAAAACATAAGACAACAATAGTCAATTATCTTCTCAATACAACAATTATACCAAACACCAATATGGGTTGGTGTGATGTCTTGATGTCCTACTATAATATGATTCAATGATATCAAGTATCATAATCATAGTAACGAGACTCAGACTCGGCTTGGACTCAACTAGGGCGACTCGACTCGGGACTCGACCCCTGGACTCGACGCAGACTCGACAAAATGAAAAAGCCCTATAAATTTAGAGATTTTTAAGGATTTAAAACTTGTTTCAAGCACCCTTTATTGAATAAACCTTAAAGACACAATAACATCATTAAATAGAAGCAAATTTGATCACATACACAAGTATACATCGATCACATAAGTATAAAGTACACAAATTGTATCTGAGTTGCTGAAGGAAATAACACACTTAGATATATAAATATAGTCAAATGTATACAAAAATCATGGAATATGAAATCTATGACATCAAATGTTCCAAACAAATATGAAATGTCAAAACAATAACTACAAGTCTATGGCTCAAAGGAGTTTGCATCCTTCCTACAAAAGCATCTAAGGTGGGTCCTAGATGATGTAGCAACTATAGCCATAGTCTTTGCTTGTGACTCCATGCCACCCTCACCAACATTAGTTGTGGATGTGTTTGCTCATGCTTTAGCCTCCTCCTCTGCCATGGCTATAGCCTCAGCCTCTCTTCTTGCTCGGTCAACCCAATCAAGGTTCTCGTCACTAACACAAGTATACATCGATCATATGTCTAAACACAAATTGTAGCTAAGCTTCCCAAGGAAATATCACACTTAGATATATAGTCAAAGACTAAAATGTATACAAAAATCATCGAATATGTAATCCATGACATCAAATGTTCCAAACAAATATGAAATATCAAAAGATTCAAAACAATAACTAGAAGTCTATGGCTCAAAGGAGCCTGCATCCTTCCTACAAATGTGTCTAAGATAGGTCCTGGATGATGCAACAGCCATAATCTCAGGTATCAAGGCATTCGCCCTAATGGGGTTGAGGTGCAGTTCCCTTTGTGGAGGTCTAGGCGCAGCGCCTCTAGTGGTCAAGGGGTAGCGCCCCCGATGGGGTCAAGGGGAAACACCCCTTGCGAGGGTTTGGGGGCAGTGCCCATTGCAGGGGTTCTGGGGCAACACCCCCAGCGGGGCCAAGGGGAAGCGCCCTTTGCGGGGGTCTGGGGGCAGTACAACAATAATTATAAACTTGTTTTAAGCATGAATGATACTTGAGTCATACCCAAGACAATTGGAAACACTATATTGTTTTGATCATCATATGAAGATACTCACTTAACAATAATCACCATCTTAACCTTTTGATTCCATTTACCTTGTGGTGCAACCCAAAATTCTTATCATAGTCAAGTTTATGTACTATATAATACTCGCACTTGCCACTTATAACTAATTATGATCTTAATGGTTAGTAGTAGCTTGGTATGTGATCATAAACAACGCTCATACTCATATTTTAGTTGAATTAACCTTTAGTCACCCATAAGCCTGTGCAACATTATTAGGGAATTTGCTTGTGTTGAAGAAACATAGTTCTTATCACTGAATCGTGCCCATATTAATGGCTATGTTTCACATGCAAGGAAATCATGCTACAAATTTTCTTGATAACAATAAATTCTTATCACTAGGTGGTGTAAGATAATATCCTTCCTAAACCAATCAGCATACTAAAACCTTGATTAATGGTTTTGCGGATTTACAATTGCCCTAGTAAACAAGTATACACTAACAAAAAATAGCATGATTCATATATACATAATTATATTCTAAAATCAATAAGGGATTCGATGTAGATCAATTACTAAGTTCATTCTTCAAATAGTGATGCTTGTCAATATGTTAGGGCAACCCAAACCCTCACAATTTAGAGTTGCAATGCTTCCTTGACAAGGCCTTGAGACCAAACAACTCATGTCAAACAACAAATCCAACCTCAACCAGATTCTAACTTTCTCAGTATTCATAATAATAAATAGACAACAATTAATAGATCTCATACCTAATAGTTGATGTTTGAAGAACTCAAACAATATTTCTTACCATAATTTGCTGGAACATTTAGAACTAACCCATCAACAAATAACCATCTAGTAATAGTATGCATTCATGTGAAGGTAATGATCTAATAACTTAAAGACATTAGATTTCCACAGTCCATATTGAATTAGTGTGCTTTTTTCTGGATTTGACTGCGTGATTTTTTCTTTTTGCATCAACGTTTCGGATCACACCCTGATCCATCATTAGGATGAAGAGAGCTGATGATGGATCACAGAGTGTGATCCGAAACATTGATGCAAAATAAATAAAAATTCACGCAGTCAAATCCAGAAAAAAGCACACTGATCTAATAAGTTTCATACAATCAAATTGTAGGTACATTGTACTTGTAGCATAGAGTTTAATTTAGGTACAAAACATGATGACAAACTAATCCAACCATTAAAGGGTCCATTGGTAGCATCACACAAGTTCATCAACCAATGGTTAATCCTCTCATAAGTATTGTTGTAGACTCTTGCATGATAGTCATGACATAGTGCTTATACCTAGTTGAACCCCTTAAGCAAACTCAATCACCAAATGCAAGTCCTTGTGCATATTACAATTGTGTTCTTGTCCATTCTAATTGAAAGCCTAAAGGAGCTCAATAATCAAAATCTTTAAGCACAAAAGTCTAATTGAGTTAATGGCTACAATGAGCACAAATGAAAACTTAACTAGATTTATAAAATTCCTTTACTAGTTAGGGTTTGCTAGCCCATTCACTTAGAGACAAAATGACAAACCATAAAAAAAATAGCGCCATGTACCCTTGATTGGGTATTTTTGTTAGGTTTTATCCTTGTTAATCTCTAAGGTCCACGGCAAAACCTAGGAACATTCCATCATATTGGAGTGCCTATTACAAAATAAGTGAATTGCCACCTCTTAAACTAGTTTAATTACATGGCACGTTTAGAAAGTTCTTCAATAGAATGTTCAAAGTTGTGGTACTTCACTTCGTTCCAATGTAACAAGATATTACTAGAATTATTCAAAATGAATAGTTATCATTATCACATTACTGGCAATATAATATTATTTATTTATAGTTTAAGATTCTTCCCTTTTCCTACATGCCTTTCGAGAGCTAATCCACTATAGATCTCACTCCTAACAACTTAAATCATAGTTGGAAATGAAAAATGAATCATTTATTGATTCTAAAGTTATAGTAATCTTCATACAAGAAAATCAACAAGCATACTAATAGTAGTCTCATTCAACACCTATGCATCTGCGTGTATTACATTTCAATCCTACCTATATCAAATGCCAATAACAATGATATGATGATATCAAGACCTAATATACATTGACTTTAGGTTTTGCTATTAAGTACAATGACTGTAAATTTCACAAAATTCTGCAATATGATCCATATCAATATACAAGGCGTCATTCAGTAGTCTTACTGTGCTCTTTATTTTAATTCTACAAAAATCTTACTGTGACAGCTTCTTGCTACAACCATAAGACCACAAGAATTAGGTTTCAAACATTCAAATACCTTTATATCAGTAATTGGCAACATTAAGGGAGTATATATATTATATATTCTAAACAATTTTGAAAGAAATAATGTAGAAACACACAGACCTTTATCGTTAAGTTGTTTGATGAAATGCCTCAAAAATGTAAGGTATGCATAAGTGCAGTGACTATTTGACAAAATGACTTGAATGAAACAATTTCTAGGAATATGTACTTTGTACGACACATTTAAGGCAGGTTTGATGAAAAGACCTTAGAAACATATACGCAATGCAACTACTCATAAGCAGAGATCAACCTAGATTAATTATCTTCAGCTGCAGGCGTGGATAATGCAGAATTCAATACTATTTTAGGAGAGTAATTGTGGAGGAGTATACTTTGCTCTAGGAACAATGTTGAAGATATTTCTGATTTAGGCGCTGAAATCTGCTCTATTACCTTTCTATGCAGCAACATCTAAATGTATCCTGCCTTTTTCCAAATCTTGCTGACACCTTAATGGCAACCATGACGGTCTCCCAACTCCCCCATTGACTTTGTCCTTTTTTCTGCTTGTCGATTGCACTGCAATTAACTGTAATTCCCCCTCACAACAGGCAACTAGGATTACTAATCTCTCCCTCTCCGTTATCTACTCCTCCTGCCATTATTTTAATTCTCATTAATGTATTTGCTCTCTGCACCTTCTGCCATTACTCTTTAATTTATTAAATGTTATTTGTATCGCCCATGCCCTAGAAAGCTCTATTGTTGCCACCAAACTTCTTTCACGTCATTTAACTCTCATTTATTCCAAAGAGCTTGGAATGCAATTAAGACCTGCCAACAACATAGGTGTGATAGAAAAGCCATAATCTAATTGAGATTTTGAACTAACTATTGTATTGCTAAGATTGCTTGTGCACATAATTTACTATTTACCTTTCACTTAGTTTCCAGAGGATTTTCATCAAATTCCTATCCATGGAGGCCACCTACGACTTTTTTCTTTTTAAATTAGGATTCTCATTTCAAACCTTTGGAACCATATTATATTCTTAATTTTCTCACCTTATCATTTAGGAGCTTTTGTAAGATGGTGGTATTGAGGTTTAGACAACCTCTAGTACTGCTGAAGATGACATTTTATGCATTTCACACAATCTTGAGATGAAGATTTCTTAAGTTTAAATATTCTCCCTCCATGGAGGCCAACTAGAATTTGGGAGCTATCGAAGCCAAATTTTGATTTCTTAATTTTGTAAAGTAGAATCAAGTGGCCAAATTTGTTTATTTGAACAAGCAACTCTGCTTGATGGTATCTACTATATTGTCATTTTTTAGTTTTCCAAAAAAAGTGAGATACTACAGAATACTTGGAAGGTTATTGGAATTGAACTACAAAGTTCTGCTAACTAGGACCTATCTTAAACTTGACCCTTTCTGTTGATAGTTTGAAAGAAAAACATTTGTGAGATATGTAAGGGAAATATTAATGATAAAAGAAAATAGTTTTTTCCCTTTTTTTGGACACATAAATAAAACACATCTCTTTCCAAATTGTGTAAATTTGTTTTTGCTATTTACAAAAATGTAATATCATTTGTTGCGGAAGCCTAGACACATAGAAGCTTAGAGTTCTATCAATTTGAATGCCAAATAGGAAATTTCGATTGCAAATAGGTGCCTACACAAAGTTAATTGAAGATAAATAGTCCCATATTATTTTCTTTCCAGAACTTGAAGTTTTGCAATGTATTGCAATAAACTTTGCATTGTAATAATCCGTATAACAGCCTGAAGGCTCATATGATTTTTTATTTTTACATTTCTTTTGACATTGATGCTTAATAACTAATAAGTTAATAATGAAAACAAGAAACAAATAGAATTTGATTCTGTAAAATTTAAAATAGATTACACTTTATTCTTCTTTATTTAATAAATGCGGTCCCTTGTTATTGGGAATATGATTTGACTTAGCGCATTAAAATAATTTCCTAACATGCCCACATCGGTGTGTTTTGATAGAACATGTCAATCTTCTATAACGTACATGTTATCATCCTTCAAATTCAATTGTGATTACGAGATTTGATCTACTTATCCATCCAATTTTACAAAAAGTGCAGTAATATTAAGCTAAATAACTTGTTTAGTTGTAGAATTGTCCTTTCGGAGTTCATAGTTAATGTTAACATTCATATTTTTTGGAAATATGTAGGTTGCATGTAGAGATTATCCTCATGCAAGGCATCTTTGTGCAAAATTTCGTTTCAAAAGTACATCACATCACAAGCATTGTGAATTGGTAAGTTAACTAAGTTTCAATTTCAGGTCTTGTGCTGAATTGCATCTTTTTGTTCTCCAGTATAAAGTGGTTGTTTTGGCCTCTTTGAAAGAGCAACAAATATTTGCTGCCTGACACATCAACGTTGCAGTGCTATTGCTATGTATGTGATGTTCTTGCTCCATGTTCCCATTGGAACAATCAACAGGATAATAGTCACTGCCATGCTTCAGAGAAGAAAAAAGTATGGAGAAGGTTAAGGAAAACACATAAGTTGCTGCTAAGATTTGACTCTCAATGACTACAATTAGCTTCAGCCTTCCCAGTTAAAGTTCGCGACAATAGTGAGATGAGTGCAAGAGTGTTTGCGCCTAGATTCTTTTGTGTACACTATAGGGGTTATTTTGGTTGGCATAATTGCAATGCCTTTTATAATATGTTAATCAGATGAGGCCGATACATCTCATTTTTCCACATAAAGCTGGGTCCTTTGATTTTGATTTAGAATATTTACTTATTTGATTTTTATTTCAATCGTGTCATGTATTATACTTTGGAAACACGTTTTTTTGCAGTGCCATATTAACTATAACGTTAATTTTGTACTTACATACTAGGAAATCTCGGACCAATAAAAGTTATTATTTATTGGAAGACCTACAAGGTGATGGATTTTGTATTAAGCCTAATGTACTCTTCCCATTTGGAAGAACTTGGATTTACCCATTCTACTTAGATAATGCTATGAGTTTTTGGGCTACAAAATTTGAAAGATTTTGCTAATATATTGCAGACCTAATTGCAATGCCTTTTATACTATGTTAATCAGATGAGACTGATACATCTTATTTTCCCACGTAAAGCTTGGTCCTTCGGTTTTGATTCAAAATATTTACTTATTTTATTGTTATCTCAATCATGTCCTAAACCAAATGTATTATACTATGGAAACATGATTTTTTTGTAGTTCCATATTAACTATAAAGTTAATTTTGTACTTATATACTTGAAAATTTCAGACCAGTAAAAGTTATTATTTATTGGAAGATCTACAAGGTGATGGATTTTGTATGAAGCCTAATCTACTGTTCCCATTTGGAAGAACTTGGATTTACCCATTCTACTTAGATATTGATATGAGTTTGTGGGTTACAAAGTGAGATTTTGGTAATATATTATAGACCTAGCAAATCTTGATTTATAATGCTAATCATGGCATAAATATTTGCTACTACAAAACTACTAAATATCACTTTTTAATGCTTTTTTTTAATTCTATTGCCGGGTTACAAGGTGAAGGTTGAATCTCTTGGAAACTATTGCTGAATCATAATCAGTTTGTAGACTCTGCTTACTTATCCTAGAAAAGTTGCAATAAATATTGATAGTGGACTTTTTGAATAAAAATTGCTGCCTCACATAATATTATTGATTAAAATTAAATGCCTTGTGGAATTTCATATGTGTAAGTTATGTCAACAATGTTATAAAATCAGAGCTCTGATTGTTCTTTGCCTTACATGTCATAAACTGAATAAGCGGCTAAATGTCATGTAGGATACATATATACACATTGTGTAGATGAAAATAAAATATGTTTATACATACATATGTGTTTAATATGCATAAATATATGAATATAAATGTTAGAGCTCCTTTTTTTAAGCAAGCATCATTAAAGATATATAAGGTGCAAATGTTAGAACTCTTTTTCATAAAAGTAAGCATCATTAAACATTCTGTAGATTATTTGCCCTGAAATGAATATTTTGTATTTGAAACATAACAAAATTAAAAAGTGAGGACAGTCAAATTTTCACTATTTTTATGTTTTTAAAAACTGTCAATCAGGTAGCAATATGGTTAAATATAAGCATTTCTCCTTTTTTGTCTGTTTTATCTTTACCCACATCTGCTTTGATATTTGTTAACAAATATGTATAATACATTTATATGATAAAGGAGCAGCTGCCAAAGTTCAATTGTCTCTATTCTGAAAGGAAAAGAGTTGGCTCCAGTAAAAGAGGATCATTATGGTAAAAGTACACAAAATTTTGATTAACTTGATATTGACCGATATAGATTACTCTGGACTTGTTTTTCCACTGTCTGTTGAGGAGTTCTAGGAACTTGTAGTCTCTTGGGTATTTGTAGTTTTCCTTAATTGAGCAAAACTAGTGATCCACAAAAATGGCCTCCATATGGGCAAAAACAGGTCACATATGGCAAAGATAGCCTCCTTTGTAGGTGGGGACAGCATAGGTAAGTCTTGTCCCAGCCTTCAGGTGCTTGAAACATATGACTAGCCCATAAAGTGGGCCTGAGGTCATGGGATGCGTTCCTGGGTACAATGATTTTTATGAATGCAAGGGTTCTTCAAAATGGTTGCAATGTATAAATTCAATTATTAAGGAAGATAGAATAGACTTACAAGCCAACCAGGTTACTTTCAACAAAGGTGGTGTAATTGGGACAGGCTAAAAAGTATTGTTAAATTGAACTCTGATATTGATAGTTTCAATATCAGTATCACACAAAATGTGCAAAGCACTTTTGACCTTTTGAAACAGAAAAGAAGAGTACCTGTGCCTTTTGTTAAGAGGATCACAGGAGAGCCAAACACTTTGCCTCTAGGACTATGAGGAAGAATTAATAGACAATTTTTTTCTCCTACCATTGCATCAAATCTGTAGCTTGAACCTGTTATCAATAAAATCAAGTGAACGAAAATGATGAAGATTTTGCCTGTAAATCTAGGACACACCAGCTACAGAACAAGTACCTTAGTTACTATGGTTGAAATGAAAATCAGAAAGCTTGTCAGAAGAAACAATGCTAGCAGGATGCCTGATCAAGATGCACTTTTGTTTAGAAAATATTGAGGAAAATTAATTCATGTGGCTGCTGCTCTCGTAGTGGGCATACTCTTGCTATTGAATTTTCTTAATGTGGAAAGCTACAAATCTCAATAGGAATTACATATTACTCCAAGGGAAGACATTACAAACCAAGTAAAGTTTTCTAGAAGGACTTCCGCTATGAAAGATAGGATTGTGAAGTTGAACAACACTGAGGGAATCAGATTGCAAATCAAAGAATTTATCAATGTTTGTAAGAATGTTGATGTAGCCACCATTAACAAAAGCTTAAAAAATGTACTGGGAGAGATTGAGGTCATTGAAATTGCCTCCAGCCAAGGGAAGACATATTACTCCTTTACATTGCTTCTTCACATATTACTCCAAGGGAAGACATTACAAACCAAGTAAAGTTGTCTGGAAGGATTTCATATTACTCCAAAAATGTATTTATCAAAGAAATCAAATAATTTATCAATGTGAGAAAGTTGATGTAGCCACCATTAACAAAAGCTTCAAAATGTATTGGGTTTCTTCTTTATAGAGATTGAGGTTATTGAAATTGCCTTCAGCCAAGGGAAGACATATTACTCCTTTATATTGCTTTCTTACATATTACTCCAAGGAAAGACATTCCAAACCAACTAAAGTTGTCTAGAAAGATTTCTGCTATGAAAGACATGATTGTGAAGTTGGACAACACTGTGAGGGAATCAGATTGCATTTCTGAAGAAGACACTGAAGGTGGATATATGGAAATCAAAGAATTTATCAATGTTTGTAAGAATGTTGATGTAGCCACCATTAACAAAAGATTAAAAAATGTATCGGGTTCCTACTTAGAGAGATTGAGGTTATTGAAATTGTCTTCAGCCTTCAGTAGGGATCCAATGGAGGGTGCTAGCAAGTAATTCTCTTGTCAATCTTGTTATGCTAATTTTCCTTTAAAATTATGTTACTTCCTGAGCATATGATGAATATGCGACCCACTCCTTTCTTATCTAGATTTTTTTTTCAGATAAACAATCCTTTTGTAGTCTGGCATAGTTCGTATTCTGGGAGAGTAAATGGTCTCACATAAATCAGAATAATAGTAACGTTAAATTTGCTACAAGGAAAAAATCTGCTCTTCCTGTTTTGCAATCCCATATCTTAAATATCATAATTAGTTTGATAAGAGATAAAGAGGATATAATATGTGTAAACACATAGTTACACGGGTGCGCTTGCCCAGCCAAGTTCTGGCTGCATCATACCTAACCTGAGGCACACATGTATATCTGCATGTTGGGGTGCATTTCTCACAGGACGGGTGCATCTAGTCCACACTACCCATGCATAAATTGATTTTTTTAGAAAGAGCAAAAAAGTCGAAGCGATTTCAGAGGGCCTGATTTGTAGTAAGCCCAATATTGCATAATAAAATAAGATA
This sequence comes from Sequoia sempervirens, assembly GCA_007258455.2. Taxonomy (NCBI): domain Eukaryota; kingdom Viridiplantae; phylum Streptophyta; class Pinopsida; order Cupressales; family Cupressaceae; genus Sequoia; species Sequoia sempervirens. The sequence goes on from VDFB02026320.1 coordinate 79,524,036, forward strand.
GGAATAAGTTTATTCTAGATAATAGGATATGAACTAAGCATAAGGCTACTCTACAAAGTAGGATAAGAATAAAACATAAAGTTATTCTAGGCAAAGTAAAAAGAGAATAAAGAATAATACCACTCGAAGGGACATAGAATAAAACAAGTGAAGCTATTAAAAGACTTGATGATTTTGTCAGAATAAAGGATGGGGTTATTTTTGGAGAAGCTTCCTTGTAAACATATATGACCAGAATTATTACAGCACGCAGAGTATTCTTTACAAAAATCTTTGGATCTTGTGGAATTAACACCTTAATATATTGAAATCAATTAAAGATATCACATTTCCACAATCCATATTGATTATTGCTAGACGACTTCTGGATTTGATTGTGTAAGAGGCTTACCTGAGAGCTTTGGCTGTTTTGTGCATTGCTTGTACTAGAGCTGAGTTGTATTCCATTTTAATGTAGTGGAAAGTTCATCTACAGATCAGTTTTGATTTCTTATCTCTAAAGTACACATTTCAAGGTAAGGTTGGATTTTTTAATTTCATCGTGGAGCTCATCAACCAGATTTTAGTTCATTTCAACTGATTCCTCATTTTCTTTCTTTATTATTTGCATTGAGAGTAAAGGATACAAACAAAGGTAAATTGATTGTTCCAATCATTGGAATTGCAATTGCAAATCGAGAAATACAAAAGTGATCCAAAAAAATATCACCTTGCAGGGAATAGTCAATGCAAAGATTGCAGGAAGTTAAAACTTGCGACTAATTTTTTGTTGATTAGGTTGACCTTTTACGTAGGAGGAGAAGAATATATTTTGTAACCACTCTTATGTAGCAACAAATAAGGAACCAGTTCACAACTAATTGAAATGTCTTAAGAGATAAGCTAATCAGCTATAGGACGATTCTTTCATATTCTATAAGATAGGTTTAGATAGGACTTTTAAAAGGAATATCAGGCATGCTGAAAGAAGTGGAGTTATTGGGATGGTAAACTCTAAGGGCTTTTTCTGTTAGTGAGCTAAAGGATAGTATTTTTCTTTCAATTTAAAACCTTAGGACAGAAGCTGATTCACTCTTTGTGATTTATTTGACAAACAATAAACTGGTAAAGGCTTATGATATTGAGAAGAAATTTAGAGATTTATGAACTCAATCGAGACCTCAGGGAGTGATTAAGCATGAGATTTGCAGTCTACGATGAAGCAAGAAGTTGATAGCCTTGAGGATGTATGCAGACAATAGAAGCAGAAGAAACATCATTGAGATAGGAGCCGGACACAGTTGGGTCAAGTAAAAAGATGAGTGCTTGATGGAAATTCCTCTTCACAACTTAGTGATAGTAGTTATATCAAGGTTCTGATAAACTTAGTCATTTCACAGTTATTTCTGGATTTTTTTTCTCCTGTTTCAGCCCTGACAGCTTTTCCATAGGTTGATGCCAGTTCGCAGTTCCTAACGCCTCATACAAGATTAAAGGTAGTTATTAGATGGTCCTTCGGTATTGGAAGAGATCAAGAGAATAAGTGGGTCCATGATTGAAAAGAAATTTCCAATTAAAAAACTGTAAATTCATAGGACTCTTCTTAGTTAAAAGATAAATCATTATTAGAGAATAAGACCCCATTCATGTGACCTTGATACCCAAATAGGTGGATGCACTGGCACAGTAAGGCATATAAGCTCTATCCATTTATTAGTCCTATGCTCTCTGGGGGGCAGCAGTTAAACAAGCCAATTGGCATAAGTATCATTTTTTTATATAGAAAAAATAATGCCAACAAACTTCCACCCTTAGCAATTAAATACCTTATTAATCATATGCTAATATTTTGGGGGAGCTTAAATCGTCTCATCCTTCAAGATCAATTGAACATACCATTAAGCTTTTGCTAGGATCTCATAGGAGTACCAAACAATTGCTTGAAGAGTGGAAGATAAAGCCCAACACTTCCTACTGATCTCGTACTCTTGTAATGCTGAAGAAAGTACATTATAATTTTTGGCTAGTCATAGATTATTAAACTTTTGACAATCATTGTGATGGAACCTACCCACTTCCTGATATTGATGATTTTCTAGCCCAGCTTTAGGTTGCCAAGTACATCGCTAAGCTCAACTTTGACTTCTAGGTATCGCCAAATTTGCATTGAGCATCATAATATTTCAAATACAACTTTTTAAATCAAGTTTGGGCATTATAATGGTTTGAAACAACCCCTGTGGTGTTTGAATCTGACTTTCTGTGTGTTTTTTTCTGTTTATTTGTTTTTGTGTGTTTTGATGTCGGAAATGAAAATAATTGAAATACACAAATATAGAAAAGGAAAGCATCAATTGATTGAAACTAAGTTGATTTTTATTGATTGTAAACACAAATATGACTTACCCATTTGCTGATAACAAATGTCATGATTCTGATTTATTGACAGCAGCCTTATTTGCACACAAATCAAGACGCCAATCTACAAATTGGTGGATCTCCAGCTGGTATTACATCTGAAAGTGTTTCTTCAACCTAGAACCCCGATATAGAAGCTAAAATAGACATCCAAAAGGAGCGATCTGCGAGCTGAGTTTACACGCCTCTCAAGAAGGTATGGCTGTACCTGTAGCTCACATGTGGGAAAAGCTAGTTGCTGGTCTAGAAGCCTGAAAATCACTGCAAAAGGTGACGTCTAAGCCACACAAAGAGCAAATGAGATGGTACGACATGGTGTAGAAGACCCATGTGCCTGATGAATAATGGCTTCCACGTGCTGTTTTTTTTTTTTAAACATAAAGGAGGTAAAAATTTATTAAAGCAAGAAGAAGTACAAAACAAGGGCCTTACACAACCCTAGCAAGCTCAACCAAGTGATCCAATTGCTAAGACAGATATGGGGGAAGATGACCCTGATCCTCAATATTCCAATCCTAAATATGTTCAGAAGCCCATTTAGCTAAACAATTAGCAACACGATTCCACTCTCAAGGAATATGATTGAAAGAAGCAGACTCCATAGAAGAGCAAAGGTGGAGAATCTGTTCAATAATCAAGGCCAAACACCAACTAACATCCTCTAGATGTTGCCTATTCAACAAGTTCACCACAACTTGGGAGTCCGACTCACATATGATCCTCTGCCACCCCAATTGACAACTTCTCTCGATTGCAACAAAAATTGCCTGAGCCTCCATTAAATTATTTGTATGAATTCCCTTATAAATAGAAAACAAAAATTGAACCTCACCAGAGCTATCACGGCCGACACCCCCAATACTAGCATGTCCTGGGTTACCTCTCGAAGAACCATCCGTGTTGATTTTAAAGACTCCTCGAGGTGGAGGAGACCATCTCCCAGCCCTGCTCACCTTTGGGATAGGATGTCTACACCGATTGTGCATGAGCGCTCGCTGCTGAGGTGGAAGATGAAAGCGAGAACAACAACCAACATCAGCAGGATCCACTGACTCCGACATATCACACTTGGCCGCAACCGTTTCCCCCAAAGAGTGCAAAATTTTCCACCATAATCGTGGGGCATCCAACTGAACATCTTGAAAAAGCCGTCGATTCCTTTCTAGCCAAAGGTTCCAGAGAATAAAGGTTGGACCAGGAGCCCAAGCAACATAAAGAAAGGATGTAGAAACAGGAGCCTTGCCCCACCTATCCAGAAAGTCCACCAATGAGGAAACATGCCAACAGGGAATATTCCACACCCTCCACCAAAAATGCCAGATATCCTTAGCAAAAGAGCACTGAAAAAAGAGATGAGAAACATTCTCGTCATTGTTGCGGCATAAAACACATATAGAAGGGCCTTGGAACCCACACTTGCACACATTATCCCAGGTAAGACAACAATTTTGAACCACTAGCCACATGAAGAAATTGCATTTGGGCCAAGAGAACTTATGCCAAACTTGCTTTCACCATGGAACCTGAATATCCCCAAACAATTGCCTACCTAGTTGAATATAACCTGCAGACATAGAATACCTCCCAGATAGATCATCCCCAACCCAAGCCAAGACATCAGGCCCCTGCAAAGAGTTACAAGCACGAGAAGCCAAAAGCTGAACCAACTCACACTGATCGCCGTTAGACCCTCCAGGCAGCCACTCAGAAGGATATTTCCAACGGAAAGTTACAGTCGATCCAAATTGCTGAGCACCCTTATAATGCTCCATAGTGCTCAAGCCAGCCGTAGTGAAAATATCACAGAGGGGCTGAAGGTGAGGAAAAGTAGAGAGAATAGGCGGGTAACCATCCCACGAATCAAGCCAAAAAAGAGCCTGTGATCCTGAATGAAAAATCCAAAAAGGGCACGCTTAATCAACTGGGCTCCCACTTTCAAAGTATGCCAAATCATAGACCCACTCCCCTCAAAAGGATAGCATGGAACCTCAGAAGCCGCCACACCTCTCAAGTACTTATAGCTGAGAATACGAGCCCATAACTGATACTGATTGGTACACCATCTCCAGTATAGCTTAGCAGCAAGAAATTGCCCATTCAAAATAGCAGAGCGTAAACCAAGCCCACCCTCCTACTTAGGTCTACACATAGATTCCCACTTAACCAGGCTCCATTTTGCAGACTACAAATTACCACTCCACATAAATTGACGAGAGAGAGCATCAAACTCCCTAAGGAAATACATAGGGGCTGCTTGAACAAAACATCTATAGATGGGAAGGGCCTGGATAATAGCTTTGAGAAGTGTTACTCTCGCGCAGCAGTAGATAGCCATTGATGGGTCCAGTGAGTGACCTTCCGCCTCAACTTATCAAGCAAAATCTGCCAGGAAGACCTAGGCTGCTGGCCAACAGCAAGAGGGATACCCAAATAAACAAAGGGGAGAGAGCCAATTTGAAAGCGCATAATGGCTGCAATCCGCCGTTGAACTACTAGAGGAGTATTAAAGAAAAAAATAGAAGACTTCTGCTCATTGCAATACCTTCTGGCCAGAAGCTGCAAGGTAGATATCCAAAGTTTGGCGAAATGTATGAGCTTCCTAAATACCAGCCATCCCCATAAAAGATGTGTCATCCACAAACTGTAGGTGAGAAAGTGTTGGCAAGCCCAAACCCCCCTGCCAACCATGAATCAAACCTTGAGAAACTCGGAACTTAAGAAACTGACCAAGCCCCTCAGCCATTAAGATAAAAAGATAAGGAGAAATTGGATCACCTTGACGAAGCCCTCTAGAAGCTCCAAATAGGTCTGTAGGTTCACCATTAACAATAATTGAAAATGAAGATGAAGTCACACAACTCTTGGTCCAGCTTACCCAGTCCGAAGAAAAACCAAAAGCTAATAGAATCTTTTGAAGAAAACTCCACTTAACTCTATCATAAGCCTTAGCCATATCCAACTTAATGAACATAGCCCTCTCTTTAGAGGTCGCCATGGAATGAATGACCTTAGAAGCAACAACTACCCCATCTAAGATTTGACGGCCCACCACAAAATCACCTTGCTCCTCAGAAATAACAATAGGAAGACATGGCTTAAGCCTCTCAACAATCAACTTGGTGATAATCTTATACACCACATTACAAAGCACAATAGGTCTAAAGAACTCAAGCCTATCCTCCCCTTCCTTCTTGGGAATAAGAACCAAAATGGTAGCATTCAAGGCCGAAGCATTTGCTTACTCTGAAAGGATTCCCGCACCACCTCCAACAAATCCATACTGAGAATATCCCAGAACTCCTGGAAAAACTCAACAGGAAAACCATCAGGGCCCGAAGCTTTCCCCTTATTCATGCCAAACACCACTTTCTCTACTTCTGAAAGATCAATTAGACGAGTAAGCGAATCATTCATGGCATTAGTGATCAAAGAAGGAATGCAAGACAAAACCATATTCTCCCCAGTCTCAGCTAGAGGTGAATCCTCAATAAACAAAGAAGAGTAGAACTGACAAGCCTCTCGAGCTAAAGCCTGCTGTGAAGATAGCTGAAGACCCTCTGAATTAAATAGAGAAGAGTTATAACACCTATTTCGTCAAGCTTGCACAAATTGGTGGAAGAAAGTTGTATTCCTATCCCCCTCCTAAAGCCAATCAATCCTAGCCTTTTGTTTCCAAAAAATCTCCTCCCGCAGATCCCACTCCTCCATCGATTTCAGAGCCTGGGATTCAACATATCCAAGAGCCTCCGAAAAACCCAAATCCTTGATTTGATAGGTAATAACAGCTAAGCGCTCCTGCGCCTCCCTCTTCTTAGCCCAAAGATTGCCAAAGCACAACCTATTCCATCGCTTTAGCTGATACTTGACATATTGCAACTTCTTAACAAAAGAGTACATCGCTGTCCCATACGCTGGAGCCCCATCCCGCCACCACTGAGCAACAAGATCATACAATGAAGACTCTCAGAGCCACATAAGCTGAAATTTGAAGGGGGGATTCTTAGGAGTAGAAAAAGAGGAAGTTGAAAACTTTATTGGCCAATGGTTAGAACCACACCAATCAAGAATCTCAGAGCAAGTGACCATATTGCTACTCATCCAATAACTGGAAACCAAAAATCTATCCAACCGTTCAGATATTGCCTTCGGCCCACTCCGTCGATTACTCCAAGTGAACATCCCATTAGATGGCTTAACATCAATAAGTGCAATAGCATCCGCATTTGCCCGAAAAAGATCAGAAGTAGGACCAAGCCTAGGCACCCCCCCCTCTTTTCTCCTCCAAACACAACACATAATTAAAATCACCTACCATAACCCAAGGGTGATACGGTGCACAAGACCTAACATACCGGATATGGGCCCAAAGCTGAGATTTACCACGTATATCAATTGGAGCATAAACATTAGAAACCATAATGATCTCAGCAGACTCTAAAACAGAAGTCACCACAAAAATAGAAGATAAGCTTGAAATCCACCAAATAGGGGTAACCTTTCACAGATCCCAAAAAATTGCCAACCCTCCAAAGGTACCTCTAGATCCTATACACTGACATTGACTAGAAAACCAAAGCCGTGGGGCACACTGAAGCATTATGTCCACCCTAAGCTTAGTCTCCTGAATACAAAAGATATCTAGGGAATGAACCAACACCAAATCCTGAATAGCCTTTTAGCGGGAGGGACTATTCAACCCCCTTGCATTCCATGAAAGTATAATCATAAGGATGGTTGGGAGAAATGGGCATCAAGAGTCTTAACAGACCCAGATTCCACCAATAACTCACTAGTAGATTTAATCTTATCTGCATCCTTCTTGCGGCCAGTTGTAGATGTAAATTCAAAGTGACCCTTCTTGAGAGGGCGTTGGTGCACCCCAAGAATGCATGATGATCGCCGACCTTTACCTGAAGTCTGAGTTTCCTTAGCTAGATCTGCTAGCACAATATCATCTTGGATACCTTCTGAGGTAGGCGAAAGACCTACATTCCCCCGCTCCAAAGCTTGTGAGGAATCCTTAATAATAATCGCCTTCTCTAGCCCTATCTCAATACTAGTAGCCCCAGCCGGAAAGTTGTTTGGGATACCCTTCTCCAAGGCCTGAGTATCCAGGGCCTCAAAACGTTTGAATCTTAGGTCATCCTATCTATCCTGCCTATCTTTAAAGGCCCGCTTTTGACCTTGCCCTGTATTCCATGATTTGACAGGAAAAAAACCGTCCTTATCAGGTCCCTCCTCAGCCATAGGAGCCTTCCGCCTGACAGACAACCTATCATCAACCACCAAACCTTTTCCTTTAACCTCCTTCTCCACCGGAGATCCAAAAAAGGAAGGAGAAGAAACCTTAGCCTCCTTAGAAGCACGCGGACATTGATGCTGAAGGTGACCATACTCATGAAAAATTCGACACCGAAAAGGGAGAGACTCATAATCCAACTGTTTAACCCATGAGGTGGACCAATACAAATTTCTAACAAATTTGGCAATGGATTACTTACATCAATTTCCACACAAATATGGGCAAAAGAAAATGCCTTTTTATCCAATGTATTATGTGCAATGGCAGTCGACTTCCCTAACAAGGCAGCAATCTGTTGCAGAATATCCTCCCTCCAAAATTCCAAAGGCAACCATGGCAAGCAGACCCAAATGGGAACCCTTGATGACAGATCCTCAGCTGCATTAAAACCTCCATGCCAAGGTTTCATGAACAAGCCCACATGGTTATAAAAATACGGCCCTCCCTCAAACACTCAATTACAATCCAAGATGCATGAAAAGTCAACCATGAAATATCCATTCCCTACCACCAGGATTTCATAATCCCCTTCAACCAGCCGGGTTCGACGAATCCAGGACTCCAAAGCCAAGAAAGGGATTCAAATCCCTAGAAACTTACAAATTAGAACATGCTAACTCCAATAAGAAATATCCTCTTGCACTGATTCAGGAGAAATAACCAAGACTGGCCGATCTTGACATTGAGGCAAGCAACCATTCACCTTCTTAAGCTTAGAACTCTCACCCACAAATGAGGAATTTGTCATCGGAGCATGCCCATCCATAGAGACCCCCGGAGATGGCTTCGTGCCTACAATCACCAAGCGCTTGGAGACTCCAGCCATGCCGCTATACTCGACAAAAAACTGCACACCACTCCACACAAAACCCCACACCAAAATCCCACACCCCGCACACCACTCAAACCACACAACAAACCCCTCACCACCCCACGACACATGCTTCACCTCGCACACCAATCCCCCCGCAACCTCCAACTCCCCAACACCACCACCCGCTAGAAAAGAACATAGTCACGCAACACAGAACAGTTAAGTGCTGGGGCATCGTTGCCCTAGCAAACCCTCGACGCAAAAAACAACGACCATCATTTTCACCCTTGGCAGCATATGTTTTATTTATTTTATTAATCTGCAAACCCTTAATTCCAGATCCGCAATACTAATATCAAACCCTGATTTATTCTTCAAATTAAACTGTAATAATGCTTAATTATTGATCACTGAATGAGACCAATCAAGTAGGATCCTTGGACGATCTTGCATGCATGTAGAACCTATTCTAAAAGAGGGTATCCATCCTCCTCAATTAGCCATGAAAGATAAAACTTACTGCAACAGCTCACAAAATTGATATAATATTTTGAATAATTCAATAATGAGCTCAAACCTTTTCCTTATGGAGAAGTACACCCACATTAGGTTTCAAACCTTTGCCTTATGGAGAAGTACACCCAAATTAGGTTTTAGCCTTTGACAAATGAAAAACATAAAATATCTCCTCTTCAAATTCACACCACTTTCAATAGCTCCTTTAATTTAATATTAAATCATTTTTCAAAAGTAACTTTTCACTTAAATACTTCATAAAGTGACTTATCACTTAAATACTTAACTAGCATACATATATTAAATATTAATATATATAAAAACGTCGAGAGATATTTTTTTCAAGGTGTCTGTTTTTTTCTTCTATGCTCTGTTCAAAGCTCCTATTTAAGCACAGGGAGTGAGAATGCTAGCATAGTTGTGGGATTGAGTTTAGCACCTACAAATTATAATTTTCTTGAAAGTTTCTAAGGTTTTTTCAAAAAATCCATTATTGCATAACATGCCAATACTGCATTACTTAGAGGTTTTTTGTTAAACAATTTATATACCTTGTCTTGGCTCCCACAATCTACATACCTGTCTCTACTAAGGAGGGATGCCCATGTTCTATTTTAGTTCATCCATTTGAGGGAATGCTATTAAAGATTGTGGAATTTGGCTTTACAGCTTCAAATTATATTTTCTTCGAAGTTTCTAAACCTTTCCTAATGCATCCATTTCATGCACATTTCTGTTCATGACAATTCCTCAAGGTATTTAAAATATCACACAAAAATTTCCCTTTGTAAAATGTTTCACACTTTGTTCTAGGCATGGTCATGGAAGAGATGGCCAAGGTCATTGAATTTGATTTCCCACCTTGTGGGAGTCAGAGTCTGTACGAAACTTGGAAAGCCTGCATGTAGAAGAAAAGTCTAAATTTAATTAACCGTATAAATAAATAACCATATAATTAACACTAAATTTAACTAACATAAATCGTATAAAATCTTAATCAAATAAATACCATAAACATCAAGAATGAACTGTCAAAATAAAAATATACTAAGATGCTTTGATTTCAAAGCATGTAATTTCTAGCAGAGATTATCATATTTGGTTGTTTAAGATTCATTTCGGGAAAGCTACAATTCATTGAATTCAAAGAATGTGAAATTGATGCATCTGATCTGACATTGATGAAACTTTTCTTACTCTCTGCAATGCAATAACAAAGTAAAATTCTAAGTAACCAAATTATTTCTAAAAGGCAATTTTTTAATCACAACACAATATAAATTCTGACCAAATCAACCATGCCCCTGTCTTGTATCACTATAATGATCTAATCACATATAGTTACTAAAGAAAGGTAATTTAAATCCTAATTCTAAAACCCATGACATACAGGGGACTATCTTCATGTGCAATCAACATGTAGCTCAAGGTTTTCGCTCCCGGACTTGACAATCAGGTCATGCAAGTCCTGAATCCGAAGGCACAAAGATAATAGAGAAAACATACATTGAAGGGCACAATTGATTGTATACTTGGGCAATGGTTGGCATCAAATGCAATCACGATGAAGGGTTGCTCATCGTCATTAATCAACACGAGATCTTCGACTTCCAACTCCACAAACAGGCCCTCATCCAACTACAAATGCAACAAAACCATATTAGACAAAAAAGTAAACCCAAAATAATCATACAAGAACTTCAAACCAATAGTGAAAGCATACACACTGTGGGATAGAGGAGGATATGATGCGTAGGATACAATCCCTGGAGTTTTGGATGTATACTCTCAACAACCTGCACGACAATTTGCTACCCTCTTCCTTCCTTTCTTCCCTTCGCCCTCCTCCACAATGGGCGGCTGGTCCTCTTTTAAAGAGCAACGGAGGTGTTTTCTTACTGTCCCAATACGTAGAGAAATGTAATTCGCTGCTGCTGATAAATGGTGAGTAGAGAATAAGGTGAAGTTGAAATGGCGAATGAAGAGGCATACGTACAGAAGAATGTCAAAATAAATGCACATAATAAAAATATACTTAGGTCTTTCAATCCATTATGTGATTGTAGGAAGCCTCTCGGCTTAATAAAGTGACTTATTTCACTTAAATATTTTTAAAGTGACTTAAGATATTCTTTTAATGAAGTCACTTTCACTTTATAATATTAAATCACTAAATTACTTAATAATAAAATATTATTAAATAACGTGACTTAATAATTCCATAACAATTGATCTGGATATCAAAATGAATCTCAACAGTGTCCCATGACCAAGATCAACTGCAAGTGTGCCATAACTGACCCCAAATGCCACTTACTAAAAATAGTTAGTAACAAGGACAAGTCTTGAAACCCCTCAAAAAGATTCCTTAATCCTCCCATTAGCCTATAGGAACTGTAGTAATAGGCTAACCTTGTTCCTCAAGCCACTGGCTAGGAAGGGGACATTACATGGTTGGTATGTCTCTTTTCCTCACCAACTTGCTTGTCGCATTCAAGTACATCATCAATGAATTATTCCAAATCTCATCTTGAGAAATTTGTCATGTGTATCTAGATGGCGTTCTAATCTACAACAAGACCTAGGGCAACACATGTTCCCTGTGCAAACTGTAGACTACTTTGAATCTTCTTCGTCAACATCAACTTCAAAAAAAGGTGAAGAAGTTCACTGGAAAAGCCTTGATTAAGTACTATATTCTCATTGACAAACATGGAATAGATGTGAAGCTGGATAATGTTAAGGTTCTTCATGAGTGGCTTACTCCCTTGATATTTCAGATATGAAGAGTTTGTAGGGAGGTATAAACTTCTATATGAATTTCATTCTTAACTACTCAATGTTTCCCATGGCCATCATTAGCTTACTATTAGAAGGCTTTTAATTTGAGTCCAGAAGCCATCTGAGCATTTAGCCATTTGGAAGGCACACTTCTTTGCACCAGAGCTTGTTCTCCCTGATTCGTAGAAAGAATTTGAGACTGAAATTGACACTTTTTAGTTTGCCATGGGTGCTCCAGTGCTTTCACCTCTTCTTGTTGATTTGCAGAAAAAAAAAAGCAAGATTTTTTTGTCCTTTGTACAGACTTAACCAAATTTCATATCAAAATTCAAGACATTTTGGTGATCATTCTTTCCAAGTTGGCGATCACGTTTGGCTTCACTTGAATAAGCAACAGTTTCAAAAGACAAAACACAAGTTGAAGCCCTATAGATATGTGACATACACAGTTCTCCAAGCAGGCAAACCCAATGCTTTTAACTTAGAGCTTGCTCATCTCGGCATCCATTATATTGTTAATGTGAACCAGCTCGATCTAAGTAAAGGTTTTCACCACTCATCTCTAAGCCACAATTCCATTTCCTCGACAACCATCAGTCAAGGATACTCTACTTAATGTTTGAAATAGCACCAAACGTAAAATCAACCACTAGTACTACTTACTTGATTGGTTCCAAAGCTGTTTTGTTGAAGCAGGCCAAGCGTTACTCCATGTTTTTTTTTGAAGAAAAGTTTCCCCATCTATTATTGCAGTGGTGAGCAATTTCTCTTGTTAGAGGGAAAACATTGAGAATCGCTATTGCAGTAATCCCATTTTCATGAAATTATCACATTCATTGTAATATCCTGTGTGTACACTGGGCCCAGTTCACTAAAACCCTTACTTAATGCATAAAGATATTGTTTGAGGTGTTACACATGTCAATTCTGGGGCAACTTGCATATACTTGGTACCATTTCAACTTTGGCAGCATTTTTTTTTATTGCCTTTTGTTTTTCTGTATATTTGTATGTTTTTTCTACTTAGTGTTCCATGAAATCCATATTAGGATACCCAGATAGGTGGATGTGATGGTGCTTGAAAAGAGATTGACTACAAGAGTGATTGAGATCCCTCATCAACAAAAAGTTTGGAAATTAACAACAATCTAGAATGCCAAAGTATGAAGAAATTTTATAATAGTTGTTCTCAGCTATAGTTCGAAAAAATTCAGAACAGCAAAACATCTTACACTCATAAACTCAATGTGCTTACTCTGAAGGAAAATGAAACAACATCATTAAGGTCTTGAATAGTCAAAATCTCAAATGTGCTTAGTTAACAAAGCTGTTGGTATGTTATAGATTCCAAGTTGATATTCAATCAAATGCAAACCATGGGTGGGTATGAAAATAGGGGAGAGGGCCCAGTAGTCGTGTGGGCTAAACGTGTGGGCTAAAGCGAGTGCTTAGAATATCATAGGACCTTCATTTTCTTTTTTGAAATGTGGACTAGCTTGTTATCTATCTATAACTAAGGTTTGGAGGTGTGATTCATCATGCAACTTGCCACATCAGCACATCTACTAAGAAGTGTCCAAAATTTGACTTTTTAAAGATTCGACTGAAACTTAATCATGGTACCCCTAGTAGTTGAACAAAAAATAATAATTTGTTGCTTGTAGAATATCATATTTTTATTTAAAATAAAACTTATATGCAACATAAATGGACCAAATACCTATTGGTAACCATAAATCTTTGTTATCTCTAGCTTGCATATAACACAAATAGACCAATAGTTGAACACAAAAAAACTATTTCTTGTTATAAAACAACACAATTATTTAAAGTACAACTTATATGAAACAAAAATAGACCAATAGTTGAACACTAAAACTTTTTGAAAAATCTTTCACATTTAATGGGAAAATACATGGTATTTATTGTGCTAACCTTTTATATTTGTGATAGGACAAACTATTAATATGAAATACTTCAATGCTTGCACAATGCTACCCCAATAGTTGTGCACATAAGAACAATATTTTTTCACTATGAGAACAATACTTGTTTAAATGAGTGTCTTCTTTTATTAAATGAGCATTTTATTTTATAAATGACACACTTATAGTGGATAGTTATAATATTTTATTTGAGATAAAAAAATATTTATTTCACTTCTTCATGAATGTATTTTTGCATAACATTTATAGGTTTTCATTTGTTCAAGTATGGGTCTATTTTGACCAACATTTGGTTATTTTTCTATTTACATGTGGACTATTTATTTATAATATATAGTATAAACATGCGATAAGACTGAGTATTATAAACACAAGTGCTATAACAACAATTGGACCCTACACAACTACTGGCCCCTCTCCCCTATACGATGTTGACTCAACAACTTACATATGTATAGCTTCACAATCATAGCTTATGAATACCCACATCCCTGAAGATTGTTTAAAGGATCTCTTAACTGCAGACAAAAAGCACTTTGGCACCATTTATGTAAATGCCTAGTATAGTTAAAAACAACACAAAATGAAATGAAATTATATTTTTGTCCACAAATGACCAAAGTCAACATACAACATGTTTCCTATGATAGAATAGGGTAAACATTTCACCAAGAGCATATTACAAATTACTTCAAAACAAACTTATTCAGTGAGGATGCAATTAAAATGTAAATACTAACTTCGCCAAAACCTAGATTCATATCACTTGGGTCTAAGACAGGTGTAGTGAATACCTCTATAATAATAACCTCTCTTGATGTATAAGCCCTTGAAAAATCTAGAATTGCTGAATGTTTGAAAATGGTTCATCCTTAGTTGGCTAAGACGATGTATTTCTTTAAAGGAAATTGAATATTTGGGAAACCTTTTGGCATGGAGACAAACCAAAATCAATTCTTAGGGCTTGTGGGTTCTCAATTGCTGCAATGAAGCACTTCAAGTGAGTTCTATTTAAAATTGGTTAGGGAGGAATGATTAAAATTTGTATTTGGACCATAGTTCCACAAAGTCTTAGGATGAGGGGATGGATGAATGGCGGGGGTAGGGGGCCTAAGGGCATAGATTTGGGGGTGGTGGCACAAACATATATAATACTTAAAAAAATAGTAATAAAAATATATAAGGAATAACATTTGAAACTTTGAAATATTTAAAACTTATTTAATATTACATTGAATGGATAATGAAAATGCCAAATAAACATATTTTTATAATATATTTAAAATTATGATTACATTCAAAAATATAATTGACCAATGGCCCAATGTTTCAAATCATCATTCATCCCCAAAGTTTGCACCAAATTCCTCATCCCTCAAACTGTTAGAGTCCTCAAGCTCAAAATCCTCCAAATCAATACCAACAAACTTGTCTATGGTACATCTTCAACTTGTGTTGGCTTCTTTGGCTCTACATCCCATTGTGTTGCTAGACTCTCCTTGTACACATGCATATTGTGGTCAGCGAGACACAAGGTAATATATGCACAAGTTTCTCTACTCTCCTAGAGGTAAGTTGATTCCTCTTAACATAGTTGATGAAACTATAAGTAGACCAATTCCTCTTAGCAACAAAAGAACTAGAAACTTGGGTCAACAAATGAATGGCTAATGTGATAGTCAAAGAATTAGGCCCATGACCAAAAATATGGATCCTCTTGTGCCAGCCTCTCTATCCATCATGGCCTATTTTCTCCACTTAGTACAAATGATGCTGGCCTATGTAGAATCATACATAGTTTGAATGGCCTTCATGAACCCCACTTTCACCTCAACATCTTGCATAGGAGTAATATTGCTCAACCTTTGCACATACTACTTCAGGTTCAATGTATAGGTAGCCATGTGCAAAGGAGCGTTGAGCTTCTCCCATGGGTGATGAATGCTTAGTTGAATGTGTTCATTGTAGAACACTAATGTGGGGTCTTTCTCTTCTACAATGGACTTCATTTGGCCAAGCATATTATCAATGCACCCATACACCTTTTCAAGGTTAGGTGCATTTGTATCTTCATATCTAATAACTTTGAAAATTGGAGTTATGATGGTAATATTAATTTTGCATCAACCCAAAATGTATGACTCGTCATCACCTCCTTCACCCTCCTTTAATTTGTCTTATAATTGGGCCATTGATTCCATTATGCTATTATCATCATTAATTGCAATACCTTTTGCAACTCAATCATCCTCTCCAAGAGAATGAAGTATGATGCATATCTAGTTTCCATAGGTTTCAAAAACTCCATTTTAGATAAGGCCTAAAAAGTGCAAGTGAAGTATGGTGGTTGTACATGAACATCTACACATCTCTCGCATCACTAACCGCATCTTTGATCCATCTTATTTTTTCCACATCCTCGAGTGTATTATTTATGGCACACACATGATAAGGAGTCTGTCAACTATGCTGGTAGGCTACCTCAATCAATTTCCTTGGAGCTTTACACACATATGCTACATCTTCCACTACTTGCACCACATTCTCAAGCCTAATCCCCTCAATAACATATCTAAGTATTTGGAATTGAAAAAATGTCCTTACAATACCCTAAACAATCAATAGCCCCAAGGAAGTAAGGGCCCTTTATACATGTGATCATGATTTTGATGAGTGGGTGATGCTTAATATTCATCCGCCCATCCATGATTATGTTGTATCCACTAATGAATTGGGTAGCTGTCATTTTATCCATTAGAATATTAATCTTGGAATAGTTCTTATCCAAGATTTTTGTCCTCAATTTTTTCTCCCCTAATGGCACATATGATGGTATTGCTCTAATTATTTTTTCGACAACCTCCTTATAATAAGGAGAGAGCCACATGGAATGGAATGCCATTGACAAACACTAATTTTCCAATTCCATCATCTACCTCATCTCTATTTTGCACATTGGATAACTCTACCATTGTGTTTGCAACATCGCTAGTGGCCATTCTATGTTTCCCTTTAGGCTCTAATGCAACTACCTATAAACTAATAGTAGGTCGAGCTAAAATTTATGGATCTAGGGTATTCCTAGTACTACTAGGAGCAAGAATATGAGCCTTCAATGGAAAAGTGGTAGTACAAGACTTTGGTCATTGAAATAAGCCCAAAATTTATTTATTTCAATTCTTTGTGCATTAACTCTTGTGATGTCGCCTTGAAACACAAGCTAACAAAAATGGCATTTCCATAGTCTAGTGCCCCTTTTTAATGAATAGGTTTTAGTTGTAATTTAGTGGATTTTTTTTCAAAGGCAATTTCTTATCAAAAGGGCCCTTGGAAAAATCCTTTAACATTTTGGAAGGGCAACTAAAAATTTCACTACCAATAGAACTAGATGCCTCATAACCCCCCACACATGTACCCGGTCTCTAATTGAACCTCTATAGGCTCGACATGTTCCTCTTCATCACTCATGGTGTGAGGAACTCATAATGACACTGTGAGAAACAAAACTCTTTGTTACCATACATGTCATAATGTCATTAAATTAATAAATAATAAATTATGCATAGGCTCAAGACACAATTATTTTCTTTTTTGTTTTTCTTACTTTAGGTTGCATGAAGTGTAGAACAAAGGATGCACAAAAATATGAATCCTTGTTTTTCAACCTTCATCAAACAAGGATTCCAATTTTGTTTTTCTTTCTTTAGGTCACATGAAGCACAAAAACAAAGGATACACAAAAGAATAAAACCTAATTTGAATTGTGAAACTAAAATTTAATTGTTAAATTTTTCATAAAAAAATTGTGCAAATTTCATGTCCCACCAAAATGCCCAGATCATTGTTGTAGACATCTAAATATGTCCATACTCGACCACACTTGAATTTACCCCATTCCATCTTTTAACTAATTAAATAATATTTATTTATTTAATTCATCCTTATCTAACTCTTACATTTATTTAATTATATCTAATATTAACCCCAAAACTTCCAACTAAATAAAGTAATTAATACCCACTTAATTAATTTATGTAGGCTAATTAACCTTCATTATCATTTTATTATTATTTAATTCCACTTCACCATTAATCCTTGTCCATTCAATCCTAGCCCTTGAATCCATATACATGGATCGAGATCTAAACTTGTCACCATGTGACAAGTGTCCTTACCTACGTATCCAACCCATTGCTTACACATGAGTGAGCATATGTCTCACACATGTGAGGCCACCCTACCTCTTACACATGTCATAGACATGTCTCTTTCATGTTCTTTCTGATGTATTCTCACACATGTGTGAGCACACCTTTCTCTTACACCTCTTTTCCAAGGCTAAGCCTCCACCATCTCATTCAATCTTGACCCTCCATTTAGTTAATGCATCTTGGCCATTTATTTACCCCATCAAAAATCTATAAATTGAGGCATTTGCTCTCATTTTACCAATCTTCATTCATCATATCCTTATGCTTATGTTTTATTCTATTAATCCCCAATCCCAACATCATGTTGTTGGTATAAACAACCACATTCCATTCAACTACAACATCATCAAGGAGCACATCAAGTAGACATGGGTGCATCTACTTCAGTTTTTTCCATGAGGTGGGAAAGATAAAGGAAAGGTAATTGTTCTTCATTTGCATTTATCTTCATATTTCTATCTTTTATCCTTTTAATCATCTTCATTTTGGCACGCCTAGTGGGACCCACATCCCTAAAACTAACCAAAAATTTGAGTTTTTTGTGAAGTTTTTTATATTGCAGATAACAAAATAGAGCCTTCCTATGTTTCAACGCCTTTGTGTGCGGGATCAACACCTCTATCATGTTGTAGCACCTACATTGATTTAACACCTACACAAACTGGTTCAACAACTCTGTTTTGTAGTTGTGTAGTTGTCCCACACCTGTCCAAGACTTGAAAAAGCAGAAACTACTAACATTTTGGTGCATGAACGCTTGTCAATTTTTTTTTCATCACTAGTTAGTTGTACTAAGATAGACTAGTGTAAATTAATCTTTGTTTATTGTGCTTGTGAGCCCTTCTTAAGTGTATGCTCTCTCCTCGCACCCTTGGGTGATCTTGGAAATCAAAAGATTAAGTTGGTCTCTTTTTTTTTTCTCTTTTTGTATCATTGTAACCTAAGTAACCCAACATGTGTATGGTCTCCCCTTACGCTTCATGTGATCTTGGGTGATCAAAAACACTTGGATCATTCATTTTAGGAGACTTGCTTAAGGATTTCATCACCCTAAGGGACGATTTTAAAATAACTCCGATGTTATAGAAAAGTATAAATAATGAGAGGTGAATCAAAAGACACCTCTCTTGAAACTAGGATCTTGTCATTCTTGGCTAAGCCCCCAAGAACTTTATACCTTGGGGAAGTGAAGGTGGAGAGTGGGTTATCCACTCTTCTTGACTGTTTGATATTATTGTCTTTCATCTATGGATTTGGCCTCATGTGCCCTTGAGGCATTTGGAGGACTCCCTAGCAACCTTGTTAATCTTAGTTTAAGACCATTCAACCTTAATTTATTATGGTGTAGGCTACAATATCATGCCCAAAGATACCATGTACTTTCTCTTGTTGAGGTGATAAATATCCCTTGGTAGGACCTTGTCCTTCTAAGGTAAGGAGTGTAAAGGTGGTACATAAAATTTGCATACCCTAGTTACCCATTCATTTGAAGGTATTAGCCTTTCGTTGGTGGGATCACATTAAGTTTACACTCCCACTTGAATAATTATAGTCTTGTGGAAGTGCTTGGCGTGTCTTCTTGTCCAAAACCAATGCTACCTATCAATCTAACTCCCTCTCAATCCAATTTATTTGATTGGTGTTTTCAATTCCACCCCTTAGTCAAGTAAGAAAAAACCTTCAATCCAAAATCTACCATGCAGTATTTTCCTCCAAATACTTCATCCATTCTTCCAATCTAATCCTTAGTCCATCCAAATCACCCTAAACATTTTGAAAACACAAATAGGATCATAGTTCAATGCTTGAGCCTATTCTAGCACCTAAGATTCACCTTTTGGTGCCTAATTAAGCCTATTTTAGCACTTTTGCTGGTTCAATGCCTAAGCCTATTTTAGCACCTAAGATTCACCTTTTAGTGCCAAAGTAAGCCTATTTTAGCACTTTTTTTAGTTCAATTCCTAAGAAGGCTATATTAGTGCCTGCGAATACCCCATACAAAACCACCTTTCAACACCTAAGTCTTCTATTTCAATGCTTGAGATGATTCAACACCCTTGCATTGTGCTTTAGCACCTCTACTATTTCACCAAAAAGCTCAAACTTTTGATTCCACAATTTGATCAACTCCACCCAACAAGATTTATATTTCATCATTAGTGACCTTAGATAGGCCTAGTTGTACAATCAACCATCCAAAAACTCTAAACATCCCTAAAAAAACCCTAAACATCTCTAAACATCATTAAACAACCATCTACCATCACTAACCATCCCTAATCACCCTAAACTTATCCTAAAGCATTCATCCATTTTGAAAACACAACTAAGGTCTCTATTAGCACATATGTAAGCCTTTTAGCATCTCTAATAAGCCTTTTAGCGCCTTTGAAAGCCTTTTAATGCCTCTGATAGGCCTTTTAGCACCTCTGCATGCCTTTTAGCACCTCTGATATTCCTTTTAGAATCTTTGTACCTTTTTAGATAGTTCATTTAGCTTACCAAAAATATTTATCCAAGCCCTTGGACCCCTATACATGAGGGATCACATATTTCCCCTCACATCCCCTATCATTGGGGTGGGTGTCCCAAACCCCTTTGGGAAACCAACTATTTTCTTTTAATCATCCTTAACCATTCTAATAATTCACCCTCAAATCATCCTAATCATTCACCCTCATCATCCCTAACCATCCTCATCAACCCAAATCACATCCCTAATCACCCTCATCATCCCTAATCACCCCTAACCCCATTCTCCATATTCATCATTTAGTCCTAGTCTTCTAATCCCCAATGCATTTCTAACCCATCATCCTAATTTCTATCCTCATCCAAACCCAAATCCTCCTCCAAATATAATCTTGACCCTCATCAACCACATCCTAATCCACCTTTCAAATCACCCTTTTATCCCAAATATGAGTTTAACCAAATCCAAAATGTGAGCTTTAATAAATCCCCCATCCAATTCAACTTATCCTTATCTAATCTATCTCAATCCCATTTCACCCATCCCAATCCAATCCAACATCATGTCTTGTTTCTATACCTCCCCACCAATCCTTGATGATGATGAGGTTCATCTTGTTGACCGACCCAAATATGATCCTTATGAGGATAATAAGAGTTTTGTTTATCAAAAGGAACTATCTGCATCCACAGGTTTCATCCTCACCAACTACTTCAACAATGACAAAGATTCCATGCTTAGATAATTCCTTAGCATTGGTACTAAACTTCCATCCTCCCCACCTTAATTCAATCCCAATCCATCTCCTATTGCTTACCCTTCCCATTCCTTTGACAAGGTAAACCAACCATCTATCCAAAATTTCCCTCCAACCCCATCCACATCCCAAATCACATCTCCAAATCCTTTTCAACATCCTAATCTTCATCCTCAAGTTACCAATCTATGGAAATCTCCACTTCTTACTCCACTTACTCATCTCCCACATCCTTACAATCCAAATCACCCCAATCCTAAAAATTGACCTCATCCCAAATCTCCCATGACTTCCTCCAAGGACTATTAGTCATGAAGCCTTAATCCCATCCTCCAAACGAAGTGGCACAATATTCCCATGCCATGCATCCACCTTCATCCCATCCACATTAAGATAAAAACCAATTACCTAAACCTCATGAATCTCCTATCCCTCCATCCACCCAAGTTGAAGAGTCTATCCAACCTCCATCACCTCTTACACCATCCATACCGAATGAACAATGTCAATCCCTTGATCCAAAGCATGCTAACATAGATTCCCCTCCATATCAAGAGAAAATCACACCTTCTATCCAATATAATGCTCCTCTCCCCTCTTAAGATCAAAGTATGCCTCCCATGCCATCTCATGATCCCTCCCCAAGTCAAGATCAAAGCACATATTCTATCCCATAGAACAATCCCCTCCCCTCTCATGATCAAGGTACCCCTCCCACTCCATGTTATGATCTTGTTCCATCTCCAAATCAAGAGAAAAATATCCCTTCCATCCCATCCCATGATCCTATCCCCTCTCATGATCCCCTCCCATACACTCCATCATGTGATCCATCCCCAAGTCAAGATCAAACCATCCCGTTATCTCCATGCCATGATCCTAATCCTCCACAAGATCCCATCACCCCTATCCAAGCTACCCATGAACCCCATAACTATCAAATGGGTTCCACCACTTTCATCCAATCCAATTTACTCCAAGAACCTATAATTCCTTCCATATCACACCCCCCACCAAATGGATTCGTGTCTTGCTTCTAATTTAACAAGTATCCTATTGCCAAAAGGATTAAATGTAAAACTATGCATTATTAAGGAAAAGGGTTAGGTCTCCATGAGCAAGGCATATTAGAACCCATCCAAATCCAAGAAAATCCTAATTTTCATTGCCTTGGCTATCAAGCTCAAGACATTGGTACTCCTAAATCTCACATCCTTCCATTTAAGTCCAAATATTCATATCCACCATCCTCCAAATCCATCTTGGGTCCTTATATTCTGAAGAAAAATCCTTCATCCCTTCCATCTATTTTGGGTTCCTATGTCTTAAAATCATATCTTTCATCCCTTCCATGCATTTTAGGTTCTATGTCCCAAAACCAAGTCCTTCATCCCTTACATCCATCTTGAGTCCTTACATTCCATGACCCATCACTCCTATTCCATAGTCCCACTATCCTATTTATCCATCACCTCAAATCCCAAATCAAGATCAACAAAGGCACACATCCTTGAATCCTTTGCAAAATCGTACCTATATACACCCATCCATCAAGTCTCCATGTCATTCCTCTCCATCCACCAATCACATTGCTCTTGGAAGTAATTTGGATGCCAAATATAAAAATCATCAATCCAAAAATCCATATAAATCCAAGAATCATCATGTGCCATGAAAAAAGACATATTAAAACAAAGACAAATATGATCCAAAAGAAAAAGCTCAATCTAGAAGGCCACAAAGGCCTATCAAGAAAAAGTAAAAAACCATGTGGATTCCCAAACTTCTCATAGAATCCATGCATCTCAAAGAACAATCAAAATTGGAATCCAATCACTTCACCCACTCTTAAGTCTTCCAATTCTTCATCTTAAAATCTCTCATATTCTAAATCCTTTTGGGGCCCCTATGTCCCAAAATCCATATCCACTCCATCTAATTATCAAAATTCAAATCCACTTATCCTATACAACTCCACCACCCTTCAAGGTGTGTGCCAATGTTGATCTTTCCAACATTTCAATCCATTCTTCCAAAATTATTCCAACTGTCCATCCACTATCCAAAATTCATCCCTCATCCTCCTCCTTTAATCCAAGTCCTTGCATAAATCCATTTTATCCCCTTTGCTATCATTTTACCAATTTCTATGAGCATACCTTTTCTTTCCATAGTCAATTATAAAACTTTCTAATTGGATATCATACATGGAACTGGACACTTGGGTCCTCTCTCCATCTCCATCCACGATCTTCCAAATCCACCTATCCACATGCTTATCCTCATCATTATCCATAATTTCTATTCCATATACCCAAAAATGAAAAAAATAAAAAAGAAGTAAAGAGAGGTGGATGATGATGAACAAGGGCTCTAAGATGCTAGTCTGCTATGCACGCGGGTTTGAGGAGGCCTGCGCTACCTAGTGAGGCCACACCTCTTCTCCTCTTCCGTGCGTAGGGTTGTACGGGAAGCGGTTGGGGGTCTCTCCCTTGTGTGCGAAATTTAGCTTTCTTTTTCTTGGTGTTTAGTTTTTGTTTACTTCTCTTTTCTAGGTTTTTGTCGATGCTTGTTGGCTGTGTGTGCTTGCTTGGTGTGTGGTGCGCTGTGCAGGTTGCATGGCTCCTACAAGGGGTCTGGGGAACCCCCATATGGTCTCCTTCAAAGATACTATCGTCGATGGAGATGCTCCATCTTCCGACCATGTAGATGCTACAAATTTCCTCTTGCATGTGGCAGAGGAGTTGAAGATTAATCAATCTCAGGTAGTTCATCCAAAACCCAATGGGTGTTTGGAGAGATGTAAGGATCACCCGATTGTGGTGATCAAGCCAGATTCAGTGGCTGAAGATGTTCTTTATTTGTTTGAGCATGCACTCATTTGCAAGTTCATGGGGGTCAAAATTTCTTTTCCTTTTCTCAAAAATTGGGTCCACACAAATTGGAATCCTGAAGGAGATTAGAAGTTATTTTGGGAGCCAATGGGTATTTCTTCATGGTTTACTCGTAGATTGTTGATTATAATGCAATTTTTGAAGGAGGTCCATATTTCACAACCAGGAAGGTATTTTTATCAAACCCTGGCATTTGGGTTTTGATCCTTCTAAAGAGATGTCAAGGATTCCGGTTTGGATTTGCCTCCCCCGCCTTTCGATGGAGTTTTGGCAAAAAGACATATTGCACTCTATTGCAACTATTTTAGGGAAGCATTTGGGGCCTTCTCGCTAGACTCTCGAATGAAGGGTAACTTATTTTGCTCGTTTATGCATAGAAATCAATTTAAATAATCCTTTACTAGAGTTTCTTGAATTTAGGCTAGGAGGTATGTGCTAGATTCAATAGGTGGATAATGAGGCCCTTCCTCTTTATTATCGTACTTGTCATGAATATGGACACTTGCAAAGGAATTATCCTAAGTTACATGCCAAACCCCAACAACCCCTTCTTGGTGGGCAAGAAAACTTTTCCAAAGCAAAGGGAAAAGCTCCAGTTCATAATGTGGAGCCTAATTCAAACCGGTTTGTACCGGTAAAAACCCAATTAGAAGCAAAATTTTCAAACTGTTAAAAAAAATCTACACTCAGAGATGCCTCTGATAATAGATTTGATGTTCTTGAAAACTTTGAAGAGTTGGATTCGATGGAGCATGATCACAACTTTGGGACTCAGTATGTTCAAGGCTCAATTGCTATTGGGCATTCTCTTCTTGTCCCTACTCCACCAACTGATTTGAATGAAGCCCTAAAGGAACCACCTATTAATTCTACGCCCCCATTTGAGCAGGAGGCTTCTAGGCCGGAGACTGTAGGGATTTAGGTGGAGGATTTAACTCCTAACCCCTTGGAGGAATTCGCTCATCAGATTATAGGCATTGATAGGCTCAACGAGTAGGAAATGGAATATAGGGTTAAAGAGGATGGGAAGAAGACCGTGCCTCTCTTAGGAATCCACCAAAAGAGCTTAAAGAAAGTGACTAGTGAAAAGATTGCTAAAGTTGGAAGGAAAAAGAAGTTGGAGAAGATGAAGATTATGGGAGAGTCTTTGGTTGAATATGGTGTTGTCAAGACATTAGATTTCCATTTTTCTTCCTCTCATAAATGATTGTGATATCCTGGAATGTGAGGGGTTTGGGTAGCATCCCTAAACAAAAGGCTACTTAAGATTTAGTCCATAATCACAAACCTGATATTCTTTTTATTTAGGAGACCAAGCTCCATGTTGATGATATGATGAAGTCTGCTTCCAAACTTTGGAAGAGGGATCAATGTCAATGTGTTGGATCTCAAGGCTTTGTAGGTGGTATGGCATGCATATGGGACCCTTGCAAGATTTTTCCTCTTTGGTGGATGGCTAGAAGGAAATACTTATCTTCGTTAGCTTCTTGCTTTGATTCTAGAGCGGTGGTTCTTTTCACCAATGTGTATGCACCTAACGATTTTCTTGGTAAGATTCTACTCTAGTCCCACGTCATATTTATTTGCTCTCTTGCTCCTTCTTTCCCTTTGATTTTAGCAGGAGATTTTAATTCTATTTGTACCTTGGAGGAAAATTTGGGGCGAGTGAGCCACTTGAGGCATTTTTCTTCCTTTGCTTCAAGACAATATTAAACTCCTTAATTTAGTGGATGTTCTTCCCATTAATGGGATTTTTACCTGGTACAATTGAAGATGTGGGGAGGGTTCTATTTTTGAGTGGCTAGATAGATTTCTTTTCTTTGTTGAATGGATTGGGAATAGTTGGTCTTCTTCCTCTAAGATCCTGGGATGGAAGGGGTTAGATCATTGGCCAATTAAGTTTTCCTCATCTCATTTTTCTATGGTTAAGCAACCCCCTTCAAATTTCAGCTAATGTGGCTTAGGGATAATAGTTTATATCATCTTGTGGAGTAGTGGTGGGTTGAAGGAAGGCCTACCTTTGGTACTTCTATGTTTTCTTTCTTCAAGAGGCTTCAATTTGTTAAATTCAAATTAAAAAATGGAACATGATAGTTTTTTGCATCCTCTTTCAAAGGCGGAAACAAGTTAGGATTAGCTTCATAGCATCGGTTTCAAAATCAAGGAAGAGGGGATTACTAAAAATTTTATTCAAGAAGAAACCAAATGTTCTAGAGAACTTGTTGAATGGGAGCTTCAAGAGGAAATTTTTTTGGAAACAAAAGTCTCGGGTTGATTGGCTCCAAGAGGGCGATATGAATACTACTTTCTTTCACAATTCGGTAAAGGCTAATAGAGGTGGGAATATTATATCTTCTCTCATGTCAAATTAGGGGGAATAGATGAATTCACTTCAGGATATTTCTGAGGAAGTGGTTCATTTCTTCTCATCTCTTTTCTCAAAAGATGCTTCTTCGACTTTGGAGGAGGAGAATTTGGTTTTGGCTTGCATCCCCTCTTTGGTTTCTGTGGAGATGAATAACTCTCTTCTGGTGCCCATTTCTTTGACATAACTTGAGGATATTTTCTTTCATATGAAGAAAGGTAAGGCCCATGGGCCTAATGGATTTCCCATTGAATTCTTCTAAGAATTTTTGGATATCATCAAAGTGGATTTGTTGGAGGTGGTTCAGGAGTCTTACACTAACAAGTAGATGCTCAAGGCTATAAATTCTACTTTTCTTGCTTTAATTCCTAAGAAGGAGGAGGCCAATTCCTTAGACTCCTTTTGGCCTATTGTGTTGTGTAATGTGACCTACAAGATTATCACTAAGTTGATTGTTGAAAGACTGAAGAAGTGCTTGGATCCCTTGATCTCCAAGGAGCAGGGTGGCTTTGTCAAGGGTAGGAAAATTGTGGATTGTGTTGTGGTGGTGGCTAAAGCTATTCACTCCATGTCTTCTTCCAAGGAAAAATCCATGTTCATCAAATTTGATATGTCTAAAGCCTATGATAGAGTTAGATGGTCTTTCCTTCAATGCCTACTTTTGGCCTTCAGGTTCCACGTAGAGTGGGTTTCTTGGGTTGTGAGTTATGTGACCACTTCTTCCTTTTCTTTTCTTATCAATGGTTCTCCCAAACCTATCTTTTTTGCTGGTTAGGGGCTCAAACAAGGGGATCCACTTTCTCCTTATTGATTTATTCTAATGGTTGAAGGTTTTGGGAAGCTGTTGAAGCAATTTAGGGATAGAGGATCCATTCATGGCTGGAGTGGGGCTCAAGGGTTGGAAGCGAAAACTCATCTCCAATTTGTTGATGACATTGCTCTTATGAGTGTTGCCAAGATTGAGGAGGTAATCAAATTTATGAAGGCTTTGGATGTGTATTTGGCTACTTCTGGTCAACAAATTAATGAGGGTAAGTCTCAAATTATTTTTTTCAATACTTATGTTTTGATTCAGCATACAATTGCCAACATTCTCCATTTTCAGCTTGGTAATCTTCCCTTGGATTATTTGGGGATCCCTCTTTATCCTAGTACCTTGAAAAGGAATGGCTGGTAGAAGATATTGGATAAATTTCTCTCTAAGTCAATCACTAGACCTTTAGATGGTTATGTTTAGTTGGTAGGGTGACTCTAGTGTCATTTTTCCTTCAGGCTCTTCCTTTGTACAAGTTCATGGTGTTGTATGCTCCGAAGAGTGTTCTCAAGAATTTTGATTCCCTTACTAGGAAATTTATTTGGGTAGGTAATTTTGACATTCAAAAATGGAGTTTGGTGAGTAAGGAGCAAGTTTGTAAACCAAAAGAGATTGGTGGGCTTGGGATTAGGCAGATAGAGCAAAATAGTCTTGCCTTGACAATGAAACTTTACTGGAGGTGGTCTAAGTTTCCTGAGCAACGTCAGGTGAATATTCTTAATTACAAATACTTAGGAGGAGTGGCCAGCAAGGATATCCCACATATTGATTTATTTGGTAGAGGTTCTTTGATTTGGAGCACTAATAAGTTTGGTTCAACTCTCATTAAGGAGGGTCTTTTCTAGATCATTTGGAGGGGGGAGTAGGCTCTTTTTTGGACTGACTCTTAGGATGACCATCTTCCAATTCTTACTTCTTACCCTCATCTTCATGCTTTAAGTGAGGATTTTGAGGATGTTGGTTGGTCTTGTGGACACCGAAAAAGTATCCCTTTTTCCTTGCTTGATTTGGGATTAATTGATGATAAATTAGACTTAATTTGTCCTTGGTCTAGTGTTCTGAGGTGTTTTAGACATCCATATTAGGTCTTGTACCCTTGCAAATTGAATAAAATGCATGTCTTGTAAAGGTGTTGTGAAGTGTTGCAAATAACTTTCACATTTTTCTAGACTTTTATTAAGCATCTAAGTCTAATGGACCTATTTTCCCTAATTCAATGTTATAAAATGTATATAATTGTATTTTCAAATCAATCTAGGAGGCTTGTAAATTAAATCTAATTCTAAGCTAGTGTTGTAATGTGTTTTACACATTCACATTGGATGTTGTGCCTTTCTAGGCTATGTGGACCTCATTTTAGTGTTGTAAAGTGTATTTAATCACACTTTCACATTTAAATTTGTGCCCCTAGCTCTAATTGCACTTTACATCATCTTTAATAGGCCCCTATGGCCCCATATTGTGCATCCCGAGGCTTATTTTGATCAAAGACTTGACTAGAACAACATAAAAACTGAAATTCTTCACTCCTCGACAATCTAGCTAGAAAAAGAGCCCCCGTGGGACAAAGTTTCCCATCTGGGTGAATTAGTCCCATCCAAGTGGGACTAAGTTTCCAAGCCTAGTGACTTAGTCCCATTTGGGCTATTTTCGAGGTTCAGGTGGGAAAAATTGGATTTCAAGTTTATTTTTCCTTCATATGCTACCTTGGGGATCAAATTAATAGGCATTTTAGATGGATTTCCTATATAAACAAGCTTATAAACCCTAATTCATTAATCTAATCATTTTAATTCATCATTCATCATCTCTCTCAAGTCAAGCAAGCTAGGGTTTTAACATTTCAAGTCATCAAGATAGTTTTTTCAGACATTCAAGGGTTGATTCTTCATCCATTGTTGCAGAAATTCAAGATCTCTCATCATGGAAAGTTTCTAATCCCTTCATTTCATGTTCATGCTTCATCTTATTTCTTCACTTGGTTTAATTACCTAAAAGGGATTTGACCAAGGCAAAACCCTATTCCCTAACATTCAACATTTTTCTTTCTTTCATCGTGTGTTTGCAGATTTAGGTACCTTGAAGGCTTGGAAATCATTGAAGGATAATTTTCAAAGTTTTTGAATACATCTCCTTGTTGGCTAAGCCAAAATATCAATAAGAAGTCACTTATAGTGCCAAAAAATAGAGTTTTAGAACTAGACACTTAGAGGAACAAAAAGTGCAGACCGAGGGATTTCGTTTCCACTTTTGGATATTCAAAACATCAAAAGTGGACTAAGTCACCAATAGTGGAAAAGTAGTCCCACTACACATTTTTTTTAGAGTTTTTTGTAGATGTGGATACCCATTTGGTTGAAATGGGCTACGGTGCACTTTTCCAGATCTGGGACTAGGTCGCCCAGAATGGCGTAAGTGTCCTAGTAGGCCAAATTTTTAGGATCAACAACATTTCCAATCTCCATTCCAGTCTACAACACATTTCTAGGTGCACCTCTTCAGTTTCATTCATTTTTATTATTGTTTGTTTACATTTCTAGGTCTTTTTGCATACATCATCGTGTTTTCAAACAAGGTATTTCTTTAGTTTTCATTTAATAATCAATATCTTTTTCCAATTTTTTTCATTTAGATAATTTCATTTAGCATGTTTCCATCATACTTACATTAGTTTTGAGTGGGGACATTGCCCGTTTTGGCTTGCCTCTCTCCTTTTAGGTGAAAAACACTAGAAGTGTTATAGAGTCCCTCTTTTTCCACATTTTGGTGAACCCATTTTTAAATACCTTATTTTCCCATCCTCACCATAGATCTAGCTTTTATTTAATTTTCATTAGTTAATTGACATTAGGGTTTCTAACACAAGAGGATGAGATCATAGAAATTCCTTCCTTAAACATCACCTATTTTTAAGCCTGTTTGTTGCCCTTACATATCTATATCACTTGGTTGAGTTTTTGTAACTTTATTTCCCTAAATTAGCTCATTTCATGCATTGTTTAAAAATTTTCATTTCAAATTGGTCCTAATAAAAAAATTACTTGTTTCACATCTGTAAATTGCATTTCATCATTTCATTTTAAGTCTCGCTTTCACTTTTCCATGATAGCAAAAAGATGTGGCTTTGATAAAAATGGATTGCATAAATACAACATCCCCTCTTCTGTTTAATTTTGATTACAACAATGAGGTCAGATTCAAACCATTGACACAATCTTTAATTTAATTTCCCATTGGTGCGAATGGTCATCATAATAATCATACTTGACTACCTCTCCTATTAGACGAAGGTATTTTGGTGAAATCAAATACAAGTGCTGAAGGTCTTGATTGTCCTCTCCTCTTCCCCTTTGGAATGAACACAAGAGGATGAGATCATAGAAACCTTCCTAAACATCATTACCTAGGTCCTTCTCCTAGATCATGCAAAGAGGATAGGATGGTGTTAGAAGATATACCTATTAAAATTCATGAGAATTTTGACAATCATAGTGTGTCATTCTCTTGATGCCTCCCCCACTCGTGATGAATCTCCTTTACAAAATTTAACCATGAATGAACATATTATAAGCTCTCTTACTAGGGTAGCTAATATGGCACAATAGAATAAGACCTTAGAGAAAATGGACACTCAAATAGAACCTTCTCCTAATCATCCCACTATTGATAATCCCATCATTGATCATTCCCCTACTTTAGATGAAGTCATTTTAGAAGAACCAACCCTTGAATGTCAAGAACATGTGGTTTGTAGTTCTCCTAAAAAATCTCCTCCTAGGGCAGATATCATGATGCAAGACAAGGATAAAATTAACAATAATGATATTATCCCCTTAGAAGAACATAAAGAAACCATGTTACACTTTCATTCGCCAAGGGATGTTAATATTATTCAATCTCAACTCATCCTTTACCCCCTTCACACAAGCAAAAAACTCAAAAAAAACTCAAACTTGTCCTTTACCCACCTAAAAATAATGTTTCATAGCAATTGAGTCATAATACCATTGCTCATACACATAACACTAGTAACAATCCCCAACCACCACAACTAACCCTGACACTCTTAGCTAATCCTATCCTATCTAACCCTATCTTACCAGGTCCTCCTTGTGGAAAGGAGTATGATCTTGTCAAGCAACTTAAGAATACTCCTACTAAGATATCATTGTGGGACCTTATTCAAACCTCTCCTCACTATCACAACATGATTCAAGCAGACTTGCAACAAGTTCTTGTCCCTTATAATGTGCAAACAAATGACATATCAGCCACGATTCATGGAATAAAAACTGATATTGTTTTCCACCAAAGTGAACTCCCCTCTTTGGAAGTGAAAACGCAAAATGATGTTGTAGTTAGGGAAAATTATCTTGGGGAAAATACATAAAATAATAATAATTAACCCTAACAAGCACAATATAGCACAAACTATCATGAAAATCAAAATAAGAAAGCAAAGCAAATCGATCTCCAAGCTAGGTTTGATTTATCTCCATTGCTCTTCTCCACCTGCATGAGAATGCAATATTTTTAAGGATTGAATGGTTTGATATGTTGATTTTGATTGCTCATTTTTGTAGCATTACGATAAGTTGGAGATGATAGAGGAAAAATAGATAAATAGATGAGCAAATTGGAGGAAATTTTGGTAGTGTGAACACTAGATGTAGATTGATTAAAATGGCCTGTGAAAGGCTAGATTTATAGGAAAGAGTTGATTTGATTCGATGACCAAGATTAAAATTTAATTGTGAGATGTGTATGGCTAGGATTAAAAGTTGATTTTAGTGCCTATGATGCACATTAAGTGGGCTATGACATGAGGCTAAAACTAGGATGTGAGGGAATACGTGGGTTTCTTTTATTTATTTTGGAGAGAAAGATGCCTATGCCATACAATGAAGTGGGGCTAAAAATAGGATGTGAGGGGGAATCTCATAATTTAAATAATAAAATTATTTAAATTATGTGTGCATGTGAATAGTTGTAGTCATGTGACACATGCTACAATGTGGTAATAAGTGAGGGATTAATTCAAATATATTTAATTTGAATTATTTTGAGACATGTGAAGGGGAATTAATTAAATACATGAGATTTATTTAATTAATTGTGAAGGTGATTAAGTGGAATAAATGGGATAAGTGGGATAATGCAATGACCTAGGGTACAATATTACAAGATGTCTTACAAAGTCGTGTATTGACTAGGTAATGTTATGACATGGATAATTTTGGGTGTCTACATTTTTCCCCTCTTTGAGATGATGTTTGAGATGATGTGATTTATATCAAGTAACATCATTTCAAATAAGCTAAGGTATGGATAGAGGAAAAAAAAATGATGCCCCAGACACTTGAGGAAGTGAGGAGTAAGATGAATGAAGAAAAGGGATGATAGAAGAATATGATGATGCAAAAAATATGAAGAAATGGGATGATGATATAGGACATGATAATGATGATGATGCCCCCTTGATAGGATAGGTGTGTTGGAAAAACATGGGTATGCTCTTGAAATGAATGAATGAAATCATACAGGAGGGATAAGATGAATGGTACAAGATAGGTACTGGATGAAAGAGAAGAATGACACACTATGTTGCAATAAAGTGAGCAATCATATGTTTGATATAGCACTAGATGTTATGCACCAAGGTACAAGGAACAAGGTGACGATGTGTCTTGTGCCCCAACATAATACAACCTTGTCTAGATAGAAGATATGAGTATTAGTTGGGAGTGATTCAAATTCGATACAAATGCAATATAAAAATGATAACACACACAAGAAGGAAAGCAAGCATACACAAATGATACAAAAACAAACAAGGTATTGCCCCTGTCAAGCTATAAAATGATGATTAATTGATTGATTGATTGATGATGATGATAGTGTTGTCATTGTGGGGAAT
Source organism: Sequoia sempervirens (assembly GCA_007258455.2). Lineage (NCBI taxonomy): Eukaryota > Viridiplantae > Streptophyta > Pinopsida > Cupressales > Cupressaceae > Sequoia > Sequoia sempervirens. The sequence goes on from VDFB02026320.1 coordinate 79,557,223, forward strand.
GATATATCCCTAAATCAAAACAAGGATGATTGATTAATTGATTAATTGATTGGGTTTGCAACAAGATTAGGATCAAGACCAAAGGATGTGATTAGATAATTTGGAAAGATTGATTAGCTTGGTTGGTATGGATTAAGGATTGACTTGCATTTGGGTTATTGCTTGGAATGCTTGAAGATGATTGATTTGAAGATTTGCATGATGATTGATGAATTGAATTGAGGAATTGATTTTCTTGGAATGATTGATTTGAAGATTTGGATGATGATTGATGACTTGAATTGAGGAATTAATTTTCTTGGAATGATTTAAGTTGGAGCAATTTGATTAGAGGATTGTTTGATTGATAATTTGAAGAATTTGAATTGATGTGTTGAATTGATTGGAAAAAGTGATTTGGTTTGATTTTATTGCTTGGATTTTTGTTGGCTATTTGATTTTTTTTTTTGGGGAACTTTTCATTTTTGTATTTTGAGGATATTTTGATTTTTGTATTTTTGAAATGTTTTGATTTTTTTGGATTTTTCAAAATATTTGATTGTCTTTTTTGAGAACCTTTTTCCAATTTATTTTGTATTTTTTAAGGACTTTTTTGAAATGTTTCAAGATGTCAATAGATGAAAATTTGGGTAGCCTTTGTGCTAGATACCAATGACAAGGGAAAACCAAGTCTAGGTGCAATGCGATAGATGGGATTGATGGATGAAAGGGTGGGTGATAGGATAAGGGATAAAAGGCACATGATAGATGGATGGATACAAATGATAGGTAATAGTGAATGGAATGGATGTATGCATCATAAGAGAAAAAGGATGTGATTTCCAAAGACTATGTTGAATAGAAATAACATGCCCCATTCTAGGTATAATACTTAGGATTTTTCATGACAAAGCTTATGAAAATAGGATAATGATAGGCTTGTTTGGAAGGATGAGGTATATCAAAATATATCCAAAGCATGTTTCAATATTTTTTGCCCTATTTTTATCAAAATAAAAAAGGAGGAAGAGAGGATGAATGGACTCAATATGATAAGTATGTGGGTATGATGGCCAAGGATGATAAGATAGGGGATGGTAAGATAGGATAAAAAGTGATATGATAGGATGAGACAATGTGCCCCCAAGTGTAAGTGACATAAAAGATCAGCCTACACATGATGCTTGTTTGCTAGGTTTTCATCATGGTACTTATCCAGGACTCCTGTTTACCAGGATTTCACCATTGGATGAAGGGATTTCTCTTTACTTTACTTTTTTCTTTTTTCTTTTTTGACTTTTTTGAATTTTTTGAATAGGAGAAAGATAGGAGGGACTTAAGTATCTAGTTCCATGAAAGGTGATAGTCCCACTAGAGATGGATGTCATTTCATGGACCATGTCAAGTGTTCTCATAGATGTTGGTAACGAATTTCATGAGTGTGAGATGGATTAGGTAGGTGGCGGGTTATGAAAGGCTAATGCAAGGATGGATGGGGAATAGTGGATTGTATAGGACTTATGCAAAAGGATGGATGAAATGTTTATGCAAAAGTATGGACTATAGGAAGGTGATTGGGAAGATATGTAGGATAGTAGTTGAAGGATGGGGAGATGGAGGTATGTGGGAATGGAATCATGACCAATGGTTGCACACCATGTTAAACATTGAATCTTTTGATGGAAAGGTGGTGTAGGAATCAATGAAAATGTTTGCTTAGGAGATGGTTGAAAAAGTGCTTTAAGTACCCACATAGACTTAGTATTTTTATGATTTTTGCTTTGTTGGTGGGATTTTTTAAAGGAGTGGGATTTTTGGATGGAAGAGGATGGTTGGGATTTTTTTGATTTGAATGCCTCATTTGACTTGATTTATTTTTGCTTAGGTACCCAAACCATTTTGTTTTTAGAATTATCTTTTGAAGGTATGTGATTATGCTTTTTGGATGTACTTGGCCTTGAATTTTTGAAATTGTATGCTAAGGCATTAGGACCTTTAGGATTTTTGACTTTATGTGTAGAGGAATCTAAATTTTTATTTTGGAATCCCTTAGGTTTGGTGGAATGAGTGGAAGCCTTATGTTTAGACAATGTGTGCATTTGTTGGTCATGATTGGGATTTTTCAAGGATTTTTGGGTAGGTGGATAAGGGAATTGGATAATGGAGATATTGGGTGTTGGGAGTAGTGGAGGTAGATTAGATGGAGGGATATTAGGTGTTGGAAGCAATGGTGGTAGAGTGGATGGTGGAAGGTGTATGGTCACATTATTTTGCAATTTTTAAGATGATGGAGGTGGAATCACAAAAATGTTTTGGGTGTATGATAGGGCTTATGATGGAAGGAGGTGGGATTAGGATGCATGGAGGAAGTACCAAAAACTTGAGATTGGCATCCTTGGGGTGTATATCCAAGGCGATAAGAGTGTGGAGGGACCTTGACATGTATTGACTCCAAAATACCTTGTTCATAAAGGCCTAAGCCTTTACCTTGATGGTTCATGTTTTGAAGTATGCAATGGACAATGGGACTAGGTGTGTTTTGGACACTAGAATTGAGTTCATTATTAGATGAAGAAGGTGAAGTGGCTAAAGGTTGTTTCTATCCTAAGGAGGAATATTCATGGATGAAGGTGGATAGACCAATAGGATATGATGGTGGACTTGAGGTGGGATTGATAGTTGATGTGGAAGGATCATTAGGATCTTTATTATGTTCATGTAGATCCAAGTTATTTCTTTTATCTTCTATGTGTGCTTGGGAGGCACATGTCTCATCATGACAAGTGAAAGTTTTTGGATCATGGAGAGGAATAGGTGAAGGTGCATTTTGGATATCTTTCTCATGGATAGGTATAGATCAAGTTGCTCATAGATAGATTCTTCATAGGAAATATCTTGATTATAGAAAATATATAGGTTATGGATAGGTTGGATGAAAGTGATTTGATCTTGATTAGGACTAGGGATTGATGTTTCCACATGCTTGGGAGTAGAATTTTGATATAACTCTTGGGTTGCTTGAATGAAAGTGGAAGGGGAATGACTCTTGAATAGGCTCAAGAAGGAGACTACATGATGGGGTTATACGAATGGGCATGATGTTTGAATACTCTTTGGTAGGTTCAAACATATGAGTTGGATAACATGGGAATGTTTGATTCCTTGCTAGTAGCCCTTGGGTCACATCCTTTGTAGGTGGATGGGTGGATTTGGGTAATTCCATAGGTTTACTTTTGAAATGTTTGAATTTAGGGTGTAGATTTGATGGAGGATTAGATGATTTTGGGGATAATGAAGGGTTTGGTGGATTAGAAGGTGGAGAGGCCAATGGATTAGGATTAGGATATGGTGGCTTAGGGATATGAATTTGATTGGATAGTGGTATGACAAACTTGTAGGGTGAATGAACTAGATTTTTGTTCCCCTTGTCAAATGGAGCATGATAATTGAAAGGATCTTGATTTTGTTGCCAAGGTGGACTTGGGATCCTATGTTCTTGTTGTGATATGGGTGGATATGTTGATGTGGAATTGACATGATAGGTAGATGGGTTAGGTTGGAATGATGATGATGGTAACACATAGGATTGTGGTTGAATATAATGAGGTTGGAATGGTGTTTGGACTTGTTGTGGTATGATTTGTTGTTATGAAAATGATGGAGGGGTTGCATAAGATAATTGTTGTTGAGAGGTGGATTGATATGGATAAGGGTTGACATTGGAAGAGGTGGGATAAGGTGATGTGGAATTGTTATAGAAGGATGTGGGATAAGGTGATATGGAATTATTTTGATAGGTGGATGGATTAGATTGATATGGAATGTAGGGAGATTCCACATAGGAATGAGGTGGAATTGATTGGTATTGAATGAATAGAGGATTATGTGCTTGTTTGGTTTGACAAGTGGCTATGAAGTATTGGGCTTGCACTATGAGATTTTGTATTTGAGGTGATTAGCTTGCTTGAGGTTGAAATTGTTGGATGAGGCCTTGGATCTTGTGTATAAATCATTGGTCTAAGGGTTGTGGTGCTTGATAAAGCGATTGGAGGAGGTCTTGGAATTGGGGTATTAGGTCTTCTAATGTTTGCATGGCATAAAATGATGTTGATTGGATTAAAGAGATGATGATGATTAGGATATCATGTGGAATGACAAGATTGTGTGATTTGGATGATGTGGCAAGTGTTTATTGGAAGTTTGACTTAGGAAATATCAAACACAATATCTCACATGTAAATGCATGAACACACACACCAAACACAATGATATATTTTTTTTTCAATATTAAATGTTATGATTAAGCAAACACTTGAATACACAAAAAAAAAGCCTAATGTTAGTCAAGTGGGTATGGCCAATTAGGTCTTAAGCTAGGATGCACAAGGTTGACTAGGGATGATTTGAAAAAAAAATCCTAGCACATAGTTGGGAGAAAGGGGTAACCCACCCTTCACCTTCACTTACCAAAGGTATAAATTTCTTTGGGGCTTAGCCAAGAGTGACAAGATTTCAACTCCCAAAGGAGCGTGTCTTTTGATTCACACTCGATTGAGGTCATCCATTGGAGGGGTGTGTGCTCCAAGAAGGCCTCCTAAGAAGGGTATGACAAAAGAAAACCAAGTGACGTATTTTTAATCACACACACACTCGATTCACACTTGCAGTTGTTAAGTGACCCTTAGAAATGAAATGTGTGTAAACAAACAATGGATGCACTTGTTATTTTTAACCCAAATCCAAAATGTATGATGGAAGACAATGGTTCTTTTTAAGCCCAATTTCAATGTGTGATGGCAAACAAGATGTTCTTTTTAAAGCCCCAAATTCAAGTGTTTTGCAAACAAGATATATTAATCAAATGAGAGATAAAGATAATAGAATGAGTGCACCTAGAAGTTTTCACTTTCCAATTTTCTATGTATGATTGATATTGCTGCTACTACAACTCCTTATGATCACATACCAAAAAAATATTATTATTTAATGAAGCCATGAAAAAAAGGAATATCTTATCAGAAAATTGCAATTTCAAATACATGTTTTTAATCTAGTCGAATTAGATTTGATTATTTGAAGACATTATTGATCTAAGAAATAAAAAATAAAATAAAAGACCCCTACTAATTTTCTAAGAGCTTTCCAAAAATGTAAAGAAGTCAGAAAAATTCCTTATTTTTCCCCCAAAAACACGGATTTATGAAAAATCGACAGAAAACAATGTTCGATCATTAACACCTTATTTGACCTCAAAATAAAATCTATAAAAAATAGACCCCCATTAAAATTTCAATATCTTTCCAGAAATGTAAATTTTTTTGGAAATTTCATTGATTTGTGTTTAGAAAGTCAATTTTATGAAAATAAAATAAAATCATGATAACTCCTACAAAAATGGCGATAAACCCTCAACTATAGCCTCTTAAAACTATGCAAAATATTTTGTAAAAATATTGTAGAAAAATTCATAGCAGTTTAGAAGATATGATGAAATCTATAAAACCTAGGGTTTTATCCAAAAATGGTAGATCTACAACAAAAAGTTAATGGAACCTATAAAAAGCAAGCTAGTAGATTTGAAAAAGGAAAGGGTTATTCACGTCGAGTTCACCAAATGTAGTTAGGGAAAATTATCTTAGGGAAAATGCATAAACAACTTATAATGAAACCCTAACAAGCACAATAGAGCATAAACTAGCATGAAAATCAAAATAAGAAAGCAAAGCAAACTAATCTCCAAGCTAGGTTGATTTATCTCCATTTCTCTTCTCCACCTACATGAGAATGCAAGATTTTGATGGATTGAATGGTTTGATATGTTGATGTTGATTGCTCATTTTCGTAGCATAACGATAAGTTGGAGATGATAGAGGAAAAATAGATAAATAGATGAGAATATTGGAGGAAATTTTGGTAGAGTGTGGACACTAGAAGCAGATTGATTCAAATGGCCTGTGAAAGGCTAGATTTATAGGTAAGAGCTGATTTGATTTGATGGAAAAGATTAAAAGTTAATTGTGTGATGTGTATGGCTAGGATTAAAAGTCAATTTTAGTGCCCATGACACACATTAAGTGGGTTATGACATGAGGCTAAAATTAGGATGTGAAGGAATAAGTGGGATTCTTTTATTTATTTTGGAGAGAAAAGATGCCTATGATGTACAATGAAGTAGGGCTAAAAATAGGATGTGAGTGGGAATCTCATAATTTAAATAATAAAATTATTTAAAATATGTGTGCATGTGAAGAGTTGTAGTCATGTGACACATGTTGCAATGTGGTAATAGGTGAGGGATTAATTCAAATATTTAATTTGAATTATTTTGAGACATGTGAAGGGGATTTAATTAAATAAATGAGATTTATTTAATTAATTGGGAAGGTGATTAAGTGAAATAAATGGGATACGTGGGATAATGGAATGACCTAGGGTAAGATATTACAAGATGTCTTACAAGGTCATGTATCGACTAGGTAATGTTATGACATGGATAATTTTGGGTGTCTATAGATGCTTTCATGATCATAACTCAATACAAATGCAAAGGGATAAAGAAAAATCTTGTCAATACCGGCTCTGCCCTTAATGTGTGTAGTGTGAGCCTTCTGGATAGGATTGGCATTGATAAATCAAACATTCAACCTGATTCTTTATCTCTTAAGGGATTTGACAATGTCGAAAATAAACTGCTTGGGGTCATCATTTTACCTCTTATAGTTGGAAACACCACATTGAATACACCAATCCATGTTATGCCTCATGAACTTTCATGTAATCTTCTCTTAGGTAGACCTTGGATTCATGCAATGAATGGGGTGCCTTATACTCTTCATTGTAAAATGAAATACATATCCGACAACAAAGTGTACACACTTGAAATTGACCCTGAGCCTTATAGTGTCTTAAAACTTGAGAAAAACAAAGAGAATTCCTTGAAAACCCTAACACCAACTATGCACATTGAACCTATGCAACAGAAAACCAAAGAAAAACAAGTTGAAGAGGTCATGAAACTATTAGAAGATGATTGGGGTTCCTTAGATTCCACACCAAAATTCATGGGACAATACAAGATCATACATAAAGACTTTGACAAGGGACAAGAAAAAGCAGTAATGTCAACACAAAACAAGAAAAACCCTTCAAAAGCATCCACCTCAATCACTTTAGACAAAGAAGAAAATTACACAAAAACCTTTGATGACCTTAACCACAAACAACCATCTAATTCAAAAGCAATGAAAAATATTTATGGAAAAGGTTATGAGCTTATGAAACAACTTGGATATAGTAGAAAAGGATGTGGTGCTAGGGGTATCTGTGTCCCCATCAAGCCTAACAGGAAAGAAAAAACTCATGGTCTTGGTTATTGTCCTTTGATAGAAATCACCAAGCCTTCACTCCACATCAACACTCTCACACAACATTCTTCTAAGCCAAATTTAACTATAAAGCATCCCAAACTAATAGACACTAGTGGTCTTGAAAGTTATTCCTTGGAAGAAATGAAACAAACAAAGAACTCTTCACTTAATGTCAATGTCATCTCAAAAAATAGTAATGATTTGAGTTCGTTAGATTTTACACCCTCCTACAAAGGAGAGAACAAAATCTCAAAATCTAAAGAGTCTTGTGTAGGTATGACCTCTAAGAAAGAGATATATTTGTCGCATAATCAAGGAACACCTTCTACCATTGATCAAGAGGGTATCTTGTTGAGACTCCTCCAAGATCACTTGATATCCCTTCCTTTTGAGCCTATCATAGAGTTCATGGTCATGCTACTAATGAATGTAAGGCTTTGAGTTGTAAAATTCAACATCTTAACTAGTTTGGTGCTCTTCCTTATGTGGAACCTAATTCCTCTAATTGATACTAATTTTCACTCTAGTATGCATTTCATTAATCATTTCAGCTCACCTTTGTCCTACACCAAGTGGGGGCAAGGGGTTAGGTAATCTTGTCCTTGTATGTCACCCATCCTTTCCTCTTTTGGCTAATCATTAACCTTTCATGAACATATAATAGCAAGCTTGGGATGTGGACAACATGCCTTAAGTTGGCTCACATGTGATGTACTGAGTTATCTTTAGCATTACAATTTGGGGGTGACCCCTTCCCTTATCATGACGTGGTTTATTTTAGAAACATATGACTTCGCATAGGGATTTCTGAGTAAGCTCTCATCTTTTTCTTCTTCTAATTTAAAGAAATTTCTCACAATAATGGTGTTAGCAACTGCTTTAAAGTGGGGAATACATCAAAACTCATGTTTCATTGCACAATTTCTTTCTTCTTTTAATGTGTCCTTTTTCTTGGTGGTGTCATTGGGATTGATTCCCTCCAAGAGCGTGATACTTTTTTGACACATACTCTCTTGGAAACGTTAAGCACAATGTTCCCTAAGATGATACCTTGCATGAACTAAGCAAAATCCCTTTGAAAATTCCCGATACTATCTTGCATTTACAATGTCTATGAGTTTCAAGCATACAAAGTTTTGCTTACCTCATAGAGCTAGAAGACCATTTTTGTGTGGTGACTTATCAAATTTAGATCAGGAGGTATAACTTTTGTATGGTTGAGTGGGAAGCCCAATCTGAGGCATGAATTTCCCCATAGCAACTCGCATGTGTGTGAGCACATATAAGCCATATGTGTCTCACCTTTTAAGACTTCTCACTCAACAGATAACCAAGAGTTCTATCACCTCAAAGTGAGTATGCATTTTTGGACAAACAACCTAGATTTGATCCACAACGTGTTGGAAAAATGGTTGAATCTTGATACACCTTTTTATTTTTCACTCTTTTCCTCCTCCTAGATATTACCATTGCATGATTGTGTATCTTGTTTTGTTGCATATTATACACCTTATGTGTGTCCCCTTGTGCTTATGTTGGTTTGACTTAGGATCTTGGATCATGGGGGATTGCACAACCTCCTTTGATATTTTTCATCCTAGACCATCCGCATTGGTACAATTGGACCCCTGTTGAATGTCTACTTTAGTGCAAGTTTGAAGCAAGTTCATCCTCTCACTAAAGTGGGGGCTAAATGTGGACACTGAAAAAGTATCCCTTTTTCCTTTCTTGATTTGGAATTAATTGATGATAAATTGGACTTAATTTATCCTTGGTCTAGTGTTGTGAGGTGTTTTACACGTCCAAATTAGGTCTTGGACCCTTGAAAATTGAATAAAATGCATGTCTTGTAAAGGTATTGTAAAGTGTTGTAAATAAATTTCACACTTTTCTAGACTTTTATTAAGCATATAAGTCTAATGGACCTTTTTTCCCCTAATTCGATGCTATAAAATGTATTAAATTGTATTTTCACATCAATCTAGGAGGCTTGTAAATTAAATCTAATTCTAATCTAGTGTTGTAATGTGTTTTACACATTCACATTGGATGTTGTGCCTTTCTAGGCTATGTGGACCTCATTTTAGAGTTGTAAAGTGTATTTAATCACACATTCAAATTGAAATTTGTGTCCCTAGCCCTAATTACCTTTTACATCATCATTAATAGGCCCCTATGGCCCCATATTGTGCATCCCGAGGCTTATTTTGATTAAAGACCCAACTAGAACAACATAAAAATTGAAATTCTTCACTCCTCGACAATCTAGCTGGAAAAGAGTCCTTGTGGGACCAAGTCGCCCATCTGGGTGAATTAGTCCCATCCAAGTGGGACTAAGTCACCAAGCCTAGCGACTTAGTCCCATTTGGGCTATTTTCAAGGTTCAGGCGGGAAAAAATGGATTTTAATTTTATTTTTCCTTCATGTATGCCTTGGGGATCAAATTAATGGGAATTTTACATGGATTTCCTAAATAAACAAGCTTCTAAACCCTAATTCATTAATCTAATCATTTTAATTCATCATTCATCATCTCTCTCAAGTCAAGCAAGCTAGGGTTTTAACATTTCAAGTCATCAAGATAGCTTTTTCAAACATTTAATGGTTGATTATTCATCCATTGTTGCTGAAATTAAGGATCTATCATCATGGAAAGTTTCTAATCCCTTAATTTCATGTTCATGCTTCATCTTATTTCTTCATTTGGTTTAATTACCTAAAAGGGGTTTGACCAAGGCAAACCCCTATTCCCTAACATTCAACATTTCTCTCTCTCATCCTGTGTTTGCAAATTTAGGTACCTTGAAGGCTTGGAAATCATTGAAGGATAATTTTAAAAGTTGTTGAATAAATATCCTTGTTGGATAAGCGAAAATATCAACAAGAAGTCACTTACAGTGCCAAAAATCAGAGTTTCAAAACTAAACACTTGGAGGAACAAAAAGTGCAGATCGAGGGCTTATATTTCCACTTTTGGCTTTTTAGAAAATTCAAAGTGGAGTAAGTCACCAATAGTGGTGACTTAGTCCCACTACACCTGTTTCTCAGAGTTTTTTTGTATATTTTGATACCCATTTGGCTAAAACGAGCTCCAGTGCAGTTTTCCAGATTTGGGACTAGGTCGCCCAAAATGGCATAAGTTTCCCAATAGGCCAAATTTTTAGGATCAACAACATTTCTAGTATCCATTCCAGTCTAAAACACATTTCTAGGTACACCTCTTTGGTTTCATTCATTGCTGTTATTGTTTGTTTACATTTCTAAGTATTTTTGCATACATCACTGTGTTTTCAAACAAGGTGCATTTCTATAGTTTTTATTTAATAATCAACATATTTTACCAATTTTATGCATTTAGATAATTTAATTTAGAAATATTTCCCTCATACTTGCATTAGTTTTGAGTGGGGACATTTCCCATTTTGGCCTACCTCTCTCCTTTTAGGTGAAAAACCTTAGAAGTGTTAGAGAGCCTTGTGGTGCCAAAATCTTTTTCCACAGGTCTAGGGTGAGTAGCTTCAAATCACATACTCTATTGGGAGACACTAAAATTTATTATTGGTGTGATCCTGTTAGTTGGTTAGAGGGTGGCTCCCAAGCAAAGAGAAATATTTTGGCATATATCTTAGCAAAGAGACCTTGTTGTTCTTAAGACACAAACTTGTTGGCTTGGGGCCATGAACCTAAGGGTATCTACTTGGTTTTTCAAGGGTATACTACTTTATTTTCTCAACAATTTGAGGTGATATTTTATCCTCAGTGGAAACACATTTGGAGCAAGGTTGGGTGGCCCAAATGTAATATGTTCTTATGGCTTCTGAGCCATAACAAATGTCTCACCTGGGTGAACATCAAGAAACATGGTTTTTGTGGGCCCTCTTTTTGTTTTCTATGTGGATGTAGTGAATAAAGTACTTCTCATCTTTTTTTTTTAGTGCTCTTATATGTTATGGAAATCTGGAGACTGTGGTGGAAGATTTGGAAAAAATCCTTTAGGTTTGCCTTATCCTTGGAAGAATTTTGGGAGAATTTGGGGCATCCGCTAGTTTCAACATCTTGCTTAGTGGCTGCTTGGGAGTTGGGACCATTTATTATTATTTGGTAGATTTGGTTGGAGAGGAATCAACGTATTTTTTGTGAGTGTTTCCAAATGGTTTCGCAGGTTTGGCACAAGGTGCAAAGTATTTTGAAAGAAACAATCTCATCCAAATTTGATTTGGGTGAGATTATGTCATCTTAAAATAGGTTGATTGATTCTAGTCTTAAGCTATCTCCTCCTTTTTACCACCAAGGGATTAGGAGTAGTTCAAATCCTTCCAAGAAAGTGAATAGAGTGGGGTGGTGGTGCCCTCCTCCCGATGGGTCTCTCAAAATTAACATTGATCACTCTTCTCGAAGCAATCTAGGACATGCTGACATCAATGGAGTGGGTTGTGATAGTAGGGGGATCATACAGTTCTTCTCCATACAAATGGGTGTGCATTCTAACAAACAGATGGAGGCTCGTGCTATTCTTAAAGCTCTTGAGTGAACTTTAGAGTGTGGGTGGAGGAATGTGATTTGTGAGATTGATTATATGATTTTGGCCTCTCTTCTCAATAAGAGGGATTTTCAAGGCTCGATGTGGAGATTGGTCCTAATTGTGAAGCAAATCCTTTAGCTCACTTCATATTTTGAACACATATCATTTATACACATTCCCAAGGAACGGAATAGGGTAGCTAATTGCCTTGCTAAATGGGCTTCTAAAGGTCGAGGGGCTAGGAATGTGGATTATTGGAGGCAAGTGGATATGGATAAAAGTAACTCTTTGTCTAGACTCTTGGATGAGGATCAAAAGGTGTAGTTCTTTGTTATGCCTGGTTGGTTTTTCATTAGGGCTTGTGGTGGGTTTTCTATTGATTGCAGCCATCTCGGGCTCTTCTTGTAATTGTTGGATCCTTCTTGAACAATTTTTTTTCACACCTTAAAATTTTTTTACTGATAAACCATTTGTCCAATGTTCAAAACCACTTCTTGTTGGTGTAATTAATATTTAATTACACATTTGCATAAGTTTACTTAGGCATATTTAATTCCTAAGTTTTAGGTTTTCATCTTTATCTTATCGAGCTATCTTGTTGCTCAAGATAAGATTAGGTTTAGGAATCTTTTCTTTTATAAAGCAAATAATCTCTTGTAATTAATTGGTCTTTTTCGAATATATCAAATTGCATGTTTTTATGCAATCTCTGCTTTTTCGTTTTTTCTCCTTTGTGGAAGGTATTTTCTGGTTTGCAATCAGATCTTGGCTATTCTAACATGGTATCAGAGCCATGATTCGCAACCCCTTCTCAGCATTTTCGGAGGAACACAGTGCAGAGCTCGTTCGAGGTCCCTTGAGGGTTTCAATCCTTGAGTACAATTATGCAGCATCTTGGATCAGATCGGGGTTTTCCGTTGGATTCAGAGCGCTGGAAAAATTCAGAAATGGCTTTCATTTTATTCATTTTCATCACTGTTTTCCAGATTTGTGAGGGTTGTAAGATCGGTGATTTATCTGTTAGATCTGGGGGTCCCCTGATTTTCGAAGCACTTTGGGCCCAAACGGATCTCGCCGTTGGATTCGCAGCGCCCAAAAACCCCCATTTTCATATAAAATTTGTCTAGTTTATGCAAAATCGTCCAGAGAAGCAAAATTTTTTTACCCAAGGGCCGTACGGCCCCCAGGCATGGCTCCCGAGGCATCGTTTTCGAGAAAAAAATCAAAAAAATAATAAAAAAATAAAAAATAGCGCTTTTGTTTTTGCGCTGCCAGTTATACAGGTCGGGCGCCACCCGGCGGCCACCGTTCCGCCACCGGGGGACCACCTGACCTCCACCACCGCGCCGCTTCCCCTGTCACTCCCCTCAGTCGCTAGTCAGCCACCGGCGGTCTCCGCCCGGGCTCCGCCAGCTACATATAACCCCCGCGGTCAACTCCTCCGCGCGGTCATATGGGCAACCGACCGCTCAGCCCAGAGCCCCCCACCGGGCTTCCAGCCCCTAGCCCCGGTCACGTGGGTGACCGAGGGCTACGCCGAAGGAGCCAGCCTCCAGCCCCTGGTCCTGCATGCGACTAGGGGCCCAATTTTTTTAGCCCCTGAGGGCTGCAGGGAGCCATATTGGGCAGTTTTTGAGCAGTTTCGCGGAAACGAGCACAACTTTCACATATGGTGTCGTTTTTTGCAAACAAGATATTGCCGGAAAGCTGTTTCTGATCTCTACGCATTGGTGCTGGTGAGATCTTCTGGTTTTGCATTTTTGATGCTTTTTTCTGCCTCAGAAGTCAGATGTTGCTTTTTTCACTCCGGGATCCATATCTTTTGACTCGCTTATCCGATTTTCACGATTTTTGCGGCGTTGGAAAGCTGGTTTCAGCCTCTATGCAGATCTGAGGTTATTTATAGAAAATGTATAACTTATTTTAAGCATGCATTCATTTTTGTTTCATGCTCTAGGTTTGCATTTTCACATATGTTTCTGTAGTTTTGCATTATCTCCTTATGCAATCATTGGGTATTGTAATAAATGAACTGATATAAAGTTCCATTAAGGGGGGTTCTTGCATTCATCTTGATTTGTTGACAACTCGCATGGGTTATTTGGTCTCCTTGTTCTTTTGGCCACATTATTGCTGTAACTTGACACATGTCGGATTCATTGGTTCACACTTCAGTTGGGAGATTATGTTTCTTGATCCTCATTGGTTCAGATTCTTCTCAGTTTGAGGGCCATGTTTTTGTGGTTATTGTTCCAGAGTCTATTTTTGGTACTCCTTCCCATGGAAGAGTTTCAGTCACAGTTTGGCATCGGCATTGAGATACTTGGTTTCCAGATTATGTCATCATTATGGGTTCATCTTTTTCATCTGATGTTGCTTCAGATTCCAGAGTTGATCCAGTATGTGAGTTTCCAGTGTTCCTTGGCATCGGGTCTGCTGTTGCATTTTTTATTCCAATTGGTATCTTGCAAACAGAACTATCTTTCCTTGCTTGCCAGATTTGGGGTTCCAGTGTTGCTTCATCAGAGTTCTTCCAGTGTTTCTTCGCAGCAGTTCATCTCACTGAGGGGGATTTCTCTCTCTTTGCATTTGTACATGAGTACCTCATCAGGCCTTGTTGCCGGGACTCATATTTGCATAATAATTTTCTTCTCCCTAAGTTGCACTTATGGGGGGGTGTTGGTATAATTAATATTTAATTACACATTTGCATAAGTTTACTTAGGCATATTTAATTCCTAAGTTTTAGGTTTTCATCTTTATCTTATCGAGCTATCTTGTTGCTCAAGATAAGATTAGGTTTAGGAATCTTTGCTTTTATAAAGCAAATAATCTCTTGTAATTAATTGGTCTTTTTCGAATATATCAAATTGCATGTTTTTATGCAATCTCTGCTTTTTCGTTTTTTCTCCTTTGTGGAAGGTATTTTCTGGTTTGCAATTAGATCTTGGCTATTCTAACACTTCTTGTGGTGCTTTGGGCAAGTAAAATGATGCAAACTTGGTAAACATGCGTCATGTGTAACCCCCCCATTCACTTGCCTCTACAATTAGGGGAAAAATTAATTCATATCACATCCTATCCACATATTTCATTATCCATCATCCTATCTAAGCTCGTCCCCCTTTTTTCCACCTTTGATCTTAAAAAGGATAAGGATCTTCATTAGCATCACATATCCTACCTAGCTTATATCATATCTCTCATCCTATCCAAATCCACCCCCCCTTTCCATATTTTATCTTGATAAAGAGTCTCCATGTTCTTGTTCCATCCATACCTTATCCATATCCTTTAATATCCACCATCTCACATCCCTTATCCTATCTCCATCCCACATCCTATCCTCTATTTTCCCTCCTTTTATCTTGATAGAGAGCTATGGGAAAAAAATCCATGCATGCTTTGGACAAGCCAACCCTTACTCTCCTTTTCATTTATATTCACTATCCTTCCATCTCATGCATCTTTCCCCATATTCCATCTATAATTGCATTTCTTCTAGCATGGGGCATCTTGTTCCTTTAAAACATATTCCTTGGAGCTTCATCCTCCTATCCTTAATCCACCATCCTGTTATCTTCTGTCACCTTTCATCCATCTATTTAATCTCCCTTATCTCATATCCAAGCAATCCATCTATATTTACATATTTTACCAATCCTTGGTTCTCCCTTGCCATTGGATCCTATTCATTACTCTATCCTAATCATTCCTATCCTCCATCCAATATTTTATTATCTAAATCCATTTATAATCTATCTATCATACCAATCAAAAAATCCCAATCAATCCATCCAAATGTAATCAATCCTAATCCATGCAATCCAATCTTGCAATCTAGCCCATCATTGAAAAGAAATCCACCATTTTGGTCCAAATAAATTGAAATATATCTATCCATTAATCCAATGTATCCATGTGTTGTTTTTATCATTAACAACATAATCCTTGGGGTACACATTGTTCTTATCATTAACTTTTCTATCCTTATCGTCAATCAATTAATCCATCAATCAATTTTCAGCTTGACTAGGGGTATTATCCTAGTTTGTTTTTGGTTTTTTGTGCATTCTTGCTTGTTGCTTGTGTGTTTTATCATTATTCACATTCATCATGGTATTTTCACTATATTTCCACAAGGGCATCATTGTCTTCCATATCATGGTGTTATAAGACATATATGTTTGCACTTGACCTTTTTTATCATGTACTTGGAACATTGTTACCCCGGTTCCTTATACCTTGGTGCATAACGTCAAGTACAATATCAAATCTAGGTTACTTATATTATTACAGCATGATGATCATCAATCCTCTCTCTCAATCCATATCTTCATCATCCTTATCTATTTTATTTTATCCTTATATCCTTCATCCTATAGTCCTCCTCTCCATTTTGAGAGCACACCCATGCTCTTTGAACCAACCTGTCCTCTCAAGGAGGCATACCAATACATCCTTGTCATCCTTCCTCATCTTACCAATGATTGGGGCATCATGCCACTAGTCCTCATCCCTTTTTATCCATTATATTTTATTCTTCTTTGATACAACACCACTCCTAGATTCATGACACTATATCAAACAGGGACAAAATGTAGACATCTAAATATACCCATACTTGACCACACTTGAATTTACCCCATTTCATCTATTAATTAACTAAATAATATTTATTTATTTAATTAATCTTTATCTCAGCCTTAATTAAATAGATTTATATTTATTTAATTAAATCTAATATTAATCCCCAAACCTTCCAACTAAATAAATAAATTAATATCCACTAAATTAATTTATTTAGGCTAATTAACCTTCATTACCATTTTCTTATTATTTAACTCCATCTCACCATCAATCCTTGTCCACTCAATCCTAGCCCTTGAATCCATATACATGGATCAAGATCTAAACTTGCAATGACATCTTGAAAAAATCAACCAAAATCAAATTTGATCCCAAGTTAGCAAATGGAATATGACTATGATATAAAAATATAACAATTTGGTGAGGGAAAATTGGGTAAGGAAAGGGCCAAGTGATCTCTAAAGCATGCTTGGGGAGTGATGCCAAACCATGTTTGAAATATAACATGATATTATGAGTGTTTGCAATCCGATACATTATGCATCCTCATCTTTAATTATAATTTTCTAATAATGATATTGAAGATAAAACTTTATAAAATATGCAACATCATTAAGCTCGTCTAAAAAGTCATCAATTATTGAAATGGAAAAAATATTTTATGCTGTACTTGTTGATCTCTTTGTAATTAGGAAAAATATAGAGAGTGTCATCTTTCTTGCATGCAATTGACACTATAGAGGAGTAAGCACTTTGACTTTTCCTTATAACGCATGCCTCTAGCATCTCCTAAACCATATCTTAATCTCAAGTTTTTTTTACATTTGGGTACTTGTAAGGCCCGATGTTGAATGGTTGGATCTTTGGTACCAATTGAATGGCATGTAATGATGGGTTTTAGGAATTGTTAGTGTTCAAAAATGTGGATCCATAAATCCTAAATAATTGTGCTAACACCTAAGGTCAGGGGTGTATCACTAGAGCTTAAAGAAAAAATTATGTTTATAATCAAACATAAAAGGACTAGTGGATAAGGATGGAAGTTTCTTTCTTCTTCTTCTATCTCCCTTATATAAAGGGGGTATCCTTGAGGTATGGCATAATAAGGAGTTAGGTAATGCCACATTAGAACTTGGGACAAACCACATCTAAAAACATGATACTCCTATCAATTTATTATTAAGTATTAATGTGTTGGTTCACCTTAAACTAAGGGAAAATGGATCTATAAGTAAATGCAATAGACATGCGGATATTACATACATTAAAATTGGAACTATTGTCAATGAGAGTTCAATTAGTGTCATTCGAATCAATTTCAATGATAATAACAAGAGGGATATTTTATTTTTGAACCTCAATACAAGGTATTTCACACTATTAAAAAATAATATCATTTTTTTCAATTATAACATCTACTTTATTTTGAATAATAGAAGGTGGAAGAAAAACCCTCTATAGAGCTTCCTAAAACATACCATGATACAAAGGTGAAATTTTATTCAACTCCTAAAGAGAGATCTTAACTTGAGCATCTTGTAGGTTCTTAATAAGATCATTTTCATAGCCGCCCTTAATAAGAAGGAATGGAGTTGACCAAACAAGAGGAGTTTGTGGAGGGAGATAAATAGGGATAGGGTTTGTCTATTTTTTCTTTCAAGTTTTATAGGTGTGAGATACCTCATAATAATCAATAGATAGAGGTTGACATTTTATAAATCTTGCAACATGAGTGAAATAGCTAGAAGTTTGAGTGTTTCTTTAAGGAGCTTGAGAAATAATGAAAGGATGAAAATGTTGGAACACCACCAGGGACCCATGCACTATGATGGTATTTTTTAGAATTTTATTTTATTTTAACTAAAAATTAACTTTAATATTATTTTGCACTAGCAGAGAAGAATTTTGGTTTATTTCAATGATACAAGAGTTTTGGAGAAAATCATTGAGTGCCTCATCCAACAACTCAAAATAATCTTGAAATAAGGCTTGGTTGAGGGTAATAAATGATTAAAAAAATAAATTAGACCTTTTTAAAAATAAAATGAAATATATTTTCATACTTTTAGAAGTGATGTCAAATTCACTAAAATATAATATAGCAAATTTGGTTTAACTCAAAAAGATTATATCTTTCCAAATTAAATTATTTTCTTTATATTACTTCTAGTAATAACTCTATTGTTTAGAGAATGAAATGTTTGCTAATATTTCAACTTGAAAAGAAAAATGTATAAATGTTCCTAGGATGTTTTATTTTCAAAATATTTTTTTATAAAAGAAAACAATGCGAGAAAACAAGAATGAATAGAAATATTGAATCTAGAAAGTATTTTTAGTACACTAGTATCGAAGTATTAAATATAATAAATAATGGAACCTAGAGCCAAAGTTTAGAGCTCACTGGTTAGGATGCATGTGTAATGTGCATACGTCTATGTGACACGTTGATTCTCATATATAATGCATAACAAGAAACATGAGCACAATAGGAAAAATCTAAGTTAAAATGTATATTTAAATGATAAGATAAATAAATATTCATATTTAATGGTAAGTATTGAAATGAAAAAGAAAAGGAAAGTAATAAAAAATCTTTGTAGACATGATCTCTTTCGAAAACCTATTAGCTATACAAACAAAGGAATTATTTGGGATTCATAAGAGCTTGTCAAGAGTGGTCAAACCCCTATTTTGATATTTTAATCTCCACAAGTAGCCAATAATATAGATTCAAATAGAAAATTATGTGCACCTATCTTAAGTGTGTCTAATAATTGGAAAATCAATAGTAAAATCAAATCTATAAGTATTTATATTTGGTCAATTGGCACCCGATTTTGATGTGTCTCATTTCTCTTTGTTCTACTCTCATGTTTTGCATTTGACCCTATTTATCCAATATTGATAATTATTCTAGTATGTTTCATAGTCTCTCTTGGTCAAAGTTTACAAATATGTTGTTCTCCCTCTTCCCCCTCGTGTACCTATTAATGTATTGGAGGTTATTAAGGCTACAAAAATATTGTATGGGAGTTTTGTATTTAAATTCCTAAATAATTTATTTTTGTTAGAGATTCAAAGTTCAAAATATTGGCATGCCCTCCCTCCCGACTTCATTGTTCCCTTTCTCCATTTCAAGGTATAAAACCTTCCCATGTCAACTTACATTTCACTCCTTCCTCGTCTTTCCTCCCTTTTCCTATTGAGATGTTGATGTTCTACTTTCAGGCATCCCTTTATGTCGACCTCTATTTTTCCCATGATTTTATTAGGTTGTTAGGATTTCTATTACCATCATGACTCTCATTTATTCCCCATACCAATCCTACCATTGTGTTCCCTTTGACACTAGAGTTCTAGCCATCCCTTTAGCTAAGTATCATTTCCTTGGTCCTCACAAACTTAATCCCTAACAATTTTCACTTTGTTATCTATTTGAGATTATGGACTCAAACATGTATTTATTTGGGTACTTCATAAGAGGTATCCCTGATTATTGATCCCAAAAACACCAACAAAAAAGGTATTAAGGTTCATTTTGTTAGTAATTTTGCAAACTTGTGAACTTGAAAAAATGGCAATGAGAGAAAGAAGTTGGGAAGTTTTAAAGTTCTTGAACTTACAAAAAGACTTAAAAAGTATGAAATATTTATAAAGTGACCAAGTTCAACAACTTATGTGGTTCACAAGTTCGTGAAATCCTTGAAAATATAGCATGCAATAGGAAAAGAAGAATAATGGGTTGTCAATGAGTTCTTAAGTTCTTGAACCTGTCAAAAGTGTGACAAGGTTCAAGAGGAGCCTAAATCTCCAAAAATGTGAAGGTAAGCATAATAAAAATTAAAGGTAGGAAAATGGTGCAAAAGGAATATTTAAACATCACACTGTATTGCTTCACCTACCCTCTCTAATTATAGGATATTTCACATACTAGAAGTAATATTGCACAACCTTCTAAGTTTCTCCATACAAATTTTGTGGGGTATTCTCTCATGTCATGGAACTTCATATCCACTCACTTATAGTACAAAGGATATTTACAAATAAAAGAACATTCCTCTATACCTTGTGTGTGCAACTATATTTCCTAGGCTATAATATTAGGCCCGTTTCAGAAAAAAACATGTCTAATGGACATGGACATACCTTAAAGTGTGTATTAGGAAAAATATTTTTGGATTTAATGAATATTATATAGCCCCCTCTAGTTGGTTGTGATTTGTAAATGGGTTATTTAAGTCTTTAAATTTCATTTACAATGGAGGGAAAAGGAAGAAAGTAAGGGAATATAGTAGAGAAAGAGACTTTTCCAATGAAACCCTAGGGTTTCAATTTCTATCTTTTATTAAAGTATTTTGCTATTGTAATGATATAGTTTCATCCAAAAATTTATAATAACATTTGTAACCTATAAAGTGTGAATGATTAAAGGCAACATCAAACTTTATTGAGTTTCTCACTATGTTTGGTATGTATTTCTATATGTGTTGTTGATTAGTTGGCCAACTACACAAATATAAAATCCTTGCAAAGATTTTGAAATGTATATTTTTACAAAAGTAAAGGAAATTTATGGGTATGCTCATGGTTTACTAATTAAACTCATTTATTATTCTATGAGAGTATATTATCTTTCATAATGTATGTGTATAACTTAGTTTTCCTATGCATTCTAGAAGACATAATCTTTTGACATGATATCTTCATTATGGTAGAACCTTTGGTTTCAATTATTGCATCTTTTGAATTAATTTAGTGATTTTTTTCTAAACTCCTC
The DNA here is from genome assembly GCA_007258455.2 of Sequoia sempervirens. Taxonomy (NCBI): domain Eukaryota; kingdom Viridiplantae; phylum Streptophyta; class Pinopsida; order Cupressales; family Cupressaceae; genus Sequoia; species Sequoia sempervirens. The sequence goes on from VDFB02026320.1 coordinate 79,578,461, forward strand.
ATTATTCTAACTTACTCATAAATATAATTTAACCATCTTTTTAGTTTCATCTAATTTGGTGTGTTCTCACTACCATACATAAATATGTACAAAAATAATAGGCTATCAACATTCATATTTCAAAATTTTCATATGGTATATTATCTGCTTTAATAATGTGCTTGACCTTGAATATTGTAACATAAAATATATGTATGAAATGAAAATAAAAATAGGATTATGATATGGATTAGGTATGGTTTTTACTAAGGTAAATGTTAGTTTATTGTAGTAAAATATATTACATAACCTAAGGGAATATCCTTGGTTTAGTAGAGATAGAAGTGAAGGAGGTGCTACCCACCTCAATAACTAGTCCATGGTTTCCTAGCATGATCACAAGTTTGTAGTTTTCATCCCAAGTTTGACACCCTTGGCACTTGGGATAAGATCTAGGGGTAAGTGCAAGAAGTTGGGTCCACAAAGAGGGGAAGTTTCAACCCAAAAAATTTCCAACAAGAATGGGATCTCGAGCCTCAGATTGGGATCTCATTCCTAATTGGGTACCCATTCTAAAAATAGTAAAGCCTTAGGGATTTTTGGATCTATAGATTCAATGACCAATAAATTGGTATAATTTTTAAGGACATGCTTCATTGGGTTGAAATAAAATTCAAGGCTCTATTGATGTGTTGAATTTAAAATTATCTTATTATCTTACAAGTTAGTGCGCTTCAAGTATTTTCTCATTTATGAGGTGGTGAATTTGTTGTTACAATTTATTTTTTGTTGTTGATGACCTAAGTTTTTTGGTGATGCTATAAGTCTTATTCCATTTTGGCACAACAATTGTTCAAGGTACATGAAGGTATTTTTTCTTCCCTATTCTCTTAAGGCATGATTTTTTCTATGTAAAGATATATCTTTATGGAAAGATTCCCATCCTATTTTAGCATGAATTTTTTTATAATCATGGATCATTCCAATTAATATCATTATTCTCATCCAAGTGTATTATTTATTGTGCATATAAATTAAATAGTTTAATATTGCTACATGTTTTGTTAACCCTCCAAAGAAGATATTGTTGATTTAATTAGCCATATATGCATGCTTAACCTTGACTATGAGCATCCCTAAAATCAATTTTCTTGTATAAGTGGCCAACATATCACAATAATGGTGCTTGATGATGAACATGATTATTTTATTTTGATTTTAATGAGGTAAATGCATGCGTATATCACCATACTACTTACCAAAGTTTAAAATACCTCAAAGGGTAGAATGGTGAGTTAATTGTTGATTTTCATAACAAGTCTACTATTGATATTAATTATCTCCCACTTGATTTGAGCTCTTTGTAGTTAGGACACATCCACAAAGTGTCATATTTATTTCACTCCATTACCATTGAAAATTAGTAAGTACTTTGACTCTTCCTAATAATACATGCCTCTAGAATCTCCTAAAGCATCGTCTCGATCTAACTTTTTTCTACATATGGGTACTTGTAAGGTCTAATATTGAGTGGTTGGCTCTCTAGTGCTAGTTGAATGACATGATCATGATGCCTTTTAGGTTGTGTTAAAGCTCAAACATTTGGATCTAAAAATCCTAAATACTTGTACTAAAACCTAAGGATGAGAGTGTCTCATCAAAGGTTAAAGAAATACTTATGATTAATATACATCATAAAAGAACCAATGGATAAGGATGGATGTTTCCTTCTTCTATATTTGTTATACCAAGGGGTATCCTTAAGGTATGTGGTAAGAGGAGGTTGGGAAATGAAATATTAAAACCACATCTAAACACATGAGGCTCCTATTAGTTTATCACAAGTACCAATGTGTTGGCTTACCTTAAACTAAGGAAAATTCCACTATAAGGGCTTGCAATAGACATGTGGAAACTAGGATTCACTCTTCTTAACCCATTAAGTTTTATAATATACTATAACACTTCACACATTAATGTGGTAGTAAAGAAAAACAATTTTCACTATGAATAGACTTCTTTAATACTCGTAGATGCTTTGCAATAAAGTGGCAATGAAGAAAATCATTGTAGTGAGTTGAAAAATGATATTATGAATATTAAGTATGAAATTTTTTTAACTTCAATGCGATGGTAGCATATTTAACTGATAGTAGATGAGTTCCTTTATTAATATTTGTAATATAGTTCAATATTCACAATAAAGAATATTATTCAATAAAAAAATAAAATAACACCTCATAGAAGGTATCATAGATGATAATATCCAATAATTTCACATAAAAGCTAGGCTCTATATGTAGGATTGAAAAATAGAAGTCAGTACAAACAACAATATAAACATATCTTACACATCCATAATTAGATCAATATATTTCATGTACAATATTGAATGGAACCTCATAAAAACATTTAAATGGGTTTTAGAGCCTGTATAAAATTTGTTGGAATTAAGGTGTCTCAATCTTAGTGAGTCTGATGATTAATTATTTAATTTTTTGCCCCTTATTTGTTGATTTTTTTAAATATATACAAAAATAAATGTTTCCAAATTCCTAAGTCACTTTGTGGGACCCAACAGAGAGTTGGGACCCTACACACAATTATTTGTATGCTTTTTATTTATTAATGACTAATCCTAGTCACATTTGTTGGATTTATTATTGTTATCGATTGGTTTAATTTTGAAAGGAAAGTAAAATATAGAAACGCTTCCCTAACACAAATCAATCAAAGAGGGTTGCAAAACTTTGTTTCAAATCCTTTTCAAACTTATAGTTTCACTTAAGATTGTACATGCAAGTTATTTCAAATTTAAAGCATAAAACCATAAGACAAAAAATTTAAGTGTGGGAAAAATATGTATATATATATGTGTGATTTTCTTCCTTTTAATACACACATATATTTACATATGTGAATGTGTATATACATACACCCATGTATAACTATCACATACATATGTAGACATATGCCTATATGAGCACATATATATCTGCATATGTGTTCCTTTTACAACACACATATATACATATATTCATATATATCTTTATATATTAAGCAAGAAAAGGCTTTTAAATACTCCAATTTACTTAAAACCCAAGAAAAACAAGAACACAACTAAATGACCTTGGGGTTTTACTTACCTTCAAGATGCTACTAACAACCCTAGACATGCATAGGTTAAACAAAGTCAAACACTTGAACAATGTTAAGTTTAGATGACATTGCTAGACAACTCTTAACTTTACCCTCCTCCCTAGTGATACTCTCCCTCTCCCTTTGGGGGGCGTGTGAAAAAGTTCCTACAAATCCACTCTAGAAAAAACTATTTAGTTAGCCATAAAAAATTGCATCATAATCATATCTTTGAATTTTCATTAGTAGCCCATTCAAATGCAAAAACACCACATCACATTGCATCATAATCATATTGTTACATATTCATCAATAATCCATCTAAATGTAGAAATAAAATATTGCCTAAATTCATCAAAGAATTTATCTTTTTGGATTTCATAGTGTCATATTTCATCATTGTATTTACCATAAAGTAAAAGTTAATTTTAGAAATCAAGGGTGGGGTGTCACATATATCCCCCCTTAAGAATCATTGTCCCTGATGATGTAAAGTATTATAACATATAACAAAACAAATGAAAAAGTCTTAATTTATATTTTCAAACTCATGTAGGAGATGGGGAAATCTTTATTCAATCTCATGGTTATCCTCCCATGTGGCACCATCCTCAGCATGTTGGTCCCACTAGACCTTGCATTGCATCACCTCTCTATTGCACAGGTGGATCCTACACGTTTCGAGCACTTTGAGAGGCTCGATCATGACCACCCCTGGATCCAAAAATTGAAGTTCATTCCAATAAATTATATGATTATTAGTTGGTACATATTTCTTAAGATATGAAACATGAAACATATTATGCATTCTAGCAAGAGATAGTGGTAGAGAAATCCTGAAGGCAACTAGATTAATTTCCTCTAGAACCTCAAAGGGACCCACATAATGAGGAGATAACTTGAAAGAACCCAAATTTGATTGCACTCTTCTGAGGTTTGACTCAAAAAAAAATTTCTCCCACTAAGAAATGTTTAGGTACACACTTGGCATTAACATAACTTTTTTTTCTATCATTGGCTTATGCTATCCTTTTCTTGATCAATCTAATTTGTTCTTTCATTTTTGATAGCATTTTTGGACCAAGGATAATCCTATTTTCTAGCTTATCCCAACTTATAGGATTCCAACACTTTCTTCCATACAATGCTTTAAATGGAGCCATTTTAATTATGGAATGATATGAATTATTATATAAAAACTCTACAAGTGGAAGGTAATCCTCCCACTTGTATTATTTATCCATGCAATATACCCTCAGTGGGTCCTCTAATACCTGGTTAACTCTCTCTTTCTGACCATCTATCTCTAGATGATACACTAAAATTATGTTAAACTGAGTTCCAATTGAGGTAAATAGGTTTTCCAAAACCTTAAATTCATCCTAGTATCCTATCTGAGATGATATTCTCAGGAACACCATGCAATCTGAACACTTCTTGCACAAACTTGCAGGCTATGACAGGTCCTCCATCTGTCAAATTCTTGGGTATAAAATGGGCTACCTTGGTGAGTCTATCCACCACTACCAAAATTGAATTTTTCCTATTTATAGACATAGGAAGACACTCCACAATATCCATGTTGATTATTTACCATTTCCAATTTGGGATCTCGTGAGGGTATAAAAGTCTTGTCGAGTGATGATGCTCTGCTTTCACCCTCGAGCATTCAAGAAACTCTACTACATACCTTGCAACATCCCTCTTCATTCCCTTCCAAAAATATAGTGGCCTAACATCATCCAAAAGCTTTGTCACTCCCAGATGTCTCAAGTAGGGTGTGGAATGAACCTCTTTCCATACCATCTTCCTTAACTCTCCTAAGTTTAGAACATGCATTCTTCCCTTGAACCTCAATAGTCCATCTAACTCAAAATAGAACCTATCATACCTTGCTCGGGGGTTGTCCATTAGGGATTTCCTTACCTTCTCATAACATTCATCACCTCTAGAATTTTGTAATACTTGGCTCTTGAAATTTCTTTGCATCGAAATCATCGAGGGGATATGCCTGGACTACTTATGGCATCTACAACTTGGTTTTCCTTTCCCTTGATGTAACTAATCTTGAAATCATAATCCAATATTAGTTTAGGCCATCTCCTCTATTGAGCATTTAGGTGTGGCTGAGTAAAAAATTAATTAAAACCCTGGTGGTCAGACCTCAACTCAAAAGATTTCCCCAATAGATAATGTCACCACATCTGCAACAGATGCACAATGGTTGCAAGCACAAGATCATAGGGTGCATAGTTTTGCTCATAGGTTTTCAAATTCTTGGAATCATAAGCAATAACCCTTCCATCGTGCATAAGTACACCACCTAATCCCTCTCCTAAGGCATCAATGATAACTATAAATTGCTCCTATGGGTCAAGCACTTTCAAAATTGGTGTTGATATCAACTTTTCATTCAATAGGTCAAATGCCTCCTAACATTTTTCTGACCATTCAAACCTCTTATCCTTTCTTTGAAGAGAGATAATGGGATATGCAATTCTTGATAAATTAGTCACAAAATTTCTATAATATCCCACCAGTCCCATAAAATGGTGAACTTCTTACATATTTTTTGGTGCTAGCCACTCTAAGACAACTTTTAACTTTGCAAGATCCACTACAATTCCTTCTAATTTGATTATATGGCCCAAATTTAATGTTATTGATATTAATATACATGCTAAGAAACACATGGTGGATGTTAATCAATATTGGTTATTTAAGATTTCATTATATTTTGGCGATTATGCCAATATAAAGATGTGATACTTATCAAACGTTGACCTTTCCTTTGATCACGGCTAGGTAACAATATCAATATTTAAACTTTGAATGTATTAAAATTATATTCTTTAATGATTCATTTAATCCATTATTTAAGTCATAATGCATGTAAAGGATCGACTCTAAGATAGAGGAGCATGTGTATTTTTATTTGAAAGTTGAGTTTAATATAGTTTCACACCAACCATGAACTAAGAAAGGGTAAGTGCAAAAAGATGGGGTGCCAAAAAGGGGGCTTCAGTGGCCACTTTTTTTTCTTCTGAAATCAGGAAATATTGACCTTGGATGTGAAATTGAGGATAGTTACACTCAAAATCTTGGGATGCAACAAAAAAGGATCGAAGTGCTCTGAGTCTACTTTCTAAACTACTAATTTATTTTGAAAATGGTTGAGATTAAGGGGTTCAAAAGAGGGACATACAAAAATTGGTGTTGTTTTTGTTAGAAAAATATAACATAACAACTTTTGTATGTCCCTAGCATGGTAAAAAAAATTTTAGTATTTTTAAAATTGTTGGTGTAATTAAATGTCTTGTACCTTGTCCTAGGTCATGATTACACCTTAGTTAAGTTTACTTAAGGACCACATAGGAGGTTATTGGAGAATCTCCACTTTTGGTGGACTTGACATGTCATTACCTCATCATTTCCACCTTTTGTGGACACATCATGTGATTATCTCTCCACCTTTTGTGGAGTGATAGGTTTTCCTAGTTGTCTCATGTCATAAGATTATGACACTTGTCATAATCTTATGCCCTTCTATGTTCTCACCTTGGCTATATAACCAAGGGGTCTCTCTCATTTGTAAATAATTAGAATCATATCATATCAATGACATTGAATACAGTTTATTCTTGTCATATTTTCTCTCTTTTTATGCTTTCCATTTGGTCCATAGATCTTGGCATCCATAGCCAATTCTAACATGGTATCAGAGCGGGTTGGGTGCCATTGGAGAGTCTTTTTCTGAAGAGAGATTCCAGATCTGAGGAGGTTCCGTTCGTGGCTCTTTGTTGCAAGTTCATATTCAAGTTTGCTGGTGCAAATTTGAGCTCACCATTGCGTCTGGAAGGTTCGAGATAGTCGATTTTTCCTTTTGTTTCATCCAAATCGGACATATGAGGCCAAATCTATGAGGGTTTGAAGCTGAAGAGTGGTTGCTAGATCCAGAAGGTAACTGTAATTTTGGAGCATTTTGGGTCAAATCCGACCCTGCCATCGCGTCTAGAAGGGCCAAAAACCCTAAGATCGACTGTTAATTCGTCCATTTTGGAGCAAGTCATCTGGTGAAGCAAATTGTTTTTACCCGAGAGCCGTACGACCCCCAGATCGTCATTAATAGCGATGGTACGATTTCAGAAAATAAAATATTTAATTTATTTTTGAATTATTTCTGAAATTTTTTATATTGTATTGTCGAAATTTATTTTCAAAAATTTCATTGTAAAATTTTGAAAAGTTTTTAAAAAAAAAATCAAAAGGCAGAAAAAGTTTTGGTTTCTACAGATTTAATCCGTTGTACTCAGAGTACAGGGTACCACGGGTGCCTACGAAGAAGCCACATGGCCCCCTGCAATGGCCACCCGGGCCCCTATAGCTCCCACACAAACCGGTGGCTGGCACATCTACAAAATTCCAACCGATATCAAAAATTTCGTCAGCGGTTTCAAATCCGGGTGGCAAATAAGAAATTCTAGTGGTCAATTAATCTATCGGCGGTGAAAAAAAAAAATTCAAAGAATATTCCGGCAGGGTGTTGACGGCGACGATGACGGGCTTATAGCCGTCAAATTTAAGCACCTAAAAAGTGAATATTCCTTTGGCTGCGAATATTCTTTTTTTGACGGTCTGCAGGATGTCAAATTTAACGTCTTGATTTGATGACATCATTATGCGTCAACAGTGACGTCAGCGATTGGCTGGATTTCTTTGACCCCTCACAGTTTGCATTCTAATTTTCATAGGCGAACTTTGAAGCTCAATATCTCACTCATTTTGGCTCCTTTTTTTCAGTAATTTTTTTTATTTGGGCTAGAATTTCGTGCTCTATGCACTGGTGCAATCATTTTTTGGTTTTGGTGCTTGGTTTTTCCAGAATTTTCAGATTCTCACAGGTGTTGCTGCTTCATTCTCATTTTGGGAACTTTGGGAGCCCATATCTTGCTCCTACGGTAACATTTTTGTGTACAATTTTTTTTGAAGTGCATGATTTTTCCTATACTTCTTAGTGGTATGATCAAATTGATCTCATTTTGTACCAAAAATTTTACTTGATACTGTGGCCTATTTTGGCATTTGTAAGCACTAAGATCAAAGACCACTTTGTTGTTTTTGGCTAGTGGAAACTATAAACGCACTAAATATAAAGTGCCAAATCATATATTGCTTGGGGGGTTTCTTGATTGAGTGATTTGGGGGGGGGGTAATCTTGCAGTGATTGTTTGCATTCTTTTGCTTGGTTTGTGTTCTTGAAATGGGGAGATCTCAAATTGAACCCCTAAATCCACATAATTATGCTACATGGAGAAAATCAGTAACGAACTATCTCATGATGAAAGGTCTAATAGGTCATCTAAAGGACACAATTCAAAAACCTACTGATGCTAAAGAATTGGCAATGTGGGAGATTGATCATGAGAAAACACTTGGATGCATATGTTCATTAGTCTCATTTGATTTGCAATTTCATATTGAATCATGTAATACACCAAAGAGGCATGGGAGACTTTTGAGAACTTGTATGGTAAAACAGATAAGATTAGAGGCTATCAGATTGATAATGATTTGATGAATCTTGATCCTAAAAGTTTTGACCACATCCAAGACTACATCTCCAAAATCAAGCAACTAAGAACACAATTGAAAGAATGCACTATTGAAAAAGAGGATTTACAATTGATTCTGAATGTGTTATCCAAGCTTGGTCCTGAGTATTTAGTGTTTGTTTCTAGCTTTCATACCCATCGAATTTCTATGGGAGCATCATATGTTGATCCTAAGTTTGATGACTTTGTAAATCTCCTAATCCAAGAGGAAGCTAAGTTAATGAACATGGGTCTAATCAAGTCTTCCAAACCACAAGCATTGGTGGAAAATGAGTCTAAGGTACATAAAGAATCAGGAAATCTTGATAAGAAGCAAAAGAAGAAAAAGAACAAGCCACATAAAGAATCAGAATCCTCATCATCAAAAGGAGAAACATCTAAGAAGGAGAGGCCTTTTTGTGCATATTGCACGAAGGATGGACATGAAGAACACTATTGTTATAAGAAGGATATTGATTAGTTGAAAAATCTTCTCAAAAAGAATCATATTGATTTGCCTTCTAGAATGTCTGAATCTTCTTCTCCTTCTACTTCAAAACAGTCTAAAAAGGACAAAAGTCAAACATCGAGATATAAAGGACAAGCTCTTTGTGCTCATTCAAGTCTAGGATTAGGGAGATGGCTTCTAGATTCAGGAGTATCACATCATATGGCATCTTCACAGACTATCTTCTCTTCATTTCAGCCTTGTTCTATGTCTCCTATCTTGATGTGAAACAATGCATACATGAGTGTAACAGGGAAGGGATCTATTAGCATTGGGGAGAACACTTTTCAGGATGTCTTGTGTGTTCCTCATTTGAAGAACAATCTGCTTTCCATTTATCAAATTGCACATGGTGGAGATGGGAGAACTGTGGAGTTCACACCTGATGCTGTCATCATTCGAGATTTGGAGAGTCAAGAGGTCATTGCTATTGGGGTGGTTGATCATTCATCTCGGTTGTATTCCTTTGCACAGTTTGCTTCTGATGGTGACAGTGTTCCTTTGACTGTTGATCACATACACCATGATTCAGAGGAGACATTTGGTTTTTTGAACTTGGGCATACTCACATCATATCCAGTCCTTGAGCCATGCACTCTATCTCCTCCATCTTCTATTGTACTTGATGATGCTTGTGTTGCTACAGTTTTGGCTCCTAGTGATTCAGTGCAACAGGATCCTGATTTTCTTCCAGATATGGCTACTTTGGATGGCTTCCTCACAGGTATTTCAGACTTGTTTGTGGAGTCTCATCTTGCTGATTTGGAGGACACCATTGAAAGCATTCATCTTCTCTTTGATGAAGATGAACCTTCTTCAGTTGTTGTGAGGGAACACTTTGACCCTCTTGTTCATTCTCAACATGATCATTCTTCTCAGATTGGCGTGAGTGTGGATACTTTTGGACAAAATTTGGAGGAGGCTTCTTTGTCTTCAAAGGGGATATCTTTGTCTTTGGATTGTGCTCTACATTCGTCTCTACTAGATGTTGGATTTTCCTCTTCAACAGTGTGGCCTAGAATGCTTGATTGGAGTGTGTCAGCTTTCTGCATCGACATGGAGACACTTGAGCATGCTTCAGAGACATCATCACACATCATCCATCTTCATCACTTCCTGCATACATCCTTGGTTTTTTTTCTTCCTAAGGGGAGGAACGTTGTTCGGCGAGATTGGATCATCTTCAGCATTCAATGTCGAGCTTCTACTATCATTGCAGGAGACTCAACATTGAGGGGGGGCTATCTTGTCTCTCTTCTACTTCTCTCTTATGGGGGGGTCTTTTTCCTCACATGGGGTTTTTACCTTCTCATTCTTCATTAAGAGTATTTATATTTGTATTTCATCTCTCTTTTGAGGGGGATTTTTTTCCTATGAGTTTTTATCCTTTTCCTCGCTTGTGAGAGATTGCACTTGCATGTGTACATGGGTACCTAACATGGCCTAGTAGTCAGGACCCATCTTGCATTGTTTTCATTTGTGCACATTCTCCCTAAGTTGCACTTAAGGGGGGGTGTTGATGTCCTAGGTCATGATTACACCTTAGTTAAGTTTACTTAGGGACCACATAGGAGGTTGTTGGAGAATCTCCACTTTTGGTGGACTTGACATGTCATTACCTCATCATTTACACCTTTTGTGGACACATCATGTGATTATCTCTCCACCTTTTGTGGAGTGATAGGTTTTCCTAGTTGTCTCATGTCATAAGATTACGACACTTGTCATAATTTTATGCCCTTCTATGTTCTCACCTTGGCTATATAACCAAGGGGTCTCTCTCATTTGTAAATAATCAGAATCATATCAATGACATTGAATACAATTTATTCTTGTCATATTTTCTCTTTCTTTTTGTGCTTTCCATTTGGTCCATAGATCTTGGCATCCATAGCCAATTCTAACAAAAATCTTTCTAGTGAGAAATTAGCTAACAGTATGTAGTTGATGCACAATTTTCTAATAATTTTTTAATGAATATTTTATTTTTTACTAATTTTCAAAGTGGAAACTTCCTGAATTTTTTTTTTTGGCTGTGCTACCCCTACAAATTTTGGAAACTAATTGAATTTTTCTTTTCTTTTTTAAATTTTTAGAATGAAGTCTAGTTTCTAAAAATGTAATTTATTTGAAATTTCAATGAATGGTTAATTTATAATGAAAAAAACCAAACACTTCTTTTTGTAAAAAAAAGACACACAAAAAAAATAAATTATAAAAGAAAGGCTTAACATAGTCAAAAAGTGAAAAAAATTACATCGTTGGATAGCTAAGAGAGAACCTAACATTACCCATGTGTTCAATTTGTTTGACATTGAAACACGTGCAAACCTAACGATGAGCACAAACCCAATTATGTGAAATATTACAGAATTTGCAAAAACACGTCTCTAGTCGTTGGGAAGGTCCTCCAAACCTTTAGGATGGTATTCCAAGGGAAATACCAAGCCTAAGGCTTGGGGATTCCCACAGAAAGATATAACACCCTCACATTATATCTTAGTTTTGACATGGTTTTATGTGTTTGTGCATGACATGTCTAGCAAGACATAACACAAGCGAGATATAACATGCTCGCGTTATGTCTTGCTTTATTTTTAAAGCTACTCTATTGAATGTATGTTTATATATTTGTATGTTTGTATGTACATGCATGCTTGTATGTCATGTATGTATGTATGTATGCATGTATGTTGTATGTATGCCTATATGTATTAAGATTGTATCTACATATTTGCATGTATGCTTGTATGTATGTATGTAAGTATGTATGTATTTATGTATGTATTTATGTATGTACTTATGTATGTATTTAGAGGGAGGGAGAATTTTGAGAGATAGAGAGAGGTAGAGAGGTAGTGAGAGAGTCTTGAGAGAGGGAGAGGGGATGGAAGGGAGAGTTTAAGAGATAGAGTGTGGGAGAGAAGGGGTTGGAGTGAGAGGGACTTAGCTAGGTAGGGTGGGAGGGATAGAGGGAGAGAGATAGATAAGGGTGGGAGAGAGAGAATTAAGAGAGGGGGAGAGAGAGATGGGGGAGAGAGAGAGAGAGGGAGAGAAAGAGAGAGTTATGTAGGTAGGGTTCCAAATGGAGAGACTTGAGAGTGTGGGGGAGTGAGAAGGAGATACTTGAGAGATAGATAGTGAGATGGAGTGCAAGAGAGAGGGAGTGGGAGAGAGATGGAGTGTGAGAGTGAGATAGCTAAGAGAGGGAGAGGGTGTGGGAAGGAGTAACATGAGAGAGGGAGAGATAGAGGGGGGTGGAGAGAGCAATAGATAGAGAGAGGGGGGAGAGAGATAGAGAGAGAGTTACCTAGGAGGGTGCTAGAGGGAGAGACCTAAGAGAGAGAGGGGGTGGGAGGGAGAGAACTAAGAGAGGAGAGAGAGGGAGTGATGGAGAGGTAATGTGAGGGAGATAGAGAGAGAGATAGATGGAGTGAGAGAGGGTGGTAGGTATTGATTGAGTGAAAGGTATATAGAAATATGGAGAAGGTAGATAGAGACAATTAGAGAGAGTGGGATAGAGGGTAGGAGGGAGAGATGGAGAGAGAGAGGTGAGATGTATAGATAGGAGAGAAAGGGATGGGGGTTTAGGGTATAGGGTTGAGGGATTAGGGTGGAGGACCTATAGGGTTGATAGTATAGGGTATTAGGGTTTAAGGTTTGAGGGTAGAGGGTAGAGGGTAGAAGGTTTAAGGGTTTAGGGTTAAAGGGTTTAGGGTTGAGGGTAGATAGTTTAGGGTATATGGTTGAAGGATTAGGTTTAGTGTCCAATGTAAGGGTTTGAGGGTATAGTGGTTCAGGGTTGAGCGATTAAGGGTTGAGGGTTGAGAATTGAGGGTTAAGGGTTTAATGTATAGGATAGAGGGTAGAGGGTAGAGGGTTTAAAGGTTTAGGGTTGAGGGTTTAAGGTTGATGGTAGATGATTGAAGAATTAGGGTTGAGGGTCCAATGTATAGGGTAGAGGGTATAGGGGTTTAGGGATTAGGGTTTAAGGGTTGAGGGTTGAGGATTGAGGGTAGAGGGTTGAGGGTTGAGGGATTAAGGGTTTGGGGATTAGGGTAGAGATTTTTATTCGGTTTAAGGGTTTAAGGGTTGAGGGATTAGGGTTGAGGTGGGGTATTGGTGGGGTAAAGGGTAGAGTTTCAAGGTTTAGGGTTTGGGGTTGAGGTTGAGGGTTTTAGGGTTGAGGTTTAGGGTTTAATTTTGAGTGTTTAAGGGTTTAAGGGTTGAGGGATTAGGGTTGAGCGATTAGGTTAGAGAGGGAGGGATGGATGGATAGAGAGGAGAGAAGAGGAGGGAGATACAAATATATATGAGGGTTGATGATCCAATGTATAGGGTAGAGGGTTGAGAATTGAGGGTATAGGGTTGAGAATTGAGGGTAGAGGGTCCAACACTTAGGGTTGAGGGTAGAGGGTTTAGGGTTTGAGGGTATAGGTTTTATGGTTTAGGGTCAAGGATAGAGGGTTGATGGTTTAAGGTTGAGGGTAGAGGATTGAGGGTATAGGGTTGGGTGATTAGGGTTGAGGGTCCAATGTATAGGGTAAATGGTATAAGGGTTGAGGGTTGATGGTTGAGGGATTAGGGTAGAGAGTTTACTTGGGTTTAAGGGTTGAGGGTTTACAAGTTGATGTATTAGGGTTGAGGGTTGAGGGTATTGGGTTGAGGGTAGAGGGTTTAAGGGTTTAGGGTTTAAAGGTTGAGGGTTGTCAATTTAGGGTTTAGGGTTGAGTGTTTAAGGGTTTAAGGTTCAAGGGTTTAGGGTTGGGGATTAGAAGGGTAAGAAAGGGAGGATGGATGGATAGAGATGGAGGAGAAGTGAGATAGAAGGAGAGAAGAGGAGGAAAATATATATGGTTGAGGATCCAATGTATAGGGTTGAGGGTTGAAATTTAGGGTATGAGGTTGAAGGGATTGGGTTGAGGGTACATATGGATGAAGGATTGTAGTTGAGGGTCAATGTATAGGGTAGAGGTATTGGGGTTGATGGTTTAGGGTTTTTAGGGTTAAAGGATTAAAGGGATTAAGGGTTGAGGTTGAGAATTGTGGTTGAGGATTAATGTATAGGGTAAGAGGTTGAGGTTTAGGGTTTAGGGTTTAAGGGTTTGAAGGGTTGAGGTTTAAAGGTTGAGGTAGAGGATTGAGGGTATAGGGTTGGGGGATTATGGTTGAGGGCCCAATGTATAGGGTAGAGGGTATAGGGGCTGAGGGATTAGGGTTTAAGGGTTGAGGGTTGAGGGTTGAGGGATTAAGGGTTAATAGGGTTGAGGGATTAGGTTAGAGATTTTACATTGGTTTTAAGGGTTTAAGGGTTGAGGTATTAGGGTTGAGGGTAGAGGGTATTTGGTCGAGGGTAGAGGGTTTAAGGGTTTAAGGGTCGAGGGTTGAGGGTTGAGGAATTAGGGTAGAGAGGGAGGGATGGATGGATAGAGAGATGAAGGGAGAAGTGATATATAGAGAGGGAGAGAAGAGGAGGGAGGAACAAAGATATATGAGGGTTGAGAATCCAATGTATAGGGTAGAGGGTCCAATGTTTAGGATTGATGGTAGAGGGTTTAGGGTTTGATGGTATAGGTTTTAGGGTTTAGGGTTGAGGGTAGAGGGTTGAGGATTTAAGGTTGAGGGTATATAATTGAGGTTATAGGTTTGGGGGATTAGGGTTGAGGGTCCAATATATAGGGTAGAGGGTATAGGGGTTGAGGGATTAGGGTAGAGAGTTTACTTGGGTTTAAGGGTTGAGGGATTAGGGTAGAGGGTAGAGGGTGTTGGGTTGAGGGTAGAGGGTTTAAGGATTTAGGGTTTAAGGGTTGAGGGTTGAGGGTTTAGGGTTTAAGTTTGAGTGTTTAAGGGTTTAAGGGTCGATGGTTTAGGGTTGATGGATTAGGGTAGAGAGGGAGGTATGGATGGGTATTATATATGGAGGGAGAAGTGAGATAGATATGAGAGAAGAAGAGGGAGGGATAAAGATATATGAGGGTTGAGGATCCAATGCATAGAAAAGAGGGTTGATAATTGAGGGTAGAGGGTTTAGGGTTTTAGGGTATAGGTTTTAGGGTTTGCAATTGAGGGTTTAAGGTTGAGGGTAAAGGATTGAGGGTATAGGGTTGGGGTATTAGGGTTGAGAGTATAGGTTTTAGGGTTTGCGATTGAGGGTAGAGGGTTGAGAGTTTAAGATTGAGGGTAAAGGATTGAGGGTATAGGGTTGGGGGATTAGGGTTGAGGGTCCAATGTATAGGGTTGAGGGTATAAGGGTTGAGAGATTAGGGTTTAAGGGTCGAGGTTGAGGGTTGAGGGATTAAGGGTCAAGATGGTTGAGAGAATAGGGTAGAGAGTTTACTTAAGTTTAAGGGTTTAAGGGTTGAGGGATTAGGGTTGAGGGTCGATGGTATTGGGTTGAG
Source organism: Sequoia sempervirens (assembly GCA_007258455.2). Classification (NCBI taxonomy): domain Eukaryota; kingdom Viridiplantae; phylum Streptophyta; class Pinopsida; order Cupressales; family Cupressaceae; genus Sequoia; species Sequoia sempervirens. The sequence continues at coordinate 79,594,075 of VDFB02026320.1, forward strand.
GGTAGAGGGTAGAGGGTTTAATGGTTTAGGGTTTAAGGGTTGAGGGTTTAGGGTTGATTTTTTAAGGGTTTAAAGGTTGAGGGTTTAGGGTTGAGTGACTAGGGTAGAGAGGGAGGGATGGATGGATAGAGAGATGGAGAGAGAAGTGAGATAGAGAGAAGGAGATAAGAGGGGGGAGGGATGGATAGAGAGATAGAGAGATGGAGGGAGAAGTGAGATAGAGAGAAGGAGAGAAGAGGAGGGAGGGATAGAGATATATGAGGGTTGAGGATCCATTGCATAGGGTAGAGGGTTGAGAATTAAGGGTATAAGGTTGAGGGTATAGGGTTGAGGTATTAGGGTTGATGGTACATATGGTTGAAGGATTAGGGTTGAGCATCCAATGTATAGGGTACAAGGTATTAGGGTTGAGGATTTAGGGTTTGAGGGTTGAAGATTGAAGGATTGAGGGTTGAGGGTTGAGGGTTTAATGTATAGGGTAGAGGGTAGAGGGTTTAGGCTTTAAGGGTAGGTTTAAGGTTGAGGGTTGAGGATTGAGGGTATAGGGTTGGGGGATTATGGTTAAGGGTCCAATGCATAGGGTAGAGGGTATAAGGGTTGAGGGATAGAGGGTTTAAGGGTTGAGGTTTGAGGTTTTAGGGTTGAATGCCTCAAGGTTTAAGGGTCGAGGGTTTAGGGTTGAGGGATTAGGGTAGAAATGGATGGATGGATGGATAGAGAGATGTAGGGACAAGTGAGATAGAGAGGAGAGAAGAGGAGGGAGGTACAAATATATATGAGGGTTGAGGATCCAATGTATAGGGTAGAGGGTTGAGAATTGAGGGTAGAGGGTACATTTTTTAGGGTTGAGGGTAGAGGGTTTATGGTTTGAGGGTATAGGTTTTAGGTTTTAGGGTTATGGGTAGAGGGTTGAGGGTTAAAGGGTAGAGGGCTTAAGGGTTTTGGGTTGACCATAGAGGGTAAAGAGTTTAAGGGTAGAGGGTAGATGATTTAAGTGTTAAGGGTAGAGGGTAGAGGGTTAAGGGTAGATGGGAGAGAGATAGGAGAGAGAGAGACTTGAGAGGGGGTAGGAGGGAGAGAATTGAGAGAGAGAGAGGGAGGGATTGGGAGAGATATAGAGGGTAGAGGGTTGATGGTCTAGAGATTAGGGTTGAAGGTTTAAGGGTAAACCAAAGATTTTTGGGTATGTGGCTCTCTTACACTTCTAGGGTTTTGTACCTAAAAAGAGAGAGGTGCCAAAAACCTTAATGGCCACTCAAGAATAAGCCCTTGATATTCCAATGCAAACGAGATCGAAATATATCAATGTCCTAGATACTGAAAATTGATAAAAGTGATTAACTACTAATGCAAAACTAAGAAAATGCAAAATGTTTGAAAACATGTCGTGATATGCAAAATGACCTAGAAATGCAAATAAAATATAAAAAAAACTTGTGAAATTGAAAGTGTTCACCTGGAGACTAGAAAAGGATAGAATGGAGCTCTGAAATCCTATGGAAATCACTATTGAAGCCAACTGGGACTCATACACCAAGTTGGGCGACTTAGTCTTGTTTCAAGAAGATTCTACTAGAAAAAGTTTCAAACAACTAGTACTCAGAACTACAAAAACTTATGTTCGGGCTTGGAAGTGGGAATCATACGCCACCGATGGCATATCGGTCCACTTCCAAATTTTTGGAAAATCAAAAGTGTAATATGTAGCTCCCAGTTTGCACTTCTATTCCTGATAGGTTTCCTAATTTGAAACCATAGAATTTGACCTATAGGTGTTCTCCAAGCTTCTTTTAGGGCTTTGACAACTTTGAATGACTTTGAAAAATTGACAAATTTTCCAATCTTTCTCTTTGAAAAACTTGCAAACAAGACCTACAAAACACATGCAAAGAGAGGGAAAAATTATTGAGGGTTGGTGAATAGCGGTTTGCCTTCGTCAAACCCCGATTTGGTAATTAAACCCTTGAAAATGAAATGAAATGAAATGAAATGAAAAGAGAATGATGAGTGAACAAAATAAATTCTACAATTCACCAAACCCTTGAAGTGAAAATCTAAAGACATGCAAGTAGAAGCTCCAATGGATGAAGACTTGAGAATGCTTAAAATTCCTAGAATGTTTAAGTGAATGATTGATAATTGGTTGAATGATTAGGAAAATTGAGGAAGATGAAATGAGAGGAAAAACCCTATATTTATACACAATTATGCAATAATTCCTAAAAAATACGACATCACAAATCGACCTTAGGTCTTAGAAAATAACCTACCATAATTTTGAATTTATTTTGATTTTTGTGTCAAAGGGGACTCATTTGCCCCTAGTGGCGAATGGGTCCCACTTAAGCATTTTAGGTGGGTGTCAGAAATAAATTGTATTAATTGATGTTTATTGGGATTATTTTAAAAAATACACTTAAGTAAGGCCTGTAAGTGTAAAATGGGGCCAATTAAAGCATAAGAAAGGGTCAAATTATTGATGAAAATCCTAGAAAAGTGTGAAAGTTTGTTACAACACTTTACAACACTTTGAAATAAGACTTGGTAAGTGATAAAAATATATTGTTTAGGTGAAATATATTAATAAGATCCTAGAAAATTGTGAAGGTGTGTTACAACACTTCACAACACTTTTGCAAGGCATCATAAAATTCTTATCAATTAAAGAGGGTCTAAGACCTAATGTGAATGTGTTGACCACATTACAACACTAAATCAAGGAAAAAATAAGCCAACGTCCACAAGAAGGACTCAAATGAGCATGAAAATATCCAAAGATCCTTTTTTCTATGCTACATTTAGCCCCCACTTTAGTGAGAGGATGAACTTGCTTCAAACTCACACTAAAGTATCCAAACATGCACATCAAGAGGGATCCAAATGGACCCATGCTGAAAAGATGAGACAACAATAATAAAGAGGGGTGATCAATACCCCAGGATCAAGATCCTATGGAAAACCAAACATTAGCACAAATGAAAATGATGAAAACAATAAAACAGAGAAAAGGAAAGAGAGAATTGGATCAAACTTCAATCGTTTGTCCATCATGTTGTGGATCAAATCTTAGGTTGTTTTTCTAGAAAATGCATACTCACTCCAAGGCTATAGAACTCATGGTTTTCCACCGTGTGAGAAGTCCTAGAAGGTGAGAAACATACACCCATGGCTGGTATGCACTCACACAAACACAGGTGTCTATGGGGAAAGTCATGCCTCAAAATGAGCTTCCCGCTCAACCACTCAACCATATCAAAGTTATACCTCTTGATAACTTTAATAAGGTGCCACAAAAGAAAATGAATTTTTGAGCTTCACAAGACAAGAAAAAAATCGTATGCTTGGACCTCATGAACAAATGTGATAGCTCCACAGGCATGCAAGTTGTGTTATGCAAGGTGGCCATATTAAAAATGCAAAAATCAACATGCAAAGGATGTTCAAAGAAGCATTTATTAGTTCATGTGAGGTATTTAACTTACGTAACATTGCGTCTAATGTCTTCAAGAGAGGACAAATCAAAGAATAGAAAATTTGCAACTTAGGGGATGCAGTGCATCACATCAATCCACCAAGAGGAATGCAATATGCTAAGATAGATCACTCTCATGAAGTAAATTACACTCAATGTTATCCACAAATCAACAAAACAAATTGTATGAAGTAAGAAGGCTCCACTAAGAACGAAGAAAAGAAAAAATGCAAAAGAATAATGCCAATGTATGCCCTCACTTTAAAGGAATTGCTAACACATTGTATTGTTAGAAATTAATATAAAGTAGCAAATGAAAAATTCAAATAAGAAAGAAAGACATGAGATCCAACTTGGAAAGCCCTATGCTAAGTCATATGTTTCGAAGTAAAGCTACATCATGCAAAGGAAAAGAAAAATAAAAGAAAGGGGTCACCCCCAAAATGAAAACACCAAACACATAAGGGTTCTATGGATTTGGGGTCAGTATGTTCTTTTCTACAATGTTGTTTAGAGAGCTCAGAACTGTCATAATCCCCCAAATACATAGAACTATAAGAATGACAGAAAGAGAGTGAAAACAAATAAAAGTATTTTGGGTCAACATGGAAGAGACATAGGGTGTCTTGACGCTTTACATCATCCCCAAAAGGAAAACACAAGATGCATCAAAAAGAAAAAATATCTTTTGGGTCAACATGAAGGAGACATGAATGTCTCAATTCCTTGCGTCTTCCCCAAAAGGAAAACACAAGAAAAGAAAAAATAAAAGGAAAAGAAAAAGAAAGCCTTTTGGATATGTGTCGTAGAAAAAATGACCCTTCGCTTGACATGGGAATAATTCATGATAAATTTGACTCAATGAGGCCTTGATTTAGGTGTTGTGAGGAATTTTATGCATCCACACCAGGTCTTGGACCCTTACAAATTGAATAACATGATTTTATCGATGTCTTGTAAACGTGTTGTAAAGTCTTGTACTAGAATTTGTTGCTTTTCTAGACTTAATGAACCCATTTTCTCCCTCATGCAACATTATAAAATGTGTTTAATAACATTATTACTGTTGATGATGATTTTGGCACCACAACAATGCAAGCAAAATATGGTTATTCTACTTATCCTGAAAGAGAAAGGCAACACATGGATGGCTTAGCTCCCAAGGTCTTTGTAGCTGGGTCTCAGCCGTGCTGATGTTACTCAGTGGTCAATGCAACAGTAATATTCAAGTGGCCTGCTGGTGTTGAGCTTCTGAATTGTTCTAAGATCAAACGTGAAAATAAAACCTACTTTAACAGGGGTTTTAAAGAAACAACAAAAGATAGATCAGGGTTTGAAACAGAAAAGAACAATAGTTTATCCAATCTTGACCAGACTTGTTAACTTCAAGGAATTATAAACTTAAAACTACAGAACAAGATAAGCTTGTGATTGACACACAACCTCTTTCATTCTTAGTGCTAATTCACATAATAGATTTTGATTACCATTGAACAAAAAACACAAAAAACCTTTCATTCCTTAAAGACTTCACAAAGAAAATGATCAGTTTAAGACAAATATTATTCAAAAACACAACATGAAGTAGATTAAACTCTGATTTCTTCTACTGTTATTAAAATAGATAAACAATATTTACAAAGCTAGCACAATCACTAGTGTACATAGAATCTGAGTCTCCATATTGTTTCCAACTACACTAAGAGAACTTGAAAAATGCATTACAGTCTGTACTAAAATCTTACTGTTCACTGAGAAGACAAAGAGAAGCTCTTATCACTAAGAATCAAGATGCAACTTTCTCCTTCTTGTTAACTAACTAACTCCTAACAACTCTAACCCTAAATGATTCCCATTCTAAAATTTCTCTAAATCTCTAGAAGTTCTAATCCCTCACTGTCTAACCTTTTCAAAGAGGCAAGGGTGCCTTTTATACGGAATGTACCAACTTCAATGTGTTGCCCCCTGCACTACAATTTTACAAAATATCTTCTTTGTTGCATGCAGGTCGGCCCTAAGATCCTTTTTAGGAAAGTCAGTCGTGCATTCAATGTGAATCCTTGTTGTCCATGCTGATGAAAGATCGCTCTGGAAAAGATCTGTAGATCTTTTGCTGCTACAATATTTACTCCTATGTCTCTATGTCTATCTTTGAACTCCTTCTCAGGGTCGCCTTGAATGCTCAAAATATCCTGCCATTAATATTAATCTACCTCTTTCAGCAATCACCATAGGTGTCCCTCTAAGTCATGGCTTGTTTTGTCACTCAGCCTCCTTCGCGTTCAGGACCTCTCCATTCGTTGACTATCTTCTGGAAATGCCATTGAGCCTCCTATAGATCTGAATGCAGCCACCCGAGAAGATTCATCATCCACTGTTCTTGGAAAGAAACCATCTAGTTGCACTCTATTAGTCCCCTCCACAAGGGCGGTCAATCAGTTAAAGGTCTCTCTCAGCTCCTTCTAATTGGGCAATCAACTGCCACGCTGGATTCCAAGCAATCAAGAGTGGTCTAACCTAAATCGTAGGTTAGTGAGACACCATTGGTGTCTCCTCGATGCAATTTCATCTTTCAATAGGCATTGGCATAGCAATGGTCAATTGGTGAGATGTCTCGGTGGGCTCAGAAGTCACATTGAGCTTATTTTCCTATCGCCGAGACCTTATTTTGTTGGTAGGATGTCACAACAATTGTATCCCCCACTCTGGCTCGAAGTTCATTTTCCTTTCGGCAAGACCCCTTAATTGGCCCAAGGTCATGGCGATCCCCCATGGTTATACTGATATCTATTTTTCATTTGTGAACCTACCGCTATCGGCAAGACTTTAGCATACCAACAAGATCACATGGCAAAATCCTTGTTTTCCTATGGAGTCTCCCTGACATCCTCCTTATCCTGTGGCGGGCTGACCTCATCCTTTTGGTGTAACACTGGTGAGTCAGCGAGACATTTTGCTGAAGGCCAAATCTTTCGGCGAGCCTCCTTTCCTCTCCCCGAAGGGACATCCTATCGGCATGACCTCATAGCGAGCCCAGATCACTACGCTGATGCTGCCCTTGTCGCTCTGACCTCACCTCTTCAGCTAGACATTATGCCGAAGGGATCAGCTTTGGCGATATTTTCATTTCATTGAGACCCTTTTGTAGTCATGTTGACATGGGTTCTTTTGCTTCACATGCATCGCTGTAGCATTCTCTAGTCGGGGAGATTTCCTGCAGACATCTCATCTCTCGGCGAAAGCTTTACTAGTTCACCCTTTTGTCGTGGTGACATCTCTGTTCTCTCACCGAAGACCATTGATAGACTCCCCCTTGCTGTGTTGGCATGACATTCCTTCTTCACTGAGACTTTCTACAAGCTCCAACTGCTATGCCAATGCCCTTCATGTTTCGGTGAGACATCCATCATTCGATGAGACCTTCCATCGAATTCTTACTTCTTGCCAAATTTTGTTGTCACCAAGACTTCTTCTATGGTCATAGCGAAATGTCTTGCTTGTTCCACATGCATCGATGTAGCTTTCCCTGTTGGGGAGATGTCCCGTAGAGATGCTATGTCTTGGCAAAATCCTTCGCATGAGTCCACTTTTGTCACCGTGACTATATCCCATGGGTGAGACATTACGCCGAGTGCCCACACTCTCTCCAAAGACACCTTTGTTGAGGAGACTGCACCCATTCGCCAAGACTTCTTGGCGCAAGTCTTGGTTTTTTGATATGCGGACCCTTCCCATCAACGAGACTCTGAACGTTTGGTGAGAGATTATGCCAAATCCAGAATCCTTGGGAAAAGTTCCCTTTTGTGTCAATGAGACACACTGATTCTCTTACCGAAGACATGGAATCCCCCACCGTGCCATGTCACTATGACCAGAGCCACTCAGTGAGACACCACCCCAAAGTAATTGAGTCTTTCCGAAGTGTGTTTGCTTTGTTGGTAGTCGAAAAGACATGGAGACTTCATACCAACGAACAGATCTCTCTGTAATGGACAACTCTCTCCGTCAGTCGGCAAGACTCCTGGAGACTCCCTTTTGCTTAGTCAGTGAGACTTCGTAAACTCACTGAAACATCCTGGCAAGGATAAGACCTTATGCCGAAGGGATCTTCTTGATACTGGTCAGCGAGACATGGAGACTTCACCAAGACCATACATCAATGAAGATGACTTCGCCGAAGTGTGTGCTGGTGGTGGGGGAGTCGGTGAAACCTTAGGGATTCATCAAGACTTCTCGGCGAAGAGAGAACATTTGCTGATAGTGTATCCCTTTTTCCACCGGTCGGTGAGACCCAAAGATCTCACTGAGACTTCTTTCTGAAGAAAATCCTTGATGTCGATAGGAAATTGATGTTGCTGGGATGATGACCCTTGTCTTGCCGAATCCTGCATATGATTTCTGATCACTGTGACATCTCTGGGGTCTTGCCGATAGGCAACATAAACTAAGATTTGAACCAAACGAACCTTGAGTTGGTGAGACTGTGATAACCTTATGCTGATATATGAACCCCCTTTGATAGCGGTCAACGAGACACATAGCACTTAGATAGACCCTCCACCGAAGATATAACTCTCACCAAAAGGATTTTCTCGTTGCTAATCGACAAGACATGAGGCTTTTGCCAAGACTTCTTGGTGAAGAGAAAACCTTGGTTGATAGATAAATCCCCTTTGCAGCCAGTCAGTGAGACCCGAAGATCTTGCCAATACCCCTCTCTGAAGGAAACCCCTCATGCCGATAGGACAATCCATGTCACCGAGATGAAGACACCTGTCTTGCCGATACAGTTTGCATGTAAATTCCACTCGCCGTGACAATCCCAAGGTCTTGCTAATAGGAAACACAGAGACACATCAATAGAAATCACTGGTAGTCGGCAAGACATGAGCAAGGTCTTGGTGAATTTCATCTTCAAGGAGAATTATGACCAACCGCTCTGAGGAAAGCCTTCCAAGTGGACTCACTTGAGAAATATCATCATGTGTGTGGCCTATTCTTGCAAAATAGATGCTTCCATTAGTTATCAGAAGGAGATAAGATATATTATCATATGATACACTTTTTCTTGTGATTACTTCATTGAATACTTAGCGAGAAGGGAACCAAACTAAGCTAAAACAAAACCAGAATTAGATCAGAACAAAAGATAAAATTAGGAAGAAACCAACATAATTCCAAAGAGGAAAACAAGTAACCAAAAGCAAAGAAATGGAAAGAAAAGGGGGACCCATTTTGATCCAGATCAAAGTGGGGTGGTTATGCAAGGCATAACATTTACATCAATCTACAAGACTTATAACTTGAACTTAACTTTAAACTAGTGTTGTAATGTGTCTTACACATTCACATTGGTTCTTGTGCCTTTCTAGGCTATGTGGACCTCATTTTAGTGTTGAAAAGTGTATTTAATCACACTTTCACATTGAATTATGTGTCTCAAGCTGTAATTGACCTTTACATCATCACTAATATGCCCCTGTTAGCCCATATTGTGCATCCCGAGGCAATATTTGATAAAATACTCAACAAAGTTGTATTTTAAACCTTATTTCCTTATCTCCTAGCATCCTAGTTGTTAAAATAGCCCCTGTGGGACCCATTCGCCATGCATGGTGAATCAGTCCCATCCAGGTGGGACCCATTTTCTATGTGTGGTGAATTAGTTCCATTTGGCCCAATTTTGACCTTTGAGTGAGAAAAAAGTGAAATTTAAGTTTAATATTGCTTCATGTCTACCTGTGATGAGGTATTAACGAGAGAAATAGGTGAATTTCCTATAAATACAAGTCTTTTAACTCATTTTGACATCTCTTATCTCTTATCAATCATTCATCCATCTCTCTTCTATCTCAAGTCAAGCAACTTAGGGTTTTATCATTTCAAGACAACAAAAAAGCTCCTAAAGACTTTCAAGGGTAGATCCTTCATGTTGTACTACAAAATTTCAAGATCAAACATCATGGAAAGGTAATCAAATTCATTATTGCATGTTTCATTCCATTATTTTATTATTTTGGTTTAATTACCTAAAAGGGGTTTGACCAAGGCAAACTCCCATGCCCTAACATTTAGCATCTCTCTCTCTCTCTTGTCTTGTTTGTATGCAAATTTAGGACTCTTGGAAGCTTGGAAATCCTTGAAGATCAATTTGCAATATTTCTCAAGTCTTCTCCTTATTCAACAAGTCAAAATATTAAAAAAAACCCATTTTCAAGATCAAACATCATGGAAAGGTAATAAACTCCATTATTGCATGTTTCATTCCATTATTTTATTATTTTGGTTTAATTACCTCAAAGGGGTTTGACCAAGGAAAACCCCCATGCCCTAACATTCAACATCTCTCTCTCTCTTGTATTGTTTGTATGAAAATTTAGGACTCTTGGAAGCCTGGAAATCCTTGAAGATCAAGTTTCAATATTTCTCAAGTCTTCTTCTCATTCAACAAGTCAAAATATCAACAAAAAACCATTTTCAGACCCGTAAATCAGAGTTTCAGAAGTGGACACTTGTAGGAAGTCAAAGTGTAGATCAAAAGCTTCGGATTCCACTTTTGAAAATCCAAAAATTCAAAAGTGGACTCATTTTCCATGAGTGGAGAATGAGTTCCACTCCAAGGTCAATTTTGAATTTTCTATATTTTTGAGTAACCTTTTGTTAGAAACAAGTTCTAACTTAGTTTTGCAGAACTGGGACTGATTTTCCCAGAATGGAAAATGAGTCCCACCAAGCCTAAAAATCAGGATTATCAACATTCCAAAATCCATTTCTAGTCTTCATTCACATTCTATGTGAACACTTTCAGTTTGATTCAGTTTTGTTTTGTTTTGCATTCATTTCTAGTTGATTTTGCATTACATAATTTGTTTTCAAACAAGTCATAATTCTTAGATTTTTCATTCATAATCAATCAATTTCTTAGCTTAGATGCAATCATATCATCCCATTTATCATTAGTAACATCATACACATCCTAATTTGAGTGAACTAGCTAGTTATTTTGGCCCTTCTTTCTCCTATTGTGTGAAAAACCCTAAAAGTGCTAGAAAGACCAAGAGAGCTAAAAATATATGGTTCATTTTGGTGAACCTACTTTTTCGAACACTTTCTTGACTGATTTGGATTCCTTCCTCATCATAGATCTATCTTGCATTAGGATTTTCATGATTCATTTTGTATGCTAGGTGTTAAATTTTGCATTCATAAAAAGTGCATTTAGGTTGCATTGTTGGCATCTAAATTCATTTAAATTTTTTTAAATTTAGTATTTTTCACTTAGGTCTGCATCATAGCACTCAAAAACCATAAAATTCCATCAATTTTTTTTGAAAATTTTGAAAAAATCCCATACTAGGACTCATTCGCCACCCTGGGCGAATTAGTTCCTTCTGACCCCTTAAACTATATTTTATAGAGTTGAAAACCCTATTTTTAGGATTTTGTTTGGTCCCATTTTATACCTATATCAGTTGGTTGCATTTATGTAACATTCAATTCATCAAACCTAGCCTGAAATATCTCATTTCATGCATTGTTTCATTTCACACATTTCATTTTTTAGACTATTGCATATTGTAATCAACAACTTATGTTGTTTTACATCTGAAAAAATTACATTTAATTAATTGCATTGTACCTTCTTTCATTTTTCATCATAGCATGTTTTCTTTCAAAATATTTGGCTTTGATTTCATTAATAGTGGATTGTATAAGCACAACATTCCCTCTTATGAGTTCAATTTTGATTACCACAATGGCAACTTTAAGAAAATTGATCAAACCATTCATACAATCCTTAACCTTACATTTCCCATTGGTGTGGATGGTAGTGTAGACAAAAAACACAATCATACTTTTTCTTCTCCCAATACCTCTCCTATTAGTGATAAAGGTATCTTGGCACAAGAAGTCACAAGCCTTGAGGGTCTTGATTGTCCATCTCCTTATTCCTGTTTGGACAATGTTAGACAGCAAGAGCATGAGATCATAGAAAAATTCTTAAACATCACCTTACCTAGTCTCCATAGCCATGATAATCATACTTGTCCATATCCTAATATCCCTCAATGTAAAGAGGATAGGTTGGTGTTAGAAGACATCCCTATTACAAATCATGAAACCCTTGATCCTCCCTTCCCTAATGCTCCTCCCATTTGGGAGAATCTATTTTACAACCATATTGGTCCTTCTCTTGATGCCTCCCCCACTTGTGATGAAGATACTTTACAAACCTCAAGCTTGGATGAACATATTACAAGCTCTCCTATTAGGGAAGATAACATGGCACTAGAGAATGAGACCTTAAAGACAATGAACACTCAACCAACATCTTCTCATAATCATCCCCCTCTTGACAATCCCATCATTTATCAATCCCCTATTGGAAAAGTATTTATTGAGGAGGAACCAAGCCTTACTTGTCAAGAACACGTGGCTTGTTGTTCTCTTAAAAAATCTCCTTCTAGGGAGAATATCATGGTGCTGGAAAATGACAACAATAATAATGTGTCTTCCTTAGATAAAACAATGACTCTTGATTGCCCTTCATTAGAGATACATCAAACCAAGACTATTGACGTTATCAATGTGCAAGTGTCTATTAGGTCCCCCTTGATCAATGGTTCTCATACATACCCCATGGGACATCCTAACAACCCCCTAATTCTTTATCCACCTTCACACAAACAACAAACTCAAAATAAACCATAACTTATCCTTTACCCTCCTCAAACTAATGTATCACCACACCCAAGTTATAATACCATTGCTCATACATATAACACTCGAAACAATCCACAACCACAACAACCAACCCCACCATCATTACCATTGCCTAATCCTATCACACATAACCCTTCCTTACCAGGTCGCAAGGAGTATGATCTTGTCGAGAAACTAAAGAATACTCCTACTAAGATATCATTGTGGGATCTTATCAAATCCTCCCCTCACTACCACAACATGATTCAAACTTCCTTACAAGTTCTTGTCCCTTTTAATGTGCTACCAACTGATATTGCAACAATGATTCAAGGCCAAAATGTTGAATTTTTTTTCCACCAAAGTGAACTCCCCTCTTTGGATGTGCAAAAACAAATGATTCTTTCATGATTATCTCTCAATATAAAACAACAGGGATAAAGAGAACTCTTGTAGATACTGGTTCAACCCTCAATGTTTGTAGTGTAATCCTTTTGGATAGGCTTGGAATTTATCAATCAACCATTCAACCTAATTCATTATCCATTATGGGATTTGACAATGTCGAAAAGAAACCGCTAGGGGTGATCATTATGCCTCTTACTGTTGGAGTGGTCACCTTGAATGCACCAATCCATGTTATGCCTTACAAAATTTCATGCAATATTATCTTAGGCAGATAGTGGATTCATGCCATAAAAGTTGTGCCTTCCACTCTTCATCAAAAAATGAAGTAAATCCATAACAACACAGTCTACACCCTTGACGTTGATCATGAACCTTATAATGTCCTGCAACTTGAGAAAAACAAAACAAATTTCTTAAACACATCAACATCACTTACACAAGTGGAACCCATTCAACACAATTACAAACAACACCATTCAGACGACCTTTTGAAAGCATCTTCCTCAACCACTTTAGACAAAGAAGTAAACTACACAACAACCTTTGATGAACATAACAACAAACAACCACTTGATTCCAAAGCAATGAAAAAGCTTTATGGAAAATGGTATGAGCTTATGAAATAACTTGGCTATAATGGAAAAGGATGTGGTGCTAATGAACAAGTTATATGCAACCCTATCAACTCTATCACACAACAAAAGACTCATATTCTTGGCTATTGTCCTGTAATAGAGATCGCCAAACCTTCACTCAACATCAATCTCACAAAACATAATCCAAAATTATTCTTAACTAAACACCTCAACACTAGTGGTCTTAAACATCATCCTTTACACAACATGACATAACCAATGAACTCTTCGATTAATGTCAATGTCATCTCACAAGATATCAATGATTGGAATTCACAATCTAAAGGGCCTTGTGTAAGTATGAAAACTAATACTAAGCAAGATGTTTCTTTGTCATCACCTATAAGACCATTGTATACCATTGATCAAGAGGGTATCTTGTTGAGACTCCTCCAAGATCACTTGATCACCCTCCTTCTGAGAACTCGTAAGAAATGCTATTCCAAGACTTCATTTTCCACCTATCATCATGTTCATGTTCACTCCACTAATGAATGTAATTCTTTTAGTCGTAAAATCCAACATTTTTAGGACTTTGGTATGCTTCCTTCTAGGGAGGCATCTAATTCCTCTAATTGATACCAATTTTCACTCTAGCACACATTTCATCAATTTTTTCTACTCACCGTTGTCCTACACTCAGTGGGGGCAAGGGGGTTTAGTATCCTTATCCTTGTATGTCACTTGTCATTGACTCCTTTGGCTAGTCATTAACCTTTCATGAACATATAAGAGCAAGCTTGGGATGTGTACAATGTGCCTTAAGTTGGCTCGCATGTGACATACTACCTTATTCATGACATAGCTTATCAGAAACATATGACTTGGCATAGGTCTTTCCACATAATCTCTCATGTTCCTCTTCTGCTACTTTAAAGCAATTTCTCATAGTACTGGTGTTCACAACTACTTTAAAGTGGGGGCATGAATCACCACTCACATTGCATTGTGTGATTTTATTTTTCTTGCAATTTCTTCTCTTCCAAGCATTAGGTACAATATTGCCCTGAATGAGATCTTGCACTTGTCCTCTCTTGGAAACAAGATGAGACCATTTGTACTTATCCTCTCTTGGATACATTTGGCATGATGTTCCCTAAGATGAGACATTGCATGAATTAAGCAAAATCCCTTTGAACATTCCTTACACTATGTTACATTACCAATGTCTGAGTGTCAAGCATACAAAGTTTTGCTTACCTCATAGAGCTCGAAAATCATTTTCCTTTGTGGCACCTTGTTAACTTTATTGAGAGGTATAAATTTGATATGGTTGAGTGGGAAGCCCATTCCAAGGCATGACTTTCCCCATAGCCACCTTTGTGTTTGTGAGTAAATACCAACTAGTGTATGTTTCTCACCTTTTGAGGCTTCTCACCTGATGGATAGCCAAGAGTTATGTCGCCCCAGATTCAGTTTGCAATTTATTTTTGGAAAAACAACCTAGATCTGATCCACAACTAGTTGCACAAAAGATGTCAAAGCTTGATCCACCTTTTTATTTTTCAAATTACTTATGTGGGATAACTTACCCCATGGACAACTTGAAGTTATGTGGCCCTAGAGTGAGTGCATATTTTTCACCCCATTTTCCTTTCTTTCCATTGCATGATTATGTATCTTGATGGTTTGACTTAGGATCTTAGATCCTGGGGACTTGCACAACCTCCTTTAATCTTTTTTGTTCTTTGTCATCTGCATCTATACACTCAGATCTCTCTTGAATGTCTACTTTAGTGTGAGTTTGAAGCAAGTTCATCCTCTCACTAAAGTGGGGGCTAAATGTGCCATAGAAAAAAGGACCCTTTGCTTGACATGGGATTAATTCATGATAAATTTGACTCAATGAGGACTTGATTCAGGTGTTGTGAGGCATTTTATGCATCCACATTGGGTCTTGGACCCTTGCAAATTGAATAACATGCTTTTATCGATGTCTTGTAAACATGTTGTAAAGTCTTGTAATGGAATTTGACACTTTTCTAGACTTAATGAACCCATTTTCTCCCTAATTAAACATTATAAACTATTTTTAATAAAATTATTAAATCAATCTACAAGACTTATAACTTAAACTTAACTTTAAACTAGTGTTGTAATGTGTCTTGCACATTCACATTGGTTCTTACTCCTTTCTAGGTGATGTGGACCTCATTTTAGTGTTGGAAAGTGTATTTAATCACACTTCACATTGAATTCTATGTCCCAAGCCCTATTTTTCCTTTACATCATCACTAATATTCGCCTATTAACCCATATTGTGCATCTCGAGGCAATATTTGATAAAATACTTGACAAAGCTGCAATTTAAACCTTATTTCCTTATCTCTTGGCATCCTAGCTATCAAAATGGCTCCTGTGGGACCCATTCACCATGCATGGTGAATCAGTCCCATCCAAGTGGGACCCATTTTCCATGTGTGGTGAATTAGTCCCATTTGACCCAATTTTGACCTTTGAGTGAGAAAAAGTGAAATTTAAGTTTAATATTGCTTCATGTCAGCCTGTGATGAGGTATTAATGGGTGAAATAGGTGAATTTCCTATAAATACAAGTCTTTTAACTCATTTTGACATCTCTTATCTCTTATCAATCATGCATCCATCTCTCTTCTATCTCAAGTCAAGCAACTTAGGTTTTTATCATTGCAAGACAACAAGAAAGCTCCTAAAGACTTTCAAGGGTAGATCCTTCATGTTGTACTATATAATTCCAAGATAAAACATCATGGAAAGGTAATAAACTCCATTATTTCATGTTTAATTCCATTGTTTTATCATTTTTTTTGGTTTAATTACCTAAAAGGGGTTTGACCAAGGCAAACCCCCATGCCCTAACATTCAACATCTCTCTCTCTTGTCTTGTTTGTATGCAAATTTAGGACTCTTGGAAGCTTGGAAATCCTTGAAGATAAAGTTTCAATGTTTCTCAAGTATTCTCATTCAACAAATCAAAATATCAACAAAAACCCATTTTCAGACCCATAAATGAAAGTTTCAAAACCGAACACCTGTAGGAAGTCAAATTGTAGATCAGAAGCTTCAAATTCCACTTTTGAAAATACAAAAATTAAAAAGTGGAATCATTCAACATGAGTGGATAATGAGTCCCAATCCAGGTTCAATTTTGAGTTTTTTGTATTTTTGAGTACCCTTTCGTCAGAAATGGATTTCGGCTCAGTTTTGCAGAACTAGAACTGATTCTCCCAAAATGGTGAATGAGTCCCACCAAGCCTAAAAAATTAGGATTATCAGCATTCCAAAATCCATTTCTAATATTCATTCACATTCTAGGTGCACACTTTCAGTTTGATTCAATTATGTTTAGTTTTGCATTCATTTCTAGTTGATTTTGCATTACACAATGTGTTTTCAAACAAGTAATAATTCTTAGATTTTTCATTCATAATCAATCAATTTATTAGCTTATATGCAATCACATCATCTCATTTAGCATTAGTAACATCATACAAATCCTAATTTGAGTGAACTAGCTAGATCTTTTGGACCTTCTTTCTCCTTTTAGGTGAAAAACCCTAGAAGTGCTAGAAAGGATTAGGGTGCCAAAAATCTACTGTTCGGGTTCAACATGAAAGAGAAATGAATGTTTGAATGCCTTGCATAATACCCAAAAGTAAAACACAAGAAAATAAAAAATAAAAGGAAAAGAAAAAGAAAGCCTTTTGGGTCAACATAAAAGAGACATAAATATCTCAATGCCTTACGTCATCCCCAAAAGGAAAACACAAGAAAAGACAAAAGAAAAGGTAAAGAAAAAGAAATACTTTTGGGTCAAAATGAAAGATACATGAATTTATCAATTCCTTTTATCATCCCCAAAAGGAAAACACAAGAAAAGACAAAAGAAAAAAAGGCACATAGAGAAGAATGAAGGTACAAATAGAGGAATGTCACAAAGAGAGAGAACATCAAATGAAACATCACAGGGGGGTCACATTATGCACATGCAAAAGAAAAAGAAAAAGAAAATAAATAAGAGTAGTAAGGAAAATTCCATTCAACCGTCGAGCAATTCATCCACCTCCCAATCTCAGTTGGTAAAAAGTGAAAGGTGAATAATGCAACTAAGGGACAATGAAAAATGCATTACTAGGACAAGGCTAGCAACTTCTTTCCCCCACTGGGTGCAAGGAAAGAATGAGCCAAGGTGGGTGATGGGAAAGGTCATGTAATAGTGAGAAGGTAATTTTATAAAACTATTATAGGACAAGGAGTAGAAGAGTATTTTATGGGATCATTGGATAGCAATTATTATCATCGAAATGATACTTGTTCAGTATTTATTTCAATGTACGACACTCATCACTACTATGTCCAAGAACACGATACGCACAATTTGTAACTTTGGAATATTTAGGATATATTACCAACCTATTCATAGGTGGTAATAGTCTAATTCCTTTGTTTAAAATTATTTGTAATTTCCTTTCACTTTCAGGAGGTGGACGAAGAGGAAACTTTAGTTTTTGTAACTTCTAAGGCCTCTTGCATTTACTAGATTTACCCTTCTCTCAAATTGGAGGAGGACCCAAAGTGATCCTCTCATCCTTGTCATTGTTATCATTCAAGGTTTTCTCTTTGGGAAGGACATTCAGGTCGGGGGGAGAATCAAAGATCACCGTGCCATCATCACAAAGCCTTAGATATTCTCTAGGAGTCTTGTTGTTATGAGAGGGATCTTGATATCCTAACCCTATTGTGTTTTCATCATTTGAAGTTTGATCTAAAATTTAACGAGTTCCATGTTCATTTGTTGTGTCACATCCTTGTTTTCTAAAAATTGTAAAGCCTTTTGCATATATTTCTTCAAGGTTGATCAGAGTGTTTGTTACTTTTTTATCATAAAATGGTTGAGTGGTTGTTTGTCTAGAAGAACTAGGTTCACCTTGTGTAGGGAACTTAGGTTCAACTTTTGTTTCAGGATGTAAATAACCAAAAATTTAAGGAGGTGGTAATGTAAGAAGGTCTTGTTGTTTCATGGATGGATAAAAGGATGCATTGGCTTCAAGGTTGTCAAGGCAATCATTTAGGAACTTATGCATGATGTCATCATCTTCTCCAATGATGTCAACATCATCAGGATGACATTAATGAGGAGTTGAAGGAGCATGTGGAAGTTCAATTTCATTAGGATCAGTTCCAAAGGCACATCTTGACATATCAACAAAGGATTTTAATGACATCCAAAGCTTATTAAAACATATATCCATGATGCAAGTAAACTAAATGCAAGAAATTGAAAGAAACAAAAAATATGGAAACTGAAATAGGAAGGTAACAACAAAAAATAGAAATTCAAAGATTGAACTCGAAATGCAGAAAATGCAGTGCAAAATGTGCAGCTCAACTAAGTCACCTAGGGTGGTGAATGAGTCTAGATAGTGATTTTTTTGAAAATTTTCAGAATTTTTGAATTGGTTTTTATGCTTTTTTATGTTTTATGATGCAGATAAGGTATGAAAATGCAAAAAATTTACTGTCTTTCAATGAAATTAAGAGCAATAATGCAAGCTAAATGGTCTTCTCACTAATGCAAATTTGAAAGCCCTAGAATGCAAATTAAACAATGAAAAATGTAATGTAATGCTAATGTAAGCTATTCCTAGGATGTAAATGCACTCTAAATCAGAAATATGATGCTCTAAATGTAGGTTCACCAAATGAACATAATATTTTTGGGTATATGGCTCTCTTACACTTCTAGGGTTTTGCACCTAAAAGGAGAGAGGTACCAAAAACCTTAATGGCTCACTCAAGAATAATCCCTTGAGATTCCAATGCAAATGAGATTGAAATCTGTCAAAGGAAAATTTCGTAGATTTTGAAAATTGATAAAAGTGATTTTAACTACTAATGCAAAACTAAGAAAATGCAAAATGTTTGAAAACACGTTGTGATATGCAAAATGACCTAGAAATGCAAATAAATTGTAACAGGAACTTGTGAAATTGAAAGTGTGCACCTAGAGACTGGAAAAGGATGGAATGGAGCTCTAGAATCCTACAAAAATCACTATTGAAGCCAACTAGGACTCATACACCAAGCTAGGCAACTTAGTCCTGTTTCGGGAAGATTTTTCCAAAACAAGTTTCAGACAATCAAGTACTCAGAACTGCAAAAGCCTATGTTCAAGCCTGTCAATGGGACTCATACACCACTGATGGTGTATTATTCCACTTCCAAATTTTAGGAAAATCAAAAGTGTAATTTGTAGCTCTCGGTCTGCACTTCTGCTCCTCACAAGTTTCCGGATTGGAAACTATAGAATTTGACCTGTAGGTGTTCTCCAAGCTTCTTTTAGGTATTTGACAACTTTGAATGACTTTTACAAATTTTTGACAAGTTTCACAATCTTTCTGTTTGACAAATCTGCAAACAAGACCTGCAAAACACATGCAAAGAGAGAGAGGGAAAAATTGTTTAGGGTTAGTGAATAGGGGTTTGCCTTGGTCAAACCTCGGTTTGTTAATTAAACCTTCAAAATGAAATGAAATTAAAAGAGATTGATGAATGTACAAAAGAAATACTACAACTCACCAAACCCTTGAAGTGGAAATCTGAAGACATGCAAGTAGAAGCTCCAATGGATGAAGACATGAGAATGCTTGAAATGCCTAGAATGCTTAAGTGAATGATTGATAAATGCTTGAATGATTAGGAAAATTGAGGAGGATGAAATGAGAGGAAAAACCCTATATTTATACACAATTGTGCAATAATTCCCAAAAATACCACATCACAGGCCAACCTTAGGTCTTAGAAAATAATAACTTGCCAAAATTTTGATTTTTGTGCCAAAGGGGACTCATTCACCCCTAGTGGAGAATGGGTCCCACTTAGGTATTTTAAGTGGGTGTTGGAAAATAAATGTATTAATTGATGTTTATCAAGATTATTTTAAAAAATACACTTAAGGCCTGTAAGTGTAAAATGTGGCCAATTAAATCATAAGAAAGGGTCAACTTATTGATGACAAGCCTATAAAAGCATGGAATTTTGTTACAACACTTTGAAATAAGGCTTGGTAAGTGATAAAAATATATTATTTAGGTGAAATTTAATAATAATATCCTAGAAAAGTGTGAAGGTGTGTTACAATACTTTTGCAAGGCATCATAAAATTCTTATCAATTCAAGAGGGTCCAAGACCTAATGTGAATGTGTTGACCACATTACAACACTAAATCAAGGAAAAACTAATCCAACATCCACAAGGACTCAAATGAGAATGAAAATGTCCAAAGATCCTTTTTTCTACACTACAAAGGGTTTAGGGTTGAGGGTAGAGGGTTTAGGGTTTTAGGGTATAGGTTTTAGGGTTTAGGGTTGAGGGTTTAAGGGTAGAGGTATTAAGGGTTGTGAGTTGAGGGTAGAGGGTAGAGGTTTAAGGGTTTATGGTTTAGGGGTTTAGGGTTTGAGGGTGGGGTTTTAGGGTAGAGGGTTGAGGGGTTTAAGGGTAGAGAGATTAATGGTTGTGGGTAGAGGGTAGAGGGTAGAGGTTTTAGGGGTTGAGGATTGAGGGTTGAGGGTAGAGGGTTTAAGGTTTTAAGGGGGGGGTAGAGGATTTAAGTGTTAAGGGTGGGGGAGAGATAGGAGTGGGTAGGTGAGTTAGAGACTTGAGAGAGAGAGGGGGGGTAGGAGGGAGATATTTGAGAGAGAGGGGGGAGGGAGTAGGAGAGATATAGAGGGTAGAGGGTAGAGGGTTGAGGACCTATAGGGTTGATGGGTTTAGGGTATTGGGTTGAGGGTTGAGGGTTAAGGGATGAGGGTTGATAGTATAGGGTATAAGGTTTAATGGTCTAGGATTGAGGGTTTAGGGTTGATGGTAGAGGGTTTAGCATTTGAGGGTACAAGTTTTATGGTTTAGGGTTGATGGTATAAGGTAGAGGGTTGAGGGTTTAAGGGTAGAGGGCTGAGGGTAGAGGGTAGAGGTTTTGAGGGTTGAGGGTAGAGGGTTTAGGGTTTATGGTAGAGGGTAGAGGTTTTAAGGGTTTAAGGGTAGAGGGTAGAGGATTTAAGTGCTAATGATAGAAGGTAGAGGGTTAAGGGTAGAGGGGAGAGATATAGGAGTGAGTGACAAAGAGGGAGACTTGAGAGAGGGAGAGGGGGTAGGAGGGAGAGTATTGAGAGAGAGATGGGGTATAGGGGTTGAGGGATTAGGGTTGAGGTTTGAGGGATTAAGGGTCAAGAGGGTTGATGGATTAGGGTAGAGAGTTTAGGGTTCTAGGGAATAGGTTTTATGGTTTAGGGTTGAGGGTAGAGGGTTTAAGGGTTTTAGGGTTGAGGGTTTATGGTTGATGGTAGAGGGTTTAGGGTTTAGGGTAGAGGGTAGAGGGTAGAGGGTTTAAGGGTGTAAGGGTAGAGGGTAGAGGATTTAAGTGTTAAGGTTAGAGGGTAGAGGGTTAATGGTAGAGGGGAAAGAGAGAGAGGAGTGGGTGTGTGTGTGTGTGAGAGAGAGAGAGAGAGATAATTGATGGTATAGGGTTGAGGACCTATAGGGTTGATGGTTTAGGGTATTGGATTGAGGGTAGAGGGTAGAGGGTTTAAGGGTTTAGAGTTGAGGTTTTATGGTTGAGGGTAAAGGGTTTAGGGTATAGGTTTGAAGGTACATGGTTGAAGGATTAGGGTTGAGGGTCCAATGTATAGGGTAGAGGGTATAGGGGTTGAGGGTTGAGGGTTGAGGAATTAAGGGTCAAAAGGGTTGAGGGGTTATTAGGGTAGAGAGTTTAGGGTTTGAGGGTATAGGTTTTAGTGTTTAGGGTTGAGGGTGGAGGGTTGAGGGTTTAAGGATAGAGGGATTAAGGGTTGTGGGTTGAGGGTAGAGGGTAGAGGTTTTAAGGGTTTAGGGCTTAGGATTTATGATTGAGGGTACAGGGTTTAGGGTTTAGGGTTTAGGATAGAGGGTAGAGGGTTTAAGGGTTTAAGGGTAGAGGGTAGAGGGTAGAGGGTAGAGGATTTAAGTGCTAAGGGTAGAGGGTAGAGGGTTAATGGTAGAGGGGAGAGAGATAGGAGTGAGTGAGAGAGAGATAATTGAGGGTATAGGGTTGAGGACCTATAGGGTTGATCGTTTAGGGTATTGGGTAAAGGGTAGAGGGTAGAGGGTTTAAGGGTTTAGGGTTGAGGGTAGAGGGTTTAGGGTTTAGGGTATACGTTTGAGGGTACGTGGCTGAAGGATTAGGTTTGAGGTTCAAATGTATAGGGTAGAGGGTGTAGGGGTTGAGGGTTGAGGGATTAAGGGTTGAGAATTGAGGGTTGAAGGTTTACTGTATAGGGTAGAGGGTAGAAGGTTTAATGATTTAGGGTTTACGGGTTGACCGTTGACGGTTGACGGTTTAAGGCTTGAGGGTTGAGGGTATAGGGTTGAGGGTGAAATTGGAAACCTAACTTGGCTATTTAAAATAATGGGTCTAAGAAATGGGGTCTCCTAGTGATGTAAATCATTGGGGTCAAACAGGCCATTGCATTGCCAATTTCACCGAATTGGAAGGCTAGTGGGTGAAATTGGCAACCTAAATTGGCCTATTTGAAAAATGGGTCCAAGAAATGGGGTCAACCAATGATTTTAAATGGGGTCTCCCAGTGATGTAAATCACCGGAGATCCCATTTCTTGGACCCATTTTTTCAAACAGGCCATTATATTGCCAATCTCACCGAATTGGCAAGCTAGTGGGTGAAATTGGCAACCTAACTTGATATTTGAAAAAATGGGTCCAAGAAATGGAGTTTCCCAGTGATATAAATCACCGAGAGACCCTATTTTTTTGGACCCATTTTTTCAAACAGGCCACTACATTGCGAATTTCATCAAATTGGCAAGCTAGGCTTGGTGAAGTGGAAGCGAGGGTTGATGATTGGTGGGGAGAGATTGGGGGGTGGGAGGGATGGTATTGAGGATAGAGGAATGGGGAGGGGAGGGAGGGTAGGGGTATAAGGGTTAAGGGTGGGGGAGAGAGATCAGGGTGGTGGGTGGGGAGAGGGGCAGAGAGGGGAGAGAGGGAGGGAGTGGGAGAGAGATAGAGAGTAGAGGATAGAGGGTATAAGGGTTAAGGGTAGAGGGTAGAGGGTTAAGGGTAGAGGGGAGAGAGATAAGAGCGAGTGAGTGAGAGAGAGAGACTTGAGAGAGGGATAGGGGGTAGGAGGGAGATGCTTGAGAGAGAGAGAGGGAGGGATAAGTGAGATAGAGAGGAGAGAATAGGAGGGAGGGACAAAGATATATGAGGGTTGAGGATTTAATCCATAGGGTAGAGGGTTGAGAATTGAGGGTATATGGTTGAGGACCTACATATGGTTGAAGGATTAGGTTTGAGGGTACATGGTTGAAGGATTATGGTTAAGGGTCCAATGTATAGGGTAAAGGGTATCAGGGTTGAGGGTTTAGGTTTTGAGGGTTGAGGATAGAGGGTAGAAGGTTTAAGGGTTTAGGGTTGAGGGTAGAGGGTTTAGGGTTTGAGAGTATAGGTTTGAGGCTTTAGGGTTGAGGGTTTAAGGGTTGTGGGTTGAGGATAGATGGTAGAGAGCAAGAGAGGGAAAATAAACCTATAAAAAAAAATCTCATAACGTGAGCGCATTTTGAAGTAGTAGAGATATGGTTGTTATTTTAGCAAGACATAATGCGCTCATGTTATAACATGAGTGTGTTTTGGCTTGCTCTAAAAGTGGTAAAAATTCAATATACCCATGATCTCAAGGCCCACATTCTGCATATTCTCCTGGTTTTGTGTGTGCTCTAACAAAAAAGAGCTTTTTGATGATGTTGTGAAGTGTGCATGCATGTTTTTCACATTCCACTTCATGATCTTTCCACCACCTTTGCATGAAATAGTATAGTTGTCACGTTGAAAGGAATATAATATCAATTCAAGCTTGAATTACATTCAAAAGTGATATACAATTTAAATTTGGAGGAGAACAAGCTTTTGAAAAAGTCAAATTGTTGAGGAGTTTGAAGAAAGAAGAAGCAAAGGCTACATAATTGGGTAGAACTCCTCCATTTGAAACTCTGGTTTTTTAGGTATGTGAAGTCTTTACACATTTTCTTTCATTCTATTATAGCTTGCTTTCATTTTTTTATTTTTCATATTCCATGTTGATCATTGTTTGTTTGTCATTATAACCTTAGCTTGTCAATGCACATTTTAAATTACACAATTCTTTACACTTTCCAATTACATTTTTGAACCACATCTCTTAGAGATATTTTGTCAAACAATTGACTTACCTTGTGTATGCTTTCACATTTTGTATACACAT
Organism: Sequoia sempervirens; assembly: GCA_007258455.2. Taxonomy (NCBI): domain Eukaryota; kingdom Viridiplantae; phylum Streptophyta; class Pinopsida; order Cupressales; family Cupressaceae; genus Sequoia; species Sequoia sempervirens. The sequence continues at coordinate 79,618,564 of VDFB02026320.1, forward strand.
ATATGTGACATAAGTTATAAGGAAGTAAAATAAAATATAATTTCTCAATCCTTTACTATGGATGTGCATACCACTCTCCAAATATTTCATTTTAGTATAGGCATGGGGGATGTTGGAAAATGTAGTTCAATTTGGTTTTACACCTACAATCTGCATATTCTTGAAATTTCCTAAAGCCTTTTCAATAAATCTATTTTTTGCATGTCCTGTAATCATTATAGTCCATGAGGACATATCTCATTGAGTTATTTTTTCAAACATTTATAACAAGCAGTTGATTGCCTTGTCTATGCTACCAAATTTTCCATACATGTCTCTAAAAAATTGGAATATACTCCTCCCACATTGATATATATTTGAATCTATTTTTGTTTTCATCTCTATTTCTAAATTTACCTCATCACTAAACCTACCTCATCACTTATGTTGTGATATATTTTAAATGTTTCCTTGATTAGTCTACCTACAAGGGATTATAACCCTTCTCTACACTGTTTCAAGACTCTTTATTCAAGGCTTAGTTAGTAACATGGGGAAAGGTGCAGCCTATCTTGCAATCATGGCTCAAAATGGAGGCATGGACAAGGCATTTTAATTTTTTGACAATAATGTTTTCGTATAAATATATGCAAAATGTGGTAGCATTGACAAGCTAGTGAGCTTGGCAAGATGGTGAACTCACTCACTAGCTTGCCAATGCGGTAGGGTTGACAAGGTAGGAGCAACGTATGCCTCATAGAAATGGGGTCTCACAGTGATGTAGAGCTCACTCACTAGCTTTCCAATGTGGTAGGGTTGAAAAGTTAGGGGCAGTGTATGCCTCATAGAAATGGGATCTCACAGTGATGTAATCACTATGAGACCCCATTTACATCACCGTGAGACCCCATTTCTATGAGGTATATGCTTCCCCTACCTTTTCAACCCTACCACATTGGAAAGCTAGATAACCATGAGACCCCATTTCTATGAGGAATACGTTGCCCCTACCTTGTCAACCCTATCGCATTGGAAAGCTAGTGAGTGAGCTCACTATCTTCCCAAGCTCACTAGCTTGTGAGACAAGATAGTGAGCTCAAAAGCTCACTATCTTACTAGTGAGACCCCATTTCTATGAGGCATATGTTTCCCCTACCTTGTCAACCCTACCGCATTGGTACATCACTATGAGTCCCCATTTCTATGAGGCATACACTGCCCCTACCTTGTCAACCCTACTACATTGGCAAGCTAGTGAGTGAGCTAGCTTGAAAATTCTCTACTAGCCTACCAATGCGGTAGGGTTGACAAGGCAGGAGCAGCGTATGACTCATAGAAATAGGGATTCACAGTGATGTACATCACCGTGATTCCAAAAATCTATGAGGCATACGATGCACCTACCTTGTCAACCCTACCACATTGGCAAGTTAGTGAGTGAGCTAGCTTGCCAATGCTCCACTAGCTTTCCATAGTGGTAGGGTCACTACTATATTTGACTCCAAATTCTAGTGAATGCTCATTGACATTTCAACAAACTATTGTCAAAATACCAAGAAAACACTCATATAAATTTCGTTGCTAGATTTTTGTCGCTTTCATGACCAACTTTTATACGTCAAAACCATGATCTAGCATCATCGGTCATCACCACAAAAAATGGAATTGGTGCTCGTTGAAAAATGGATGCAAACTTCATCCATCTAGCAACAAAAAATAACCACAACACAATGCGAAATGCCTCTTCAAAAGCATAGAGCAATCACCAAACGTTCATCACAATTTTGATGAACAATCACAAAAAATTCATTGCATGTATAGCATATTCATCAGAGGTTTTAGTGGTTTGTCGGTTTAGGTGCGTCAAAATTGTGATGAAAATATTGTTGCATGTATAGCAACTTCGTTGAAGGTTTTATTGTTTTGTCAGTTTAAGTTCGTCGAAATTGCAACAAAACTTGCATTTTTTTATAAAAAAAATTATTTGTTCAAACATATGCTATTAAATACATTTGAACAAATTTTATTATTAGTGTGGGTGATTTTTTTGATTGGAGCCTTGTGGCTATGTTCATTTTAAAGAACCGTGATTGTTGTCACAAATCTATTCCTTTGAAGCCCGCACATCTTTTTATAACTATTTTTTCAAGTGTTATATGTATTTCAACACCATACCGCCCCCTGCTATTGTCCCCCGTGCCATCCCCCCACCACCCCTAAACTTAGACCCCCCATCCCCATGTCCTCGAAATGCGTCCCCTACTGTCCCCCTGTCCTTGTCCCCGAAACCCCGTGGAACACTAAGGTTTCTTTTCTTTCACATGATCTTTCACCATTTTATTTTTCGGTTGGATACATATGTAAAAAGAATTTTTTCAAGTACCATTAAACCTTAAATATTCCTCATTTTCTAGTTAAAATTTTAGGATCTGTCAAGTATTGTGCATTTCTCATGTTTGAGTATTCACAAAGTTTTTCAGCTCTAAGTTAATGTCTAGGTGAGGATAGTGTTCAAGGGAATCATAGCAGTCATCATAAGAAGAGACCTTAGACAGTGACAAAGAGATAGTCTTGAGTAGATCTCTCATGAGAGACGAGGATACAAAGATGAAGTGTTTAAGGTAACTCATCGTATGATAGTCCTCCCTGATGATAGTGACAGCTTTCAAGAAGAGAATGTGAAAGACAATGTAAGGAAATGAAAGAATGCATGAGCATGAAATGGAAGGAGACATATGCCTAGAAGGAAAGGGAGGTCTATTGAAAGTATCATTCAAGGTCACTTTTGAAAGGGAATTTTAAGGTTTAAACAATCTTGACAGGTTTAGATAAAACATGGAAACAATTGGATAATGAGATTAAAGCAAGGTGGTCTTCAACAGTGGTGCTCAACCCTATTAGGGTTGTCCTATTAGGTTAAGGCAAGGTCACTTTTGTTTAAGAGAGAATAATCATTCTTTCTTCATAGTAGATTGCCATCTGATTCCCCTAGCACCATGTTCACTATCACCCACACTCATAGGCATGAAACCCTAAGTCACTATAAAGGCAATCAAAGAGGACAACAAATGTCACATAGGACAATGTATTAATAAGGGTATCTTGCATATAATATTTATAGTGGAGTAAGTACTAAAGAAAAGGTACAATGTAATTATCTTCATAGTCATGAGATCTTGATAGTCATGCATGGCATGTCAAGCCAACACATGAAAAAGGACATTTAGGGCAGTTAAGAAAGAGGAGGTGTTGACAAACGGTCTAGTCATGAGACAAGGGGATAACCAAGAGGCAGGGTTTTTGAGGGTTAATGAGCATACAAGTAATAAGAGACAATGGAAGTCAAAGAATACCAATTTGAAGGAAAATTGTAAGTATGACAGTCAATGAATAGAAAATTTTTAGAGAAGCAATGGTTTCAAAGATCTATTAAGAAACCTTATGACAATTCAAGGCATCATAAAAACACAATTTGAAGCACACCATTGAATGCAAGGATATAGGGTTCAGAGGAGGTGTTCCAAGGGACTTAAAACTAAAATGGATGACAATGGCAAGATCACTAGTGGTGTTTATAAAATACAAATGAAAGAAATGAGAAGCATGACAACTGAGTGTTTGTATGCATGAAAGGACAACCAAAAGTGGTAATGGAGATTGTGATAGTGCTAGAAGCATGACAGTCACCATGACAAGGAATGAAGTGATTCATGGAAAGGGAGTTACGAGGGTAATCATACTAAGCTTCAAAGGGTAGAACTGTGACAAGTCCACAGTTATGGGTGTTTCTATGAAATGTTGTTAGATAGTTTCATGCATCTAGAAGTAATCATCATGCTCATTTTTTAGGATTATAGCTAGTAGCCATTTCATACTTTCTTGGGACCCTGTTTCCAAGTTACATGTCAATTGGAAAGAAATAGGGAATTGGACTTGGGCTATATCTAGCTAAATTCCAATACATGTATTATTTTTCATCTGCCAATTCTTGTTGAATGACCTAAACATAATTGATTTGGAATGATCCAGCACAACTTCAATTCTTTCACTTTAATTGATTTAGTTTTAATATGCATGGGCTTTTTCACTCTACTATTCTACAGATTTAGGTGTACCCATGCTTGTGAACAACACGAGGAGTTTGAAAATAAAAATTATCCAAGGAAAACTAGCATATGATCTAATGTTCTAGCTTTTGCATTGCATTTCTTTGTTGGAATTGAACTTGTAACATATCCTTAAGTGTCCAGATGGGTGCTTAATTTCAAGTTTGAATTTTACGTATGAATAGAATTTCAAGGGTTTCCTTTTCTAATATAATTATATCCTTCAGTATTTACTATTTACTAATTTCAATGTTACTTTCAGAGGTATCCACAATTATGTATCTTCTAATGGTCATTTCTTAGGTTACTTAAAGCTATCATTTTCCATAACACTGTATGTGAGAGATTATAAAATAGAAAATTGGAAAAATGAAAGCTTACCTTGTGCTCCAAATGACCCAGATACGAAAATAAATGATGCGTAAGACAAGCCACGAAATGACAAAAATGATGAAAGTAATGCTTGGGAGAAAATCATAGCCAATGTATTTGAGAATCTTGTTGAACTCCATGACCACATCGCTAGCATCATGTATGGCTAGAACCACATAGCCAACTTGTGCAAACCTATATTGTGATCAACATATATATGAACAACTATAGAAAAACTTAAATCATCTGCAATCAAGATACACACAAGGGATGTGAGCATTCTATATGAAATTACTAAGTTTAATGTCTTACAATATTACTAAGTTTAAATTCTCTATAAACATCACAACCCTAAAATGATCCTAAAATTCCAAACATAATGAACAAGGATAAATGTGTATGTGTGTGTTCGTGTGTGTACATATATACCTATATATACATAAGAATTAACATATATGTATATTATGTATATACTTGTGTGTATATAACAACCATCAAAAGAAGTTAGAATCATATGGTTCTTCCAATGATTCATTGGGAAATATCTTTTAAAGTGTTTCCTAATTTTATGAGTGTTACATGATAATGTGGATCTAGATGCAAAGAAGGTCATTGTTCTTGACTTGTCTAAACAAAAATAAAAACTATACTTTGGTTAGAATAAATTAACATCCATAAATTAGTTCTACAATAAACCACATCACAAAATAAGAAGACCATGTGTCTACTTGTGTAGGTATATTCAAGCATTCCCCTTCCTCACTCACTCAATTAAATTTCTAATCACTCTCAACCATACATGAGATCTGTCTTGAAAACTTAAGTAGTGAAAATGTTCTAATAATATTCTAAATAATTTAATTCAATACCTCTCTTATGCCTATAGTTACACACAAATTAAAATACAAATATAGCTCTAATGTTTCAAAGAATCATACATTACTACAAAATTTGAGAGACCATCAAGGTATCAATATAGAAGAAAAGCAACAAGACCTTGGTCCTTTTTAATTAAAAAATATATATCCCATGCAACATAGGCACAATGAAGGGTAAACTACAAAATGTTTCTAGTTGGAGGCATGTTCAATAAACCTTATAAGTGATATATTAAGGTGGGATTCCATTACATATAAAATATGTTTACATATCTTTGAATCATATGCAACCAAATGCAAAGGATATTTCCTAAGGAAAAAATCATGGTTTTGTTTGATAAATATAAAAGAAAGGAGAGTTCTAGCCATCCACTATGAAAGCATACCATGGATGTAGGATAGACACATTACATAAGGTTTATTTGAGAACAAGATCAACTCAAGGATGTAGTTTTCCAGTATAATAGAACACTTGATCACATTCCATATATCATGGCAAGCCCTATTGTAGGCTAAACACATTCCTTTCCAATAACAACTACTAATGAATAAAATACCATGGATGCAAAAATGGATATAAGTGAGAAATGAGCCATAAACTACCTCTAATTACAAGGAATGCCTCACCCCATAGGTTTTCAAGGCTTCTATGACAACTTGGTAACCTCATACCTACATGTCACAAATTTAGTCTTCCAAATAATATTTGTTGGTGTTTAATTCTACAAATAAGTGAAACTATCCTTGAACTAGAGTAGAAGTAGATGCAATAGAACTATTGAACAAATTTTCCTAAAATCAAAATAGAAAAATGGAGCTAGTTACCAACAATACAAGAGATACACAAACAATATAAATGAAGCTCACTCTCCATCATCAAAAATAAGAGATAGATGGAGTAGATATAGATAGAAGTGATATGAATACCACCAATAGGAAGAATAACTCCAACTACTAGAAATAGGCCAGAGTTCCACCTATTAGGGAGATGCTAAATAAATGGTTAATAGAGGTGGCATATATATCAAAGTGACAAGTAACTCCAACTACCAAGTATAGGAGGGAGTTATGCATGTCTTTTATAAAATATGCTATCTACCCTCATCTAAACTATTTATAATAACTAGTGTTCCATAGAAACATGTTTCCCCCCTTATTTGGCCACGTTTTTGAAATAGGGACATTTCGAAGATGAGGAAACGGGTACTTGGCATTTCTTGTCGTCCTACCACAGCCATCGATCCTCCGTCGGAGATGGGGAAACATCTCTATGTCTCCCAAGGAGACTTGGAGACATCTTCAATTTTCCTTGAGAGACATCTCCAAGTATCCAAGTCTCCTTGGAGACACCTAGGCATTTCGGCTGGGAGACGCTTAGCCATCTCTTGTTGAGCCCCACATCTATGGGCTGACTTAACTTAAAAATTAAAAATAAATTTTGATTTTTTAATTGTTTTGGGGTTACCCTAATTTGGCATGGGCTGGTTGGTGTGAGCTTGAAGGATCTTGACCTTGTGGAGTTCAACAGTTCTAGTGATGAGGAGTTTACAAATGATTAAAGGCCTCTATTCACTACATTTTGATTTTTGACATTTTGCTATTAGTATTTGTATTTAGTTTTACTATTTTCCATTTGGCATTTGCTACTCATTTTAATGATGAATCATATTGGGAGCACTAGTACACAAACAACAATATATGACTAAATAAACTACTAAAAATTGCATATAAATGACTAACTTTAGTCACGTGACTATTAGTGGTTTATTTGTAGTCATTTATAACACCACTAAATTTATGACTAAAATAATTTAGTCATTAATTTGATCATTGATTTGGTCATTGATTAATCATTGATATAGTCATTAATTTAGTCATTTATATGTAATTTTTAGTCATTAATTTAGTCATGGTAGTGATTTATTTAGTCATATATTTAGTCATTAATTTAGTCATATATTTATTCATTGATTGTTGTTAACTAGTCATTTATTTAGTCATGGTAGTTATTTCTTTAGTCATATATTTAGTCATTAATTATTCATTAATTTAGTCATATATTTAGTCATATATTTAGTCATTAATTTAATCATTACTTTAGTCATATATTTAGTCATATATTTATTCATTAATTTAATCATATTTAGTCATTACTTTAGTAATATATTTAGTCATTAATTTAGTCATATATTTAGTAATTAATTTAGTCATTACTTTAGTCATTAATATAGTCATTTTTATTTACTAGTTTCCATTAATTGGTAGTAAAAATATAGTCATGAAATGAATAATTTATTAAATACCATAAACTTTATAATGCAAAACTAACATAATATTAAACTTGAACTAAAACATAAAAGCAAATAAAAATATTGCATATACGAACAAGCTACAACATGTTAGAATTGAAAGATTGATTCAACATCATGATAAATAAAGGTAATCTGCAATAAAAAATTTAATGAATATATATATATATATATATATATATATATATATATATATATATAAAGTTACAAGATGTCAAAGTTGTCTAAGAGTATATATGTAAATATAATGACAAATTTCAAAGTTGTCTAAGAGTTTCCAAATCTTTCAAATACACCATGATAATTAAAATCCATGAACAACACATTCAAAATACTGCATAAAGCAGTGAGCCAAAATGTCTAACATTAACTAGTACATGATAAACATGTTCAACTATGTCATTTTTTGCATATATTTTAGTGGCCACTGTGTGAAGGTTCCCTCTTTCTCTTTCTCTTTCAGACAAACAACTCCATCTATTTTGTCTTCATAAACAAGGGGTATGTTACTTGTGACTTTTAAAATGTTTACATTTGCATATCTTGTTCCTTTCAAGTTGACTCCATGTACAATAGATAGGGAGTGAATCTTCCCAATGCACATAGCATCACCATCAAACGAATCCAACACCCTAACTTTATCCCCTTCTTTGAGTTTATCATTAATACATTTCTGCAAAAAGGAAAAAAATAACACATTATCTTAGATAGGTAATGATTACACTTGTTTGCATAATAAAACAACCATCACTTACTTAAATAGTACTTGCATGTGTGTGTTAAAATAATTGCAAAAGGAAATTTTCAAAAATAATTGCAATGATCTAATTTACTAAAAAATCAAAACTCATAGCAATGCTTACAATGTTACTATTAGCTTCATGCTAATCAGATACAAAGGCTACAAGTATAAACACTGCATTACCATGCACGCAGACCAAACACATAAGGTTATGACAACACTATTACACATAAAAGGGTAACTAATTCACAAAAACAAAGAATGCAATATGAGAGCACTAGTACTACTACTGCAAGGTGAAGGTGAAATACATTGGGATGTACAAAAATAGTGGCATTAAAGCTCTAAAACATAACCCCATGCAATCAACATAACCTTGTCAAAGATGACATATAAAAGAAGAACAAAGAACAAAATGTATCAAGGAAACATGCGACAGCCATTAAGATCAGTCATTGAGGAAATAATGCAATCTTTCTTTGTGGCTTTCATAGTAGAAGTAAAGGAGTAACAAATAAGGTTGGATGTAGAGGTCACAAAAATAATAGAGAAAAATTCTTTCACTATTAGAAAATAGTGTAAGAGTATGGAAAAATAAGTCAGGAATCATGTCCAATGAACAAGTAGTAGTAGCAGTGAGTTTCATGGCTATAGCAGTGATTTTAGTGCAAGGGCAACGAGTTTTATGGTTGTAACAATGAGTTTAATGGATCGAGTAGAAAATATCATTACTAAACAACAAGAAGACATTAAGAGAAAGTGGAAAGAATATCAAAAGAAACTTTTTTTTTATTAACAACCATAATGAAGAGTTAACAATAGATCTATGAAGGAAAGAACATCAAGTATCATCCAATGAAACAAGCAGCACACTAAGTTCAAGATGTTGACAAGGTCAATTACAATGGCCTAAAACACAGGCAAGCATCATAAAGTATTGAAGTGCCAACAATCCCCACTGAAAAGTGACAAAGTAGGTACAATGATTGTTCTATGGGTTACATTCAATGTTTTAGTTATCTATTCACTATTCTATAAGCTTGTTCACTGTTTGGGATCATAACAGTTATTAATACATGAAGGGTTTCAGAATCAAGGAAAAGTAATGTTTCATAGCACTCACCTCAAGTTCAGCACCAGTAGTACTATCAATATCATGCATATACTCTTCGAATTCAACATAATCACTGTCAACATTGTCCTAAAGTTGTGTAGCTTTGTAGAGAGCTCTATTGACAAGGTCTTTTCCTTTTTGTTTTACTTTCATATAATTGCCCTGCTTGTGTTTTAATCATCATGCAAAGTTAATATAAGTCAAGTAAAGAAGGCAAAAACTATATTTTTTTGTCCACAACAACTATTATATTACCTCAACTTCAACACAACTATGATTGACATCAAGGCGTTCTTGTTTTCGTGCTACTTTGATAAAATTGCTTTGCATGTAGTTTAACCATCAAGCAAAAAAATATATCCAAATGAGTAATTCATGTAAAAAATAGTCAACAGAGCCTTTCCAAGCATAAAAGTCACAATAAGTGGAATGGGTGAAAATCCATTTTTGTAGACTCACAAACCCTCAACTTTGTCTTTACAGACCCGTTTCAACAATTTGACTACAAAATGCACAAAACTCTTCAAGAATCCACCAAATCAGATACAAATTGAAGTTAACTCACCCAACCACCTAATTCAATGTAAAAGAGAACAAGGAAACCCTATACGGGCAAGTATAGAAGTGGAATTGCAAATAATCAGAAATTTCTAAGAAAAGAACAAAATTTCAAGAGTTTTATTATTGCTTTATGATCCATAGCAGCAAAAATATTTTGGGGAAAAAGTCGGCAAACCAAAAGTATAATATTTTTGGAAAAAATTGGGAAAAAGTATAGAAAAAATAGGATTTAAAAAAAGGGTAAAAATTGTAGAACAAGAGATAAATACTATTTTTTTGAAATTGAAAGGAATTTCCATAGCATAGAGATATAGAGAGAATAAAATAAAGAGTCTAACTAATGAATTGTAAAAAATAGATTTTTGTAGTTTATATTCATATCATTGATTACATTGCATTGCACATCTTTCAAACTGAAAGCATTACTTCACATTGCATAACTAATAACTAGATGCTGATAGATGAGAAAATTTCAATTACAATATAGTTTTTACAAAGTCAACCTAAGGAGTTATGCACTTACTTCACATTGTATAACTAATAACTAGGAGCAGTTGCCAATTGCATTTGCTTGTCATGGCATTCTATGAGACCACATTTATTTGAGGCATTTTTTCAAACAATTCACTGCCTTGTCTATGCTACCACATTTTTCATACATTTGATCTACCAAAGAATTTTTTTCAAATAGTTCACTGCCTTGTTGCTATGGCTAAAAACCTAAAACAATTGCTTTCAAACAAGCTATGGAAGCTTGGAAAAAATCTATCAAACAATAATAGCAAGCAATAACATAGACAAAGCGGTGAACTTTTTTTAAAAATGCCTCAAAGAAATGAGGTCTCCTGGTGATGGAATTCCATGACAATCAAATTGCTTTTGATTGTCATGGCATTCCATCACCATGAGACCTCATTTCTTTGAGGCATTTTTTCAAAGAGTTCACTGCCTTGTCTATGCTAACACATTTTTCATACATGTCTATCAAAGCATTTTATAAAATAGTTCATTGCCTTGCTACTATGGCTAAAATCCTAAAATAGGTGCTTTCAAACAAGCTATGGATGCTTGGCTAAAATCCTGCATATTTTTTTTAAATTGGGATTAATTAGGATTTTTTGCAGATTTCTGCTTTTGTGGCCCACATTACAAATTTTCACACCCATAAATGAGTTTGAGACTCCATAATATTTCCCCATTCCTATCGGCCTAAAAATGCATCATCAGTGGAACCCCCATCATCGCCTCATTGATGGCTCGATGAAAGTAGTTAATAGCCAAGTATCGATGTAACAATATCCTATCAAGCTAACTCCTAAGGTATCCTCCCCAATAGACCAATAGATTGAACAAAAGAAAGCACATCATTGTAACACATGAACATCATTGGAAAAAATGTTTTCATTCCCACGATGGCCCAATATAACAATTTTTTGCATTCCCTGGATGAAAGCAGTTAATAACCTAACATCAATGTAACAATACCCTATCAGGTTGACTCCTAAGGTGTCCTCCCCAATAGACCGATAGAGTCAACAAAAGCAAGCACATCATTGTAACACATGAACATCGATGGAACGAATGTTTGCATTCCCCCGATGGCCCAATATAACCATGGATTATCAAGAATTAATAAATATCAAGGGAATCAGTCTTGTTTACCTTGTTCATGGGCCAAAGGTGTATTAAGGGATTGGAACCCCCTTATGGTTTAAAAACTTGCACTTATGAGACCTAACAGATCATTCATTGATCTCATAGTTATTTTTTCATAAAACTCACTCACAACATTTAGGACAATCACAATGGATTTCAATGAAACAAAAGGAAAAATTTCATAGATTCACTGTTCTATATATGATCGTAATACTTTGCTTGGAGATCACAAGAGTAATTTTATAAAGGAATGTTGTGGAAAACATTTATGAAATTTACAGACATCTTTAGAATACAATATAAAGATGATATAGTTGAGAATCAAAATATTGATGGATAGCCTCTTACTTGATCTGAACCCATGGAGTTATGGTCATTCCATGCAGAAATTATAGGCTTAAAAGAGGCAGCCAACTGCAAAACTTTCTCAGTGAGATAGTTTAAGCAACTCATTATATGTTGGTAGTCTTCATTTGAGTTGACATAATTTGGAGAGGCTCTTACTGAGCATTCAACAGATGGCTATGAAATCTTTGTTGACGAACTAGATTTCCTCTTGATACTAGTATTAGATTTAGTGCAATCTAGTGTTGTCATATAAATGACAACATCTTCTACACTTGCTTCTCTATTATTGTTTTCCACCTAAAATACAATGTCAATTTCAACATATATTCAGTCCAATGAAAAATTGAAATAAATAACACAATGTAAATTGAACCAAAAATCCATACACTTACTCCACATTTGTCCATTTTGGCATGCAACCCGCCTCGGCCAAATGTATATTCAGTCCTCACATTATCTCTTGCTTTCTTGCCTCTGTTACTCTTTATCAAATATTCTTCAAAACACATACTTTCTTTCAATGCCTCCCACTATTTGGGAGATAGAGTGGAGTCTAACATCTCTTTTCCCTCCATGATTGTTTTTTCTACAATTGTATCTAAAACTATTCATTAGAAGTCTCGTCTTGTGCTTGTAATATTTTCTAGATATTTTTCCACCAACAATTTCAAAGGAATTTTCCATTTTTTGTATAAAATATTCCACATTTCATGGATCTTGCTCTGCAAAATTTTATTTGCAAATATCCAAATGGGCCCTACATCTTATGCCCAACTTGGAGGCCCACCTTGTAGCATTTTTCCAATGGGTTCACCATCTCTTGATACCTCAACGAAGAATGGCTTCTTCCCTTCTAATATTCTTTCTTTTGCATTCCTCTCTATAGATCTATATAAATCTTGACTCAATCTTTGTCTTTTATCATAAGTAGGCACATCTTTTGTTTCACCACTACAAATATTTTTGGTTGATTCACTAATTCCTTCAAAAGTGGTAGATGCAACAAGTGTACTCTCAGCAGGAACATCATATGCAAACGAACTCTCTTCATGACTTTGATTAACTATAACTTCATGCTCCTTGGCCACATCACGTGTGGCATGAGTAGGTAGATCAGTAGTGGTATCCATAGATTTCACTTCATCACAACTATTTTTTTCACCATCGTCATTTTTTGAATCACAAAAGCATTGGCTTCTATGAGCTAGCAGCATTGTATCTTTACTTTCTTTTTGTTTTTTCTCTGCTCTCTTTTTCTTGCTTGTAAAACAAAAAATATATACCATATCATGTCTTATATACATAAATCTCTTGCCTATAAAATTTCATTAAACAATATTAAACAAATAATTTACTACTTAGTGGATTTACAACTTGCCTATTTGACATCAAACCAAGACATGATAAATATTCATTATTCTTGGCCACAGGTTCTTCACGAAAGCACTCATAATATGTCACTAGAATTTCAACATTTTGATCACTATCATCTAATTTGTGCCTTAAATTCTTTTTCTTAATTTCCTAATGTCCACAAAAACAATAATGTATAAATTAGTAACTTGATACAGAGACATCGCATCCTCATTTTTATATGAAAACATATTCATATTGCATTCATATAGCAACTTTTTTCAACATTAAAGCTTTGAAATAGGTATTATTCTGAAGGTCCATGTCCTTAAAACATAAAATAGTCTTAAAACACATAAAATTCTTACATAAAAGGTCATAAAATGGGGCTCATCAATAATCATCTGCATTTCCAACAAGATCAGAATCCTGATCACTTGTGTCTATATCTACTTTATTTTCTCCCTCATCCTCATTTGTGACATGCAATACATTATCTCTCCCAATTTATTCATTGGTAATCAAAATCTCTTCTTCAAACAGTCCCTCATTTTCTTCATCCACTTCTTCGAATGTTTCTTGTAAATTAACATATTACCCATCAGGCATTACATCAACAACTTCCATGAATTTTTTTCTTGAACAAGACTCTATTTGAATGACATATGACCAACCTAGGCTTCTTACATCATCAATTAAAAATGATTGGTTAATTTGAAGAGGGGAAACATACGACTCATCTATCTTTGATAAAAATTGTCGTGTATTTGCACGTACAAATCTATACTCATCAAATTGTACTGCGGATGGTCGGATCCACTTACATTTTAATAATATAGGACTATTTTCACCAAAATCCACTTGAATAATTTCTTGTATGAATCCAACATAAAATTTCTTCTCAATTTCATGAAGAAATTCAGCACTAACAACACAATCACAATTTTTCTTTCCTTTTTCTTTTTCTTCCACTCTTAAATGACTACCATAGGACCACATTCCACTAAAACACATAGCCCATAAATGTGGAGGTGGTGAAAGCTCACTTTCCTCTGTTATATCTTTACCTTCTTCTTTTGCATCACTGATTGCATTAGCAATCCATTCTTCAAATTTTGGAAAAGAATCAACTCTAATCAAATCATGATGTCTGCACCTTTGAGGTTGATGTTGCATCCAAGTTTGATTATCTTCTTCATATTTTCTACATAGAATAATGATGTACAAATAGTAAGATTAATAATATAAATGTGTAATTGCAATTGAGTAAATAAATTATTGTGTAATTTTTTTTTACCCATGCCACTTATTGAATGAAGATGTGTTTTGAAGAATAAAGGCATGCATTGTACTTCTTTCTTGATATGATAGCTTGAAGTGACATCCATTTCCTTCTAATACTTCACCTGCAATTTTCTCATCCTCATCATCATCCCATACACATCGATTGACATTTTTAAAATCCTTCATATATTTTGTGCAAAATCCCATGGCATCTTTCATTGAATATCCCTCAAACATGCTGCCTTTTGGTTTTGCCATAGTACAGACAATTTTTTTCAAAACCTTCATATATCATTCTATACGATACATCCATCTAGTTCTTATTGGGCCACAATGCTCTAGTTCATATTCTAGATGTATTAAAAGATGCATAGAAGTGTTAAAGATTGCTAGTGGAAATTCTCATTCCAATAGACAAAGGACTTCAACAACCTCCTCCCTCAAACTATCAAAGTTTGAAGGATCTAATACATGTAAACTCATTCTCTTTAATATTAGGCCCAACCTTATCAATGCCAATCTTGGACCCTTTGCCAAACTTGATATATTTACCACAGTAGGTAAAATATTCTCGATTATGACATGGTAGTCATGGGTCTTGAGACCTCTTAAGCTATTAATGTCAGTTTGGCTTTTGATGCTGCTACATACATATCCAATGGGAAAGTGAGTTTGAGACATCAACTGTAAGAATTGTGCAGATTGTTCCTTTCTCTAGACATAAGGAGCACTAGGTTTTCTATATTTTTCATTATCATATTTTTCAACCCAAATATTTCGACGAATCTTTGTTTCTCAAAAGTATTCACATAATGAAATAGTATCAAGAGCACCAAAAAGATTTTCTATAATAGCATAAGCTATATTTTTCTCAGTATGCATAAAGTCAATAGTATTCCTAATGGCTATATCCTTAAAGTATGGAAACTTATACAATATGCACAACCATTTTACACCAATTTCATTGCATGGATCATATCTACTGCTAGCAATCCCATCATTTTCAATAAATGATTTTTTTTTGTCCATTCTCCATAATGTAATCACCTGTTATTAGCAATGGCACTTCACAATTCTCTTCTTGACCATTGAAATGTGTTCTTTGTCGATGATATGGATGATCCATTTTAAGGTAAGCATGATATCCACAATAAATACAATTATGCAAACTTCTTGAGTGCCTCACAAAATCCTTAAAGTTGCAAGCAGGACATGCATGGTATCCATGAACAGAGAGACTAGACAATGTGCCATATGCAGGAAGATCATGAATCGTAAACAATAAGGAATATCTTAAAGTGAATTTGTTTGAATTACCATCCCTTAAAGATTGAATTGCTTCAATTCATTTCCACAATTCCATTAGCTCATCATTTAATGACTCTAGATAAGCATCTATTGTATCTGAAGTCACACTTTTCTTTCCTAGTATATTCAATGATAACATTAAGAAAAATGGTTTAGTTGCTAATTATGGAGGCAAGTTATAATTTATTAGAAACACTAGGCAAGTTGAACATTTAGTACTTTGATCTGAGAATGGGTTCACCCCATCTAGAGCCAAAACCAACCTTATATTACAAGGATCTTGAGAAAAAATGGGCCATTTGTTATCAAATTCCATCCACATCTTAGAATCAGGCACATGTCGATGTTTTCCATCAATGCTCTTATTTTGGGCATGCCACTTCATAAGTTCAGCAATGTCTTTGCACCTATACATTTAGAGTAATCTTGGGATTACCAAAAAGTCCAGTGAAGAACATTTTTAGGAACCACAACTAATTTCAACCCTTGTTTATACCTCAGTTCATGACATTTCGGACATTCACTCTCATTTGCAAGATTTTTGGAAAATAATACACAACCATTCACACATGTGTGGATGTTTTCATACCCCAAGCCAAGCTTACTGATTTTCTTTTTACATTGACTTCGTTTTGTTGGAAATGTGGATTCAGTTGGTAACAATGAACTTAATAATGCCAATAACTAATCTACACTCTCATTTGTCCAACCATGCACCACTTGCAAGTTAAGAATTTGAAGGATTGTTGTCAAATGACTTAACTTGCAATTAGCATACACAGGCTTTAAAGCATCGTCCATTGACTTGACCCAATCATCATTTAGACCCTCATTCAACATTCTATCAACTTCAAACTCTTCACCAAACATTTTTGCCTCTTCATCTATGTTTGTTTCCTCTTCTTCTCTCACAGTCTAACATTCTATCATATCTTCATAATAATTGTAAGCCCAAGGGCTTATACCACTATGCCCATATCTTATCATATGTTGATAAATCATATTTATTTTTTTCACCTTTCCACCAAGACAATTTTTGCATGGACATGGATATTTTTCAATGTCCCTCTCATTAGCTACTCCCTCCTCATATGCATGATATTGATCCGTAGTCAACCTTTGATGCCCATCCATCTATAATATTGTGCATTCCTATATTAATTTAGTTTCTAATTTAAAGAAAAAAACATAAATCTGAAAAGAGAGATTCCAAAACATTGTTGAAAGTAGTCACTTTTAGTATAGACCATAACAAAAAGAAGAGGATGTAATGAGTCATTTTTCTGAGATCTATCTTACATTCATTTGAAGTTTACCTACTGAGAATGGAATATGCCTATGTTTCCTATTAGCTTACTTTCACCAATGAGGGTTTCGAATTACCTCTGAATTCCCTACAGAGGACCTTGCTAACTTCAAATTTGTTGCAACAAACTCTGAATTCCTTGCCCGCCTTTTCAAAAGTCTCTAGGTCCTATCCAAACAAGCTTTATCACCCATGCAAGTGCTTCAATACCTATCCATGAGAATAAAAAACATCAACAACAATCCAATTTCATTCCCATGCCAACAATTATACATTTTACAAGTTGTTTGACTTATAAATATAGACAAGTTATGTTAACCACTAGATAAATAGCATTTAAAGGTTTGTCATCTCTGACTTATATTTTTTTTTGAGTTCAGCTAATACAACTATTTTTTTCAGTTTGTTTTCATCATTGTTACTCATGTAACTTGTACATTCATATCCCTTTGAGCTACTTTTTGTATTTCTTTCTTCTGCATTGGTTGTGTTATGAAAGTAAAAATTGAAAGTGCCCTTGCTGATAAGATTTGAGTCTTAGTTGTTTACTTGTTTTTATGATATTTGACTTTTGAGTCTTAATATATAAGTCCAGATGTTTATCTAGATTTATGTGGATCTTGCAAATTCTAGATACTTAAATCCAAAACATGATTGAGCCTTGAAAGTGGATTGATCCATAGATAACATTATGGCAAATGCTAGAATGTAATGTTCATTGTGGGTCATGAATGAGTGGAGGTGATAAAAAATATTTAAATATACCAATAATAGTCATATGGTGTTAATCAATTAATGTAAATGTGACATAAGGATTTATTATATATAAGTGAGTTGAAGGCCAAGAGTATTTTGTTTGACTATCAAAGAGGAAAAACTTAACATCACCATACACTCATATTTTATTTTGGATCACAAGTGTTTGTGTTCAAAATCATCTCTTAGAAGTACATGATATATATCTTCTACAAGTATTTCAACACACTGCAAGTATTTCTTGATAAGCTTATCTCTAGGTTGACCTAACTTAGAATTATATGCCAGATGCTACTATGCTTTTTCCTTGGTGAGTTAGCTACGTTCCTTTTTTTCATAAGGAACATCTCTATAATTAATGTGGTTTTGTCTCTTTTGATGTGCATCCATTTCAGGCATGCATTCAAATGGATTCCAGAGAGGTTGTGTTTGGTGGAGGCTCATCAGGTAATATTTTGGAGTAATCCTTTAATTGGAAAATGTATCCTTATTTTCTATAATCTTATTCTATTTGGTAGAGTGGCTCTAGGGATAAGGATTTTAAATATTTACACAACTCTATGAAGAAGTCATGCTTTATTTATAAGAGTGTCTCCAAAATTTACTTCCAAATTACCATGAGAAATCCCCTAAAAATTGTGGTCATACGAGGGTGTGGGAGGTGTGCTCAGTGAATGCGATGTATATGTTGTCCAGAAAAGAACTGAGTTGGTTCCTGCAGAAGTACTTTGGAAATTTGACTGACTAGATATGCATGCATTAGCAGTTTCAAGTGTAGAAGAGCCTATTCCATCATGGGAAATGTTTGGAGATTC
The DNA here is from genome assembly GCA_007258455.2 of Sequoia sempervirens. Taxonomy (NCBI): domain Eukaryota; kingdom Viridiplantae; phylum Streptophyta; class Pinopsida; order Cupressales; family Cupressaceae; genus Sequoia; species Sequoia sempervirens. The sequence goes on from VDFB02026320.1 coordinate 79,637,451, forward strand.
ATTTGTCTCTCTAACAAAGAGTTTTTTCAACCATTGAAAATTTGCAACTAGCTTGAAATGGTATCTTCATTATTGAATAACTAGCATTCGTCTTGTCATAATTCTTTGGAAAAACTATAGAAACATGGGGATATTGTAAAGAATATTATAAATTAAAGGATTAACATTGATCTGGTCAAGCTAAGTAATGAACACCATATATATGTGGTATTTTTTTCTTCGAGACAACAAGCTTTATTTAGTTATCCATTACTGATTCTTATTCTCTCTTATTTATTTGTATGATCTATGCATGTTATTTTTCATTGTGCTAGTTGTTAGAATTGAAAATTTTCACATTTTTCACTAGCTTCCACCCACCAATCCTCCACATTCCACATACATTCATCACATTTTAATTTTACGATCAACACAAATTTTTCAAATTTGTGTGACAAGATCCATTTTGTTGCCCACATTTCCAAATTATCACACCCATAAATAACTTTAAGACTCCATAATTTTTCCTAAGTAAAAATTAGAACTATCAGCCTAACAATGTATCATCAGTGGAACCCTCATCATAGCCTTGCTAATGGCCTAATGAAAACAGTTCATAACCTAGTATCGATGTAACAACACCCTATCGAGCTAACTCCTAAGGTGTTCCCCCCAATAGACCAATAGAGTCAACAAAAGTAAGCACATCATTGTAACACATGAACATTGGTGGAACGAATGCCTACATTCCCCTTATGGCCTGATATGATCATAAATTATCAAGAATTATTATATATCAGGGGAATTAATGTGTATCGGGGTAATATATTTTAGCGTCCTGCCAGTAGACCAAAGGAAAATTGTTCATCGGTGGAGAGGGTGGCTATCGGTAGAATAAGGATTTCAGTCTCGCCGATACAACAATGATGATTGATTGCTAATTGATGCGACATCTCAGGGAATCATCCAAATATTTAAAAATAAATGCTTCCCCTCAATGACAAGTGGTGTATTTTTTAGCCAGATTTGAAGTGAATTATATCACAAGTTGATCGCATAATTGTTGCACAATCTAGAAGATTTCGCTGAGAACAAAAGCAAAAAGGAAAAGCTAGGAATTCTCATGTAGTAGAAACTAGTGGAGGTGAGACCCAAGTAAGTACACCAATCTCGACTGAGAAGTTGTATTTTTCAAAGGATTAAGAATTCGAACAATGGAGGAAAATTTAAAAAAAACCCAAAGCTAAGAAACAAAAAACTAAGAAGAGACTCTTGAATCAAGACCTGATAGGTCAATGCCCTGGGTCGAGGCCAAGACCCAGGAGGGCTGCTCAAATGAATCCTTCAATGGATAGATTATTAGATAAACATAAAGGATTGGGGGATATTTGGACACCACAATGCGGGTATGAGCTTTTCATGTATCATTATAGGAAACAATTTAGGTTTCAGCCAGTTTGCAACCCATGGAGGTTGAACTTGGGAAGAATCATAGTGCCCAATGTGTTCTTAAATGTAGAATTAATTAAAGCTCTGGCTAGTAGATATAACCCCAAGAGGATAACTATCCAAACACATAATGGGGCTGACATGCTTGTTATTTCTGAGGATTTAATTTCTAATGTGTTTCAGTTGGAGTGTCCTATGAACTTTCCATTCACAATTAGAGATTTCTTGACAGAGTATCACCATAAGGATACCACCTACAAACGATGGAAACTACCCTTACATAGGCCTAAGAATGAAGCAGGCCAACTCAAGATGTTTTCGAGTAATGAAAACCCTCTTTTTCATGAGGACTTGTTTGAAGAATATTTCAGATACACTTATTATTCAGTTGGTCAAGTTTTGGGGGTAGAGGTCCCACCCCTCATGTCTATTGCCCCAATGGTATTAGCTACAGACATACAAAGAAATGGTGCCAGGTCATTCAATTATGCTAGATACTTGGCCAATGACCTAAACCGAGAGCTTGAAAAGATTAAAAACAACAGTGAATATATTCATTTCAAAAATTATTCTCTCTTCATACATTTTTCTCATGCACGAGGGACATGTTAGAAGGGTTTGGAGTCAAGAATTAAGAATAAAATATACAAATGAAAATGGGAATCTCAAACCTGTACAGATGTGGACTTCACTATGGGATATTCGATTTGGTAGATCTCATTATCTTTATTTTGAGGATTTTTTTGTGAAACCATTAATGGAGTGGCTAGGATATCTGTGTGATTATAACTTATCCCTAGAAGTGCAAAAGTTTCTAAGACCAAAGGAAAATGACCCAAGGAAAAAGGTGGATCATAACTGGGGAGACTGGTATGCTTTTCCTGACTGCACATTGATTAGGGTTTATGGGTTTGAAGGAACTCCACACTTTTTTCCACGATTACTTCCTAATAGAATTGCCTACTTAGAAATTGTGAGGAAATTGCCAAAATCTAATTCCAAAAACCTTAAAGGACACAACAAATAATTGATCATGCCCAATACCTTATGTTTTGGAGACTTTATAGTGGTTGCAAATGAGGGATATGAGGAAATTGATGCTAAATTAGCACAGTATAACCTCCCTCTAGGTAACAAAAGGAAAGATTTTGATGCAAAAGGATTTATTCACAAAACAAGGTTATCATAGGAATTATCAGGATATGAGCATGTATTCTCAGTTGAAGATGTAATCGAAAACCATGATGAAGCCTCTACCACTAAAAGAATGATTGTATATAATAGGGTTATGCTTGCAAAGGAATGGAAAAGAAGAAATGTCCCATCTTATTCGAAGGCATTTGGTGAAATACAAGATCATCTAGCAAGGATTGAGAAACTCATTGCTCATATGGATGAGGTGGTAAAGAATGTTCCTTCATTTGTCTTTGATGCCCCTCATGCAACCTATTCAGGAGTGTAGGCTAAAGATATAGAGCCCTTAGATTATATCCCTTCACAGCCAACTCTTGATGTGAGTTTTTTTGTAGATACTGATATGAGTGAAGAAGAGGAGAGTGATGAGGAAAGTGATGAGGAGGAAGAGAAAGTACAAAAAATAAGTTCTCCTATAATTGTACATTATGAGCCTCCTCGGGAACACAATGTTGTAAGATTTGAAGCATCAAATGAATTATTAGATGATGTTAGGGTCAAGGCTAGATAGGAGTTCATTTCTAATGGAGATATTGTTAAGTCTCTTGAGTTTAAATCATTTGTTTATGAATATAAAGGAAATAAAATGAGACAAAAGATGTAGGATGTCACTCCTGCATGAGAAGTTGTTTTGAAAGAATTGAAAAAAGAAATAGACAAAGAGATGGAGTCCATCACTCCTGGGAGAGGGAGAGAGTTACTCCAAGAAGTTGGAGTATTGATTTTTCCTGGATGGGATGTAAGCTTTGAAATTGTGTTTGATAGTTTCAGAAAGAGAGGAGATAAAACAATGAATTTAACAGATGAAGCAAGTGACAAGATGTATTCAGGATCTGGATATAATCCAGATGAGGCCACCTTGCTTATTTGGTCATTTTACCCCCATGACAAAAGACCAGTTGTGATCGATAATCCAAACCAAATTTTTGGACATCTCTTGGTTCAAAGAGTAGGGGATACCAGCCCCATGGACACAACAAAGTTGAATGTCAATGTGGAAAAGTTAACCAAGGCACAAATTGATAAGTTGGCTAAAGAAAATGACAAGTTGAAGAAGGAATTAGCACATCAAAGAGAAAGATCATCTTCCTCTTCCACACCAGAATTGTATTCCCAATGGCTTGAGAAAGATAAGAGAGTATTGGATGCAATGGTTGATACAACTTATTGGAAGCAATGCCACTTGAAATCTCAAGAAAAATGTAAATATTTGGAGAAGGAAGTCAAAACCATCAAGTATAAAACTGCATTTGAAATGATCGAGGGAAGATTCAATAAGATGATGAAATGTGTAGATGAATGTTGGAGGAAATTTAAGCATCTACTCTCAAAATTAGAGGACAATAGATGATTATAGGGGAGAATAATTAAAAAGAGACAAGAGCTTCAAGACAAGAAAATCCTGAAAGGATAGACAATGCAGACACATAACAAATTGGTAGAAGCATACGATGGATATCATAAGAGGCTCATCGAGGATTTTGAGTGCTTCAATTTGACTCTGAAACTCTATGATAATATGGTAAATCATTGAGAATATGATGATTGGAAGCAAGATTTTAATGTTATTTTGACTATTGCATTACAAGAGATCAATGACGAGGATATGATTTTACAAAATACACACAACCAGCTTGAGAAGATGATGTATAGGGAGTACGATATGAGAGAGGTGATATCCAATACAGATACTTGTGTTGAACAAGAATACATCCATCACCTCTCTGCATTCAATTTGTTCCTCAACCAAACTATGCATACACCAGATACAACAGGGCAACCATCAGGATGAAAGGAGTCAGCCGATAGTATGAGAACCATATCATGGAGTAGAATATTTGAACAAATCTTAGGTGGTCATGGGCTTCTGCTTGGAGATTAACTAATCAGTGCATTTAGTTGTTGTAATATTTCATTTTCTTAATTATGTTTAGTTATCAAACAACATGACTTTTTGTAATAGGTCTGTAGCTTGTTTCCTCTCACATATATAAGAGAGACCAAGACCTAAATAGATCATCCATCCCATATCAGAAACTACTATTATAATTCATATTACTCAAGCATAAATATAATGGAGAAGGTTATGCATAATTGTTAATTTAATTTCAAGTGTTCAACTGTTGTGTGGATTTATATGCTTATATGTTATTTGGTTGTCTTTGAAGTGGCTATTTATTATTCAAATTGAGTGTGTGGAAATACATTTAATTTTCAATACACATTGTTTGTAGTTGTGTGACATTGTTAACTAGTTTCAGTGTGCCAAAGAATTAAAATTCCTTTTAAGAAATCAAATTTGATAGGTTCATGTTTGGATTAAAGTCCTTTTGAATAGATTGTCTTAATTGGTTTCCTTTCACATTTGAATTAAATAATTTAACAACTTCAAAGTAGCATAAGGGGATATCACTAGGATTACTAAGAAGAGTCCAAATAAATGACATACTTGCAGTTTTCATAAGGTGAAAAGATTCAAAGTTCCCAATTGTTCGAGTTAAGCTAAAGAGTGAATCTACCTATCTTATAGAACCCTATCTCCAAAATCATCATTCATCCCTCCACTCTGTCCACCTAATAGAAGGAGGCATTGGTAATAATTAGATATTACATACAAAATAAAATTGACAAACTTTAACTCTCAATTACTCTCACTAGTATTTAGACATTAAAAATTTGCATCTACTTCACTTCACGTGCCATAGTAAGTAGATTTCTCAATATGGAACCATATCTATCTAAAAAATTTCCTTATTGTTTAGGTATACTTGCCTAGGTTTGGCAGAGCCTAAAGAGTAGAAGGTAATCATTCCTGCTTACCTTGTTCGCGGTTCAAAGGTGTATTAAGGGATTGGCACCCCCTTATGGTTTAAAACCTGCACTTTGAGACCTAACACTAGTGATGATGGCCTTGGATTTTTCATCAAAATATATGCACAACTTCCATGGTTTAACTACATCTCACTGTCCTTGCCATGATGAGAAGGTAGAGGTATATTTCAACAAGAGCCTCCATTGTTTGAATTGGCATCAAACAATACCTTCAACCTCAACTTATGTTATTACATATAATGACATTTCCCCAATTATTTGTATTGTTTAATCACACAATAAGGGGCCTTTAGAGCCCAACGGTACCTGCCCAATCTACATATACCTTCGGTGTTAATGAAAGTCACAGGAAGAAGTGAAAGTGTTAGGAAGGTAGGTCTATTTCATCTAGTTTTTTTCATTGTCAAAATACATCTACCTTAATTCATGCAAATCTGTTCATGAGATTTACGCATGATCACTATTGCTATCTATGCTCTACTGGTTTGGTATGCCCATGATTTTTTGCCTACAGTACTTGACTAATGACTCTCTGTGAACAACCCAAGTATAGTGCTTTAATTTCTTTCAAACATAAAGTGGGTGGTAGGTGTTGCTTTATGTGATAACCATACATGACTTAGTAAAGAAATGGGAATCTCACTTATAATATTTTCTCAATGAATTGGGATCTTGTATGCAAATACATGATGTCTATCTTTTCTTTTTTCCCTTTTCAAGTCCACTCTTGAAAGCTCCTAAGTGGTTGAAGAGATCACCAGTTGGTGTCAGTTTTGGATTTGGAGGAAAGCTTGCTTCATTTTGGCCCAATATAGTGTCACAAAGTGTTGTTGGCTCTTCTGAGGTAGAGTTCAATTTATTCTTTGGTACATCTAATTAAGATGATATATGATCTTATTTTTCTGCTATTTTCATAGGTATATATACACAATCTCGTTACTGAGGACAGTTTGGTGCTTTGTTCAACAAAGTTTGAAGTTGCAATAGTAGATAGTGGAGAATCATCATTGCAAGCTTTGTGTGATAAGAAGTCTCAAGATTCTCGATTACTTATTTGTGGATACTTTTTGAATGGGATTAATAACAATTTACATTCATTTGTATTGTTTCACTTGCAATTTTTTGGTTTTTGCATTGATTTAGTTTGTAAGAAGAGAGGAAGACATGGAATTTCCTAAGAGTCATGTTTGAAGATGAAGGAAATTCTAGGAAAAAGCTACTTGAGCACCTTGGATTTCAAGTGCAGTCAACAGAAAATCAAGACTTACAGGGAGCTCAATCTGCCAACATTCATGATATTAGCAGTGAAATAATCAACAATGTCACTCTTGATGATACAACACAATTAGATCCATCAGTTCAGTCAAAAGGTGGACAAGATGTTACATCCCCTAGAGATAATGGCGAGGATTTTTTTGATAATTTTCACAGATTGAAAGAAGATTCCTCACTTCCTCTCACTAAAAATGAATTTTTTGTTGGGAAGGATACCCTAGGCAATGGAGAAGAGGTGCAACATGAAGCTACTAAATATTCCACTGAATACTAAGAATGCGATGAATCCATTCAAATTTCTTTAGTTGTTGGTGATTATAAGGGAGCAGTCATGCAATTCTTGTTAGCAAACAAGATGGTAGATGCAGTTCTCATTGCTCATGTCGGGGGGAGTTCTTTACAGGAGAAAACTCATGATGAATATTTAAGAAAAACATTTTTTTCCTATCTTAATGTTATGCTTCTATACTAATTGCATGGTATTTGCAACGTCTTAAATTCTTTTAATGTTTTATGTTTTACCATCCTTCTTGTATTCAACTATCTAGTTTTTAGAAGGCTAACTGGCTCTGTTTATGTAAAATATATTTCTTTATGTGGAATATTTTATGACTTAACACTATTAGTGCAGGTGGTTTTTGCTATGGTCAATAATGATCTTATTGTACTTGTGAATAGCAGGCCTTTGAAATCCTAGAAAGAAACTCTTGCTTTACTTTGTACACTAATTTTTTTCCCACAAAAATTAGTTAAACAGAAAATTATATAAATTGGATAATGCAATTTTGATTTGGAGCAAATTGTACTTGACAATAAGTTATTTTTATAACTCATTTCTAATTTCTATGAGTTGTAGTTTGAAGCTTTTGATATAATGAGAAATCGTACAAATTTATGCATTGTATCATATAGTTGTGTACAGTATTTTCAAACATTTATCATGCTTGTATCATAGATACAAGACTTGGACGTAAAACAGTCTTGGCGGGCTGATTTTTGACTTAAGACTTGGAGGACTTGGCACAAACTTGGTAGGCTAGATTTTTTACTTGGACATTGAAGGTAGGTTTTCAAATCAAATAAACCCTACCCCACAAATTGATGTGTGTTTTCCATTATATTTTCATTGAATGCTCTTGGAAAAGAAATGAAATTAGCTATGATGGTTTTTTGTTCAATGTTGCCAATTGATTCTAAGTTTTATTTAAGAGGCTTGGGGTTGTAAGATCAAAGGGATCTCTTGTAGGCAACAGAGAAAGAAAGTCAGACCTTGAAGAGATTGTAACAAAGATGTGATAATCACAAAGCACAAGGTTCAAAGCAATGAGATCATAATGTAAAAACAAAAGAGAAAAATTATGTTTTCATCATAACAATGATTTTAAGGATTGACCATGAAGAAAAATCATCATAAGATAGCAGTGAATACAAACAATGATAGTGCCAATGAGTTATCAATATAGTGAATAAAGAGTTCCAATTTTCAATGCATGATAACAATAGTCCAAGGCATGCAAGGGATAGGAATGAAAGACAATATATAGAGGGAAAATAGTTGCAAATGATCATTGTTATATCAAATCATATGAGTGTCAGAGGATTATAGAAAAATGAAGGAGATAATAGCAGTTGTTATGAATGCCATGTGACCCGATATCATGCACAAAGAAGATGTAAAAGACCATGGAACAAAGTGAAAAGGGGTCAAAGTCAATGAGATTCATTCAATGTCAAAGAGCATTGTCATTATATTAGTGAAAGCACAATATTGTAACAGCAATGAAGCAATGGAAAGAAAGAACAGTATATGCAACATTAGGATCACTGTCATAAAGGATGAATATCAGCATGAGGTTTTAGGATTCAAGATTTCCAATTACCTTTAGATTGTAACCTTGTTTAATGTTCTGCCCTTTATTGAATGATACTGGTGTTGCAACTTAGAAAATGCTGCTTGACAAGCTCTGGCATTACAAAAACGGAAACCACCACTCTTTGCATTAAATGGTTGTTTCCTTTTTTAGGCTTGCAATTGGAAAACCTTCGAACACATGCAGGAGCTGAAATACCAAATTGTTGATTAAACTTTGAAACTTCCCTCCAACGTGAAATCGCAATGTTTTATGAAAAAAATTGAACTACCTAACATTCCCTCCAAATCCATACATAATTTTCCTAAGATTCCCTCCAAATGCATACATGACCCGATCGACCAAGGCGCCAAAAATACCCTCTCTTTCTTTTTTGTCTACCAAAAATACCTATTGCTAAAATGCACCAAAAAAAACTATTGTGTGGAAGGCATACAAAAATTAATCTTCATTTTTAGGGGAAAAAAATTCATCTATCTACATTGTCATTTTAATATAGGTTGTGAAAATTAAGATAAGCATGATGTGCTCCTAAAATTACTAGAGTTCAAACTTGTATAAAAAATAACATCTATAAAAATGATCCACACATAATTGATTTCATAGATTATAAAATAATTCTATTTTTAAATTATATTTTATTAGTGAAATTGACCACAATTTCTCTTTGATACATTTGACATGGTAACACAACAAGAAAATCAAACTGGCTTCAAATCATAGTTAAAAACATTAACGATTCATTAACATAATGAGTAATAAAATTTAAAGAATGTAAATGTTTATAAAAAAATTATAAAATATGTGAAGGCCTTAAGACTGCACCGAGAGGCAATGCCTTCCACACAATAGGTATTTTTGGTGCACCAAGCAACCTAGGTGGCCAAATGGCCCACTTAGGTAGCGGTCCCATGAGGAGGGCTTAATTAGCTCTATGGATTATGATCAAATTTGAAAGAAAAAAGAATAAAGGAGTAATAGTCATTTATTTAGTCATTAATTTAACCATATATTTAGTCATTTTTATTTGTCTAATATTAGTCATTTATTTAGTCATTTAGTTGTGGTTTTACCGAATAACCAAATTAGTCATTTATTTTCAAGATACTATTAGTGTTAGTCATGTGACTAAAATTTTTAGTCATGTAGTCATTTATTTGTCAAATTCTACTAGTGGAGTGATCAAAGATAGTGAGCATACAAGAGGTTGTAAGTCTAATTTTTTACAGTAAGTTCCCTACTGATCATGAGTATTGTTCCTTTGAGAATATGTTGTTCATTTTCTCAAGCCTTGTATCCATGGATATAACACAAATTGGTCCTTGATGTGTGTTAATCCTTGAATTTCCAAATGAGACATTGTGCCTACAAAGGCAATTAGGTGAGTTTGTTGATTGGATCCTTGTCCTTCCAATCCTTTTCAAGCTGTAATCAGCATTTTCATTGATTTTTTTCCTTCCAAATCATACCTTTACAAGAATTAGTAAGATTCAACCAATATGCAACCAAGATAAGTACTGACCTTACACAATTTCTTGAAGGAATCTGTCTGACACAGGATCCATCCGTGGATAGCTTCCCTTACAAAATCTATCATCCAAGGTAACATTTGAGATGTGTTAAAAAAAGTAAAATAAGTACAAAGGGTAACATATTGAAGCAAATAGAACTAATGAAAATCGCATAAGCTTAAAAGTGCAAAATAATGAAATATTGAAAAGTGCATTACCTTATTGAGCTTCTCTTTGTTTCAAGAGTAGTTTAATATTCTCTACTTAATAGGTCCAACCACGTGAAGGTGGAAGCTCATTCCCTCCCCCTCACATCACTCTCAATTCCCCATACCCAATCATATAACATTAATCATTCATTCATCCATTAATAACATATAGCATTCATTCATTCATCCATTAATAGCATATAACATTCATTCATTAACATATAGCATTCATTCATTAACATGTAACATTCATTTTTTTAATTTTTACATATTATCAAAAATATGCTTGTCAAAAATATCACTTTTTAACATTCATTAACATATTATCAAAATTATGTTTGTCATAATATGATTACAATCACTTTTTTTGTTTCTTTTTTCAAATAAAAAAACTAAAGTGGAGTATCATTTTCTAAATCATATGTCCCCTAGCCTTCAATTGTTCTGCCCTTTGCTCATGATCTTAATGTATGCCTAGTCATGTACTCACAACATGGAGGTCACTGCAAGGGGGGTCTACTGCAATAACAAAGAAATGTTAAATTGATATGTTTTATTATTATTGTTACAAGTATTTCATTAATTAAAAGAACATTAGAGTGGTGCTCTTTACCTAATGGGGCCACATCATGTTCATGATCTTGTCTTATAGCCTCGTGCTCAACATGATAAACACCCTCTAAATCCTAATCATTTGGAGTTGAAATACAAAAGGTTACATTAATTAATACACCAATTGCAATTAAATATGTTTAAAAGAACATTAGAGTGGTCCTCTTTACCTGATGGGGCAACATCATGTTCCTGATCTTGTCTAGCCTGATCATGCTCAACATGTTGATCATGCTCTACATGCTCTAAAGTTGAAACATGAAAGGTTACATTAATTAATACACCAATTGCAATTAAATATGTTTAATTGTATTAATCCATATTGCATTTTGTATAGCACATGAATACATCCAATACTGGGATGCACACCATGACCTTCATCTGCAATTTGTGCTCCACCCTCACCGGGTTGCATTCCAATGTCATGTGCAGTATTATTATTGATTTCTTGTTTAAAACAAATAGGCACATAATTACTTCATGGTGGAAATTAATATTGAATAGATTTCACAAGTATTCAATTTTAAATAAACTTCATTGAGTTTATTTACCTGTGTGTTGGATGCAGTGGAAGCTTGTGTTTTCCCAATCAAGAGTCTTAGGCATTCAGCCACGGCTCCATAGCCTTGCTAGAAGGAAATCTTCAGGTCCTCTTCTGTGGGAAATCTATTGAATTCAAATCCCTACATTTTTACATAAGATCGTGATTTTTTCTTCTATGGTGTGATTACACCAAAATTGTTTGCAATGTATTATTTGGATGTAATATTTCATTTATTGATACTTACAATTTGTATGGCTAATTTCATATAACTACCAGAGCCAAGTTTGTGTTGCTCATGTTTTTCTTTCCTTTGTTTCCTTTGATGTTTCAAGCAGCCTATGAAAAGTTTTAAATACGTTAGATTATGTAAAAAGAAAGAGTAATCATTATATAATTACATTGTTGATAGTATCACATACCTTCCTTGGCCCGGTGGTGTCTTTCCCTTTTTAATTTTCAACTTTCTCCTTTCCATCTGACATCAGGTCCTTCCACTCCTCTTCTTCTCTAAATGTGACCTATATTGGTCCCTCACATACTTTAGATAGGTACCAGCTTTCTTAAGGACCTTGGTTTGGTTGAATGTGTTATTACCGAACAACACAACTAAATGGTTAATGAGCTCATCTTTTAAATCTTGATTTTGGGCATTCCACCGTGTATGTATGGTGGGCCCAAAGATCTCTAATGTAATATCATTTATATTTTTATAAAAAAAATCATTTCCTGCAAAATGATCATGGGATCATTAGTCTAAAATGAGTGATCAATAAGCAAATTTCAATTGGATTATATATAATAATAATTAAAACATTTTAAAGTACCTGGTACCTTCTCTATCTTTATGGGAAGGAAATAATCGATCACCACAAATGTGACTAGCAATGTTCTTGTACTAGTAATACGGGAAGATCCAAGAAATGTTGCTAAAACATCACCAGTACTAGTGGCCTTTGCATCCCCAGGTACATGTCCTAACACATGTTTTGGCATGTATTCGCTGCCAGAGGGTGCACTACCCGATGTCTGCATGCTATGTGTTGCCAACATTTCAGTCGACAATATAGGCACAGATGATGGAGTTGGATGATGTGATGTATGTGCATGAAGATCAAGATCGACACTTGTACCAACCCCTACTCCTCGGGCAGCACCTGCAGTACCCTAATCATGGCCAACAACATCGTGAGGATGCAAAAAATCCTATAAAAACAACACATATTTTAGTTCATGACATACAAGAGTAAAAAATATAAAACCATGAATGAACTTATGTTATAATTAAAGGTCTCATGACATATTACTTGCAAGTTTTGTGCTCTCTCAGTTAATATTTTAACCCTTTCTCTTATCTCATCTTTTTGAGGCACTATGAATAACAACTAAAGGATTTCTTCATTGTATTTTTTTGGGTCTTCCTTATCATATCTAGAGGGTTTGTGGAATATGTGATGTCATCATCACATAATAGTGACTAAACCTCCCTATGGATTCTCTCCTCTACTTTCGGTGCCTTTCCCCGATCAGCCGACTACGACAAGAATATTAAAAACATTATCGAAATTAACCCAATAAACTTATGAAAAAAACATAATAATAAAACATTTTGATCTTATCTAATTTGTACAATTACAATATGGTAAACCTGTCAGGTAGAAGTGCCTAAAGATGCATTGCAATCTGTGCTCTAGTTCGGAGCCTTCCCCGTATGATCAATGTCTCACTGTGACAAAAATTAAATATAAAAAAAGATTATCGAAATGAAACCAATAAACTTATGAAAAAAAAACATAATAATAAAATGGTATATTGGATTCATTAATTGGAGGTTGGGTAAAATGGTATATAGTATGTACCACCCCCATAGTAACAGTGTTTGTATCTATACAATTCAAATTGTAATCAATTAGCAACTCTTCCCCTACAGTTATTGATTTTATTGCACATACGAATACACAGTTTCCATTGCATGCCTCGAATATGCAATTGGGTTGCTTATTTGTTGACCCAAGTCATGTACTGTTTATAAACCCTACAATATTCCCTAATTATTTTGGCCTTTCATCAATGTACATAGCCACTCCTTTATTTTGATCCTTATCTTTTAGCTATATATAATTTGTTGACAGCATACCTACGCATACTTCATGCATATCAAACCAATTGCATCCAATCTTTGTAACTGTAACAAGGTCTGACATACTCCATCAATTTAGTATCTTTTTCGTAACAGACCTTTATGTCATCCATGCAAAATAGGTCCAAACCATGTAATGATGATGGTGCTATGCGATGTATCCTCTCATTGACACAAAAATCAGTGTTTATTGGAGGAAGTTCCTTTGGTACCCATTGTTTCCATAGATGTTTGTACCTCAAGGGCACCTCAATGTCTCCTATGCTCTCATCATCATAAGAACATGACCCTCCTTCAGCAAGAAAAAATTCCATGTGTTTATGGAATTTTCTTCAAATCTTTTGACCTCTAGTTGATCTCCCTCTTTTAGACCTACTACATGTCTCGCTTTCCTCTTCTCTTCCTAAATTTCCCTTGCTTGAGGAAGAAAGATCTGAAAAAATACCTATTTGGTGGTACCTGAACTCCATCGAATGAGAGAGATAGTTACTAAAATTTCCTTGAGGTTTTTCATGGTCCATCAAGATGTGGGCGAGCATAACTATAAGGTGACAAAGAGCATCTACAAGAGATCATGGACCTAGTAGAGGTTTCCCAGAAGATGGACTTATTTTTCCACACCCTTCAGCTTGGCTGGTTATTTTTCATGGACTTTGATTTGATTTCAAAAGGCATTGATAAAGCTAAGACATATTCCATCTAATATTGTCTTGTGACAAGAGAATCTTCTTAGGGGGGTCTATGGTGCAGGAGCACCAAGAGCCCTTTGAGTCCACCATGACCATTTTGGGTCAATCTTTGTAATAAGGTCGTGATGAAGCCATTTTTTTCTTTTCATGACTAGATAAGGTCATTCCATGTATTGGATCAAAGTTGTAAGGCCATTGTGCCATTTTTTGTCATCTCTAGGCCAACTAGTTCTTGAATAGGTCAACATTGATCAACCCCTCTAGAGATGGCCAAAAGTGATGAAATTGATGCAATTCATTGTTTTATGTCATATTTATCATGTTTGAGGAGTCCTAGATTGATAGGAGATCATTTGGTTGAAAATTACAAAAGTTGTCAAAATTGCTCAAAAGTTGCTATGAGCAACTTTGCAATTTTGGTGCAAAAAGTTGCATTTTGTTTTTGAAACCTTGTGTTTTGAAGCCTCGAGTTTTGGGAACATCTAGAGGATTCATTTTATTTTTTCTTGGAGGTTGATTGGGTTATTTGGTGGAAGGTTTCTATTACTTTCTGTACCTATCTATGAAATTTTTTGGACCACCTTCCCCGAAGACAATAGTCCCTCTGAGGTAGTTTACATTTGGGTAGGGAACACCTCAATGGGAACCACAAATTTTCTTGAATTCCCTTCAAACTCTAAATTTCTAACCTTTCTAACCCCTTAAAAATGAGAAGGCCTTCTCCCGATCCATATAAAATAATTTGTTGTAGTTATATGAAGTTGTTTGTGATGTAAGAGAAAATTCTTGAATTCATTGCAAGAAAGTTATTTGAATCAAGTTATTTAATTGATGAGATAAAAGGATCTATAATGAATGGTTCATAAGGAACAACATTTTTCGTAGGTTTTGCAAATGGGATAGCAAGCTAAGTGGGTTTAACCTTGGAGGAAACTCCATGGATAAGTGCACTTGAGTTGGAGTCATACTAGGGTTGACCTCTCGGGAAGGCCCAACACTTCACCTTTGTGAGCATCACCTAGATGCAATGAGTGCTAAGTGTTTCATTCATTCTCGTGAGAGGTTGGAGTTCTTTATAAGGAGGCTTGTTGAGCTATATTAAGTATGCTTTATGGATTTGATGTGATGAATTTTTTTGATGATGTGAAGCTAATGACGAAAACCTTCAATAGATCAACAAGAGGTTGACAAAAACCTAAGGATGATTTGCAATGGAGTTCACAATTGGGCCAAATTTTTTAAGTCTCCATTCGAGACAAATTTTCAGGGGTTAAGGGTTTGATTCAAAACTAAGGTACTTCTGAAATTTTCATAATAAAGTTATTTTGATTGGAAAAGGAATTATATTATTGTTGAAGCATGCAGTTTAGTGTTGGGTCAATCAATTATTGTTTGGAGGCCAATTTGGAGTTGAAATCCAAAGTTACGAGTTCAAGTTTTGATATCCTCTAGCAATGTGTCCTGATGTGTTTTAACATAATCTAAGGTTGCAAAGCATTTGATCAAGGTTTGGTCGACAAAGGTGGATGCCCTACGACTGTTACAATAAGTTTTAACAGGAAAGTCAAGTGATCAATGAGCTTTTCTTGACATTTGATCATTGAATTTGAATATATTTGTGTTATAAGGGTTAAAACAATATTCTACTATCTCAATGGTCCTATTTCAACTTGGTGGTTGCATTGAATGCAAACAATTGTATGCTTTTTCATGGACTATTATATGTTGGTAGCAGTTGATAATTCTGATTTATATCAGTGATAAAGAAAGGATGTTGTTATGAGTGAATCATTTGAACAGGAATTCCATGAACGTAAGAGGTTAAGGGGAGACATTAGGGCCCTCTTATGTTTTGAATTGGTGGAACCATGAGTTTGAACTCTTCATATACACTGATTGGTAACCCTGATTTTTATAACAATCAACAACATTAATTGTTTTGCAAACAAAGGGAATTTTCTTGTGCATACAAATGTACTATGAATGTTGATGGATGGTTGGGATACTCATAAAAAATTTGAAGCCCAAACCATAGATTTTATGATACCTTTCATGTTCTCTTAAGAGTCATTGATATCAAATAGTAAGGTAATGTATTGACAATCTAATGAAGTTTATCTTTCTCTTAATGTTGTGTCTCTCCATTAGAGATTGTGTAGACATCATAGGGATGTTTGAAAAAGTAAAAGGGGATTGCTTTGTGTATGATGGTAAGCCCTTTTAAGTATTGAGTGTTGAGTGAGGAGTGTGATTAGATTTGTTTTGGATAAAGGGTTGGTTATTCTTGAAATCAGAACCAGTGACCTTGTTTAAGGAAATAGTACAAATCAGTAGTTGTTCTTTATATCTTGTTTTATGAACATTGGAGGGTAATTGTATTGTACCTTGATTGGGAAATTGATTTTATGGCTTGGTTATGATCAGATTTGTTGGTAAGGTTGATGGCCTTTGGATCCATTTGGAAGTGGTTGAGTTGTGAACAGTTATGGAGACCTTATTGTCTTAATCCTAATTTTATATCAGAAAGTGGATAGGAAGATTCATTTTCCTTGAGGAGTAGAAGGTTGTGTATTTGCAATCCTTTATGTAAGGGTAAGGTTCTATTGTTGCAAGATGACTTTGAAGTTATTTGATCCTATATGCATTAATGGTGTTTTATGAATGATTATAAGTTATTTATCAGTTCATTGCATTTAGGGGTCTATTAAAGCAAGAAACTTGGCATTGAAGTGATGCCCCAGGGCTGAATGGGGCAATTTTCTTGTGAATTTGTGGTTGTTAAGTTAGGGTTTGTCAATTTGATGGATGGAACAGTAGATGAATGAAGGTTGTTTTTCCTATTACAAGATGATTTTAATGTGTTGAAGACAATAGTTGAGTTAGGGAGGTTGGGTATATGGTGTTTCTCTAAAACCCTAGTGTATTGAGGGAAAATAGAGGGTTTTGTAGAATAGTGACAAAAGGGCCATGGCTTAGCCCAACAATGGTGAAAAAACAATTAAGATCAACCCCATGGACATTCATCTATAATCTTTTAAATTCCTACCAACATTTTTGTAGATCTAGCTATATAGTTTTAGATTTATGTGACAAAATGGTTTTATATATATCTATATAAGTTATATTCACTTGAGAAACTGCAATTTATCATCATAATAGTTGAAATCTTAGAATAACAACATGGGATTTCAATCCCATTTGGAAGTAAAATTATAGGTTAAAGAGAATGGGGGTGCCAATATAAAATAAGTAAATCACTTATAGTACTCATTGTGCCTTGGTCGTCGATTTTCCCTTTTTAAGTGCCCTCAACCTCATTGCTTTGGCTTTCCTCCTACCCTATTTTTCCAGTTAGGGTCTCGGTGCATTGCACTAAGCTATGTCGTGGTGCATAACATGTGAAATTCAAATTAAATCGCTATGGTTTTTTGCTCCTCCAAACTCTTCCTCGTTGGTATTGACCTTTCACTTCTCCAATTTGACGAGCTACAACCTGATAAATAAGGTTTCAACAAAGGTTTTAGAGTATCATGTTAATTAAAGTTCAAGGAAGCATTTATTGACCATGGAAAATTAATTTACGTTAGATCTAATACAAAGAGATTATATCTTGTAAGTTGTGTAGTAAAATATTGCAAATCACTATTAGTAGTGGTCATTATAGTTGATTTTTTAAGAGGTCTATTAAAATGGATTAAGCTTAGGACAAATAAAATTAATAGAGATGAGGAACATGAGCATGAAATGTAAATGTATATCTCACACTTAATTGTAAGAGATAATGGTCAACATATATCGAAATAAAGTTAGGAGAGAGCTATAATGGAGAATATAATAATGGTTTAGATCATTATGGAACCCTTACCTACTCTCAATTATGAAAAATAATAAATTAGGAAAGTTCATGGTTGTTGAATTTGGACCTTGAAAAAAACTAAAATGTGTAGATTTGATAATGATCAAATTTACAATAAACAATTTTGAAACAAGTGAAACAAATCATGCTAAATTTACACAGTACAACAATCTTAGAATTCCAACACTCTTGAAATCACTTCAATTTTATATATGACATTTTCTTAAGTAAATAATTTGATTATAAGTATAACTTGATTTATTTCAATCATAATTCAATTAAGGTCCATACAAAAAAGGTTAGAATTGGTAAAATTTGTCTAATTATAAATCATATTGTTGTGGCATAGGTTTCTAATAGTCCTTTATTTGTACAAAATTTATGCTATGGTCATATTTTAAGGTTTATTTCTGTGACAAGATCAACAAGAGCTATAGGCAAAGGTGACTTTATTCTCTTACAATAGGACGTATCCACAAGGATGAAAAATTTAACAAGTAATAGGAACCATGACTCAACATGATGATGAAAAGGGGGAACCCCAAAGTTAGAAGACTCTTATCAAGAGAGATTATGAAGATGAAGATTCATGTTGAAATCATAAGTAAATGCATGTGAAATATTGACAAGATGGAGAAATGGATGGAGGTTTTGTTGGTATGTGGCGACTGATCATGTTATACTGTATAGCCCATGGTATACTGTACACCCCGGCCCCCTGTCCTCACCGGGGTTCGGGGTCGGAGTGGGCCCTGGGTGGTGGTTCGAGGGTGGTAGCCCTTGAGAAAAAAAAATTTGCCATTTTTTTTTGCGTCATCAGCGAAAAAGGAAAAATCTCCGAAAAAGAAAGAAAACTGACTTTGTAAAACCCTAATTCTGGAAGCTTCTAAAAGCTTGTTAAAAGGGGTTGGGATGGGGGTTACAGTATGATGAAAAACGTGATTATTCGCAAGATTGTAATAGGTTTTGCACTAGATGATAAAAGTATTGGATGGCTACGGTTTGGTGGATGTAGCCCATATTGGGTGAACCATGTTAAATTCTTTGTGTTATGATTTATTCTGTGTATGTTTTAGTTTCTCTATTTATTATTTAAATTTGCATTTAATTGTTAGATATCTGCCATCTCTAACCCTAACAGGTTCTCCTTGAAAATATCATTTAATATTTCATTGAGACACCCAAAAATATTGAGAAGACAAGAGGGAATTCTATTAAATAAAGGAAATAGATAATCCCCATTGTAGCTCAAGTAATTTCCCAACTCAACTTCCTTCAAAGAAAAATCCAAGGTGGTGAGCATTGAACCAAATTTATTCACAAATAAATAAGAAATCCAAAATGAAAATTATGGCCATTTAGGTTTTAATATTCTACATAGTTAATGAGAGAAAGATGTGAACTTAGATAGATATGGAGAGAGAGAGAGAGAGCATGCGAGAGAGAAATATAAGAGATACAAAGGAAAAGAGAGAGAGGGAAAAGATAAACTAAATTTTGATTGGTTGTTTCATGTCAACAATCCAAGGATGGCATGTGTCCTTGGGGAGTTATGCTCAAGGCAGCATTCCGTTTTATTAAAAATATGATAATTCTCCTTTAAGACCTCTTCAATGTACCCATTGCACACTTAAGGAGACAAATATATGGAGAGAGAAAGAGAGAAAGAGAAAGGAAGAGAAAAGGGAGAGGGAGATAGAGATAAGACATAGATAAGTGGAGAGAGAAAAAAGAGAAAGAGAGCAAGAGAGAGGAAGAAAAATGAGACAAAGGAGCAAAGATAGAAATAAAGGGATACGGAGAAAAAAAGAGAGAAGAGGGAGAAACAAAGATAGAGATAGAGATAGAGATAGAGATAGAGATAAATAGAAATAGAGAGATAAAGATGGAGATAGAGATATAGAGATATAGATATAGAAAGAGATATGTAGAGATATAGAGGAATAAAGAGGTACAAAGAAAGATAGAGATAGTGAGGTGGATAGAGAAAAATATATAAAGAAAAAGAGAGAGAAAAGAGGAGAGATACATAGATAGAGATAAAGTCACATAAATAGATAGGGAGATAAAGATAAATAGAGGGAATAAAATATAGAGAGAGAGGGAGATAATGAGAAACATACAAATAGAAAGGGAGAAAAAGATATAGAGAGAGGTAGAGAGATAAAAAGGTAAGGATGAATAGATAGAGATATAGGGAGGGTGATTGATATATCTCTCCCTATCGCTCTCTATCTCTTTATATCTCCCACTATCTATGTCACTCCCTCTTCCCCCCTACATCTATTGAGCTATCTCTCCCTCTCCTCCATTTCTCTCGCATTCACTCCATCTCTCCCTCCATCTCTCCTACTCTATATCTTTATCTCTATTTCTCTTTTTATCTCCCTCTCACTCCTCTCTCTGTCTCTTTATATCCATATCTTTCTCTACCTCTATCACGATCTCTCTATCTCTTTCACCATTCTCCTATATCTCTCTATATCACCCCCTTTATATGTCTCTCCCTCTCCCTCTATATATATTGAGCTATCTCTCTCTCTATCCCCTATCTTCTTCTCTCTCTCCCTCTCTACATATCGCTCTCCCTCTCCCCCCTCTTCTTTCTCTCCCTTTTCTACCTATCTATCTCCCTCTCTTCTCTCTCTTCCTCTTCAACCCATCTCTCCCTCTCTCCCCCTCTTCTCTATCTCTCCTCCTCTACCTATCTATATCCCTTTATCTCCCTCTCCCTCTCTATCTCCCCCTCTCTATCTCTCCCATCTCTCCCTCCCTATCCCCCTATCCATCTCTATATCTCCACCTCTCTTTCTTTCTCTTCCCATATAACTCCATCTCTCTTTCTCTTCCCATATATCTCTATCTCTCTCTCTTTCTCTCCCTATCTATCTCTATCTCCCCATACTCATTTCTCACTTTATCTATCTCTCCTTATTTCTCTCTCAATCTCTCCATCTCTATATAATTATATCTAATTCTTTTTGTTTGTCTATCTCTTTGTCTCTCTCTCTCCCTCTCCTCTCTCTATATCTCTTTATATCTCTATCTATCTATCACTCTATCTCACCATCTATATCTTTTTATCTCTTCATGTGGCTCTCCCTCTATATCTCTCTATCTTTTCCTCACTATCTCTCCCTCTTTTTATCCCTATCTCTCTCTATATTTATCTCTTCCTCTACCTATATCTCTATCTATTTGTCTCCCTCTTCCTCTCTCACTCTATCTTCATCTCTACCTCTATTTTCCTCTCCCCCCATTTATCTCTATACATGTCTCCCTCTCTATATCCATCCATATATCTCCCTCTCTATCCCTCTTTATATATTTATCTCTTCCATATCTATATATCCATCTCTCCTCTCTCTCTTTATCTCTCCTCATCCTTCTCTCCTCTCCTTCGGCTCTCCATATCCCTCTCCTTCTACATCTCCATCTTTATCTCTATCTTCCTCTCTATCTCTATCTCCTTACCCCTCTATCTCTCACTCTTCCCCACTCTATTTATCCCTCTTTCTATCGCTACCTCTCCATCTCTCTCTCTCCCTCTCTCGTTATTGCAAGCATAACATGAGCCTATTGGTAATGGAGTTTGATCATCTTCCCAATTCAGAGGTTTTATTTCAATCATGTTTGGATCCTTATAAGTGGATGCATATTTTATTTGAAGCTATGATTTCTCCATTGAGACCTTTGTTGCAAAAACAACATAATTTGCTAAATTTCCTACCAATTGACCTCATGTACTGCATAAATGTATGCAAAAAATAGACCAAAATTTATCCTAATTGAAATTCCACACTTTTCGGTGTACCCATTTCACACTAAGGTGTGATTTCTAGTTAAGTTTGATTTGTATGTTTTATTTTAGAATTATAATGGTAGAGATAGGATAGAATAATACCATTGGTTGAAAATTCATTGTAAGAACATTAAATTCATACCTTAAACCTACAAGATAAACCTTATAATCAAAATAGAAATCTAACACTTAAAACTAAAAACTATTGTATTTTGTGATAAAGCAACCTTGTTTGACCTTAGTAAAGATGACTTATCTACTTGTTACATGGTTAGGCATAGTATTTTATGGGACCTACAATATAACCCTTATATATACAATGGGGGGTTTGTAGAAAGAGACTATGTATGTGGTATTTCTAAAGTGGTACTTGGTTCAATTATGTGATGGTCAAGTAACACAAATCAATGCAAGATGATATCATTTGATGATTATTAGTTGGCTAGTATATTATTACTAGATCAATCAAGAGAAAATTGATAGCTAAGTACTTGAATTTTATTTTATTGACACTTGATAAATGCAATATTATACAGGTATTATGTTTCTCAAGTGAAGTAAATAAAGTGGTTGACATGGAACTAAAATATTTTAGAAACTCATAAATGATACATATATAGATATATCTTCTTTATATTATCCTTGTAATTAGTTATGTGTCTTCAAATATAAAAAATTAAAAGGAATCCAATGTGTATCATCTAATAATAACTTATAGAAAATATCAAAAAGATCAATAATAAAAAATATATATATTAACTAAGAATCCATGCAAGCATACAATAGTATATGTTGGTAAAACTATAATATGTACAAGCAATATATACATACAATGTCACATGTTAGTAATAAAAAATACATGCACAAGAAAGCTATATGTCTGACATTCATTGAAAAAGCGACAAAAATCATGCTCGTCAAAATTTTGACAAACATCGGGCACAAATTTTTTAAAAATTGAAAATTTCACATTAAATACACATGTACCCAACGATTCATTTAATTATACATCTTTCGTCCGAAACTTTCGTCATATTTTGCAGTCAAATGAGTTAGTGGGTTGACAAGGTAGGGGTAGTGTATGCCTCATAGAAATGGGGTCTCATGGATCATGAGATCCCATTTCTATGAGGCATACAAATGGGGTCTCATGGATCATGAGATCCCATTTCTATGAGGCATACACTGCCCCTACCTTGTCAACCCTACCGCATTGGCAAGCTAGTGAGTAAGCTAGCTTGCCAATGCTCCACTAGCTTTGCAATGCGGTAGGGTTGACAAGGTAGGGGCAGTGTATGCCTCATATAAATGGGGTCTCACAATGATGTATATCACTATGAGACCCCATTTCTATGAGGCATATGTTTCCCCTACCTTGTCAACCCTACCGCATTAGCAAGCTAGTGAGTGAGCTAGCTTGCCAATGCTCCACTAGCTTGCCAATGGGGTAGGGTTGACAAGGTAGGGACAGCGTATGCCTCATAGAAATTGGGTCTCATGTACATCACTATGAGACCCCATTTCTTTGGGTAATATGCTGCCCCTACCTTGTCTACCCTACTGGATTGGCAAGCTAGTGAGAGCTCGCTAGCTTGCCAAGGCATTTGAATTGTTTGACAAGGAATTTGAATTGTTTGAAAAGGAATTTGAATTTGCATGCCTTTTCCATGCTTCCATTTTGATCCTATCTTGCAATCATGGCATGCCACATTACCACATTTCTTTAAGGCATTCCATCATAAAAATTCATGTGACCTTTTTTTATGCTAGAAATACTCTTCTACAGGATGATTGTAAGAATTTTGTATGAAGCCTTGAATGACATATATTTCATTTATTTGTATGGATTCATTTTTTAGGAAATAATATTCATCTCATTACCATGCTACAGGTAAAATTATCTTCCATGATGAGGAAACAAACAAGGAATAAACTAACAGACGAAGAGTATGAAACCAAAAAAGCAAAGGAGAGAGAATAGTTGAGGGAATATCGTGAAAAGAAGAAATTGGATACAATTGATGAAAACAATCCAATTGAAGAGGAACCTCAACCATCAAAAAGAGAAAAGGCATTATTGGAAGCATAAAGGGCACGAATGTGAAAGCATCGTGGTTAGACAGATTCAAATATCATAGTTGGAGACACACCCTCTACCGCAAGTGAATACGAAGGGACACCATCTAATGCAAGTGAATATGGAGGGACACCATCTACTGCAAGTGAATATGGTTGGACACCATCCACCACATCTCAAGTTGAGAGTACATCATCACTCGGATTTGATGAAGAAGGTACGCTATCATCCCCATGTGAACCTCAAGGTATGTCTTCTACTCCACCCTCAATCAAAGGTATGCAATCTAACCCACCTCAATTAAATATTGATGAAATTCCTAATGTTGAGATGTATGTACCTAGGAGAACACCACCTAAAATTTTGTGTATAAATTCAAAGTATTTGATTAATATTGATGAGGATATTTTGTAGCACATGGAAGGTAAAATTCGAGCATGCACTTGTAGAAGATATGCTGATAAGATTTGAAAATTCTTCTTTGAAAGGCTAAATGAGACTGCAAGATTTCAACTATTTGTTGAAATAATGTGGGGTATAAAGTATAGAAACATCATGAAGAGTCTTGGGTTGAGAACATTGAATGCTTCAAGTGAAAACACTATTGTGAAGAATCTAATGGATGCTTATTAGAGTGTGGGTAAGACCTCACGCTGGAAGAATAGTAATGTCACTCGATGTGTCATTACATCGAATTTGGTAAGTAGTCAAAAAATAGAGCTTGTCTCATTAGAAAGACAAGTGAAAATTTGAGAATTAATAGAAAAAATTTATCAAGAGTTGTTTGAAGGAAGCGAAGAATTGAGGGAACTGGTTCAAATGAATTATGGGCATTCTCGAGGAGACTGCCATGAAAAGATAAAAAAAATTGTTGAAGCATTGAGAACACTAATTGAAGATTATTGGAAGAATAACACAAGGCCATCTCTGAATCAAAGATATGTGGTAATAAGGAGAATGGTAGTTGAAACCGTGAACCACATCCAAAGCATTTTTTGGATATGACTCAAACCCAATTTTTTCATAAATTTCAACAGGATTATCCTCAAATTAGTATTTTTCAAAGATATTTTAAAATGATTAAACCTTTTTATGTCAAGATAAATCACACACAAACTACTTGTTGTAGACTACATATTGAATCCTCTAACTATTATGATGTTTATAATTCTATATGTTTAAATTTGTATACTAACAATGTCTTGTAGGATTGTGGCATAGAAGCCCCACTAGCATCTTCAAGAGAGTTCTCATCAAATAAATTATGTGAAATAGAGGATGGCCAAATATTCTACAAAACACTATGCTTGGATGGTTCGTGTGAGTGTTGCAGTGGCTTGCAGTGTATGCTAGTATGTCAACATATGGAAAGCACAGATGAGGTGGGACAAAAACTAGTAGAGTTTGGGAAGTATAAAATAGTGGCATACATTACAAAAGATGGTAATCAAGAAAAAAGGTGTGATTTGGTTATTTAGAAGATTCCAGTGTATCAGTTTATGTCAATGTTTCGTGACAAAATAGTGTATGAGTATGCAAGGCATACCCATACAGCCTGATGGTTGGACACATAAATCAAGCTATGCAAGGAAACCTTTCCAGTTGGCAGCATAGTATCAATGGTTAAATTTGCAAAGAACTACACTTTACATCCATAGCATGAGGTACAGTCACAATATTACAACTCCACACAAGTTTCAATATTTGTGCACATAGCATTCATTCATGCAGTTGATATTATAGAGAACCAAAGGAAGGTATTGAGGGAGTATCACTTTTATATTAGTGATGATTGCACATATTCTCAAAATTGCATGCAAGGTTGCTTCCAGATGTTCTACAATGATTTGGTTCATAGGGGAATAGCATATAGTTGGCATATAATACGGTCGGATAACTATGCAGCACAGTTCAAGAACTCGTGCATGTTCTACTAGTTTAGTAGGATGCATGTCATTACAAGTGTTCAGCATATGTGGAACTTTTGTGAGGTCGGGCATGGAAAGGGAGAGTATGATGGTGTAGGAGCATGTGTGAAAAGAGCATTAGCATGAGAAGAGTTAAAGTATAAAGACAATGCAAAGTTGACAGATGCAAAATCAATCGTCAAGTGGTGTAATACTTCAATGGGTCCAAGTAATGAAGGTATTTCTTCAATTCATATATTTTTTTGGTTGATGGATGATACTAACATTGCACCATATGAGGATTATTGTACATTAACAAGATCAAGTGAGCTACACTCTTTCCTTAGCTTAGATGCAGGTTCAAGAGTATCAATACACGAAAGATGGCATGCTTTTGTTCTTCATGTACAGTGCAAGCATGGAATGGTTGTGAGTCAAAGGAGTGGGTTAAGAAATGGTTGACAAGTTATCTTAGCTCACTTCACACGTATCGCCCTCTGATGACATTGGAACTAACACAGATGGATTCACCAGTTGACTTTGACCACATATCAGATCTAGTTCAACTAGGTAATATATCTACTTGCTTAGTTTTTGAAATTCCTATCATTATCTTACTTTGTAGTGTATTTGTAATGTTGACTAATTTGAAGAGATTTGTTGCATATATCAATGTAGGGCATATTTATGCAGTTATTGTAGATGAAGACAACGAAGAGGGAATGAAATATTACTTGTGTCATTGTGTTGAGGTCAAAAAGAAATTGGAGGCCCCAGTTATAGATGGAGAAAACATCGAATACCCTACAAGCTCATTTGTGGTTATTGGAACGTGGCTTAGAAGGTATCCACATAAGAGTGTTAAATATTGGTTGCTTCAAAAATTTGACACGCATCGTAATATTCTTCATTACTCTAACCTTGTCATCACATCCAATGTTCATTTGACCAAATATGGGGGTAGAACTTTGAACAGGACCTTGTGGAAGGTCTGTGAGTCTGACCATGAGGCAATACTTGACACAATAAAGAGTAGAGCAGACCTAGATGGTTTGTTGGATTAATTTGTAAGTATGCACATTGGTTCTTATTAATTTATACTTTTATGTACATTAATTTGTATGATGCCAACGTTATCATCTAATGTTTATATCATCTTCTTTTACTTTTTCTATTTGTAAGTAGCCTGCTAAAAATTGATTGGTGTCCCTTTACAGAAAAAGTTGATTTATGAGTCATCCAAGAGAATCTCAGCCAAAAAAGCAATGCAACATCCTTATTTTGATGATCTTGACAAATCTCAATTATGCTTTTAAGCCATTATAAAAGTGTGTGTGAATCTTAGTGAGGGAATTTCAAGTTATTTATTTGAATTTAACCTTATCATGATCACCCATGATGCATGCATTATAAGAGCATCTCAAATTTCAAGTTATTCCATTCATGAGAGGTGTTGTGTGCAATAGGTATCTTGGAACTCCCAATGAAGATGTATCACTAGGAGTGACTAAGTTGAGAGAATGGCATCTATTAATCTATGTGGATTTTTTGTCTATAAGTTCCTTCCATCTATTTTCATTTCATTTCCATTTTGGATGCTCTTTCTTTTTTTTCTTTTAATTTTCTTATTTGTATGTAAACTGCTAAAAAAATTTTGGTGTCTCTTTGCAGAAAATGTTGATTTATGAGCCATCCAAGAGAATCTCAGCCAAAAAATAAATGCAACATCCTTATTTTGATGATCTTGGCAAATCTCAATTATGATTTGACGCCATTATAAAAGAGCATGTGAAGCTTAGCGAGGGAATCTCAAGTTATTCATTTGAAGTTAACTTCATCATGAGCACCTATGATGTAGACATTATAAGAGAATCTTGACTATATGAATGACATTGTAAAATATCTATGAGAAAGGAGTACCTAAGGCATTGTGCCTACAAGTACAAGCACTTGGGTTTTAGAACAATGTATGAAGCATATTAGACAATTGTAGCACAAACAGAAGAATTAGGACAACCAAATAAATTTCATTTTATTTTAAACATTATATTATTAATATAGTGAATGCAATAACCATTGGTGGTTACTAATCATTTTTCTTCTTCTTTCATTCTCTCCCTATTATAACTAGCACCAATTGACTAACTTATTATAAAAAAATCATTTATTAAAAAAAATCAACCTAATGATTATATATCAATATCAATATAGCATACAGTCTATTCAAATAAACATTTGTAATGAGATTTACTCAAATTCTGAAATTTATTGCTGCCCTCAAACATTTGTAATTCATGCAACATAATCCCTTAACAGTCCAAATTGCAAAAGGGCAACAATCTTTGACGGCTTGTTACCTGGATACTGTATCAGTTACGGGAATTCCATCTGAGGCATCAGGATCATGTAGGGAACCTCTACAATAAACTTTCTTGGTTTTTGTTATCTCGGAGTCATTTTTATGTGGTGTCCAATTTTGACTTGATGAAAAAAGTGTCAAATGCAAGCAGTGTAAAGTTGCAAAGTGGTGCAACTTTCATTCTACAACTCATGTGACAAAAAAAACTATTTCAATGCATTCATATGGGTATGTTTACTCTAATCATGGTCCTCTTTCACATCCAAACATGTAGAATCACTCTGAGCTACGTTCAATCCACTCGATCCCTTAAGGTTCCAAAGTGCAAAATGGAATAAATCATTGATGGGCTATTACTTGGAAACCATGATGCTTACAAACTCTATTTTTGAGCCTACGAGATCATGTTGGGCCCCTATAATATAACCTCTCTCAATTTTTGTTATCTTGGATTCATTTTCCCGTGGTGTCTAGTTTCCACTTGATGGAAAAAGTGTCAAATGCAAGCAGTGTAAAGTTGCAAAGTAGTGCAACTTTCGTTCTGCAACTCATGTGACCAAACAGACTATTCCAACATGTCTGAATGGGTAAATTTATGCTAGGAATGGTCCTCTTTCCCACCCAAACATGTGGAATCACTCTGAGCTACATTCAACCAACTTGATGCCTTAAGGGTCCAAAGTGCAAAATGATAGCAATCTTTAACAGCTATTACTCAGAAAGTGATGCTTATGAACTCTTATTTTGAGCCTACGGAATCACGTCGGGCCCCTCTACAATAACATATATTAGTTTTTGTTATCTCATTTTTTTTTTGTGGTGTCCAGTTTTCACTTGATGGAAAAAAGTGACAAATGCAAGTAGTGTAAAGTTGTAAAGTGATGCAACTTTCGTTCTACAACTTGTGTGACCAAACGCATTGTTCCAACACGTCTAGATGGGTAAATTTACACTAGGAATCATCCTCTTTCACACCCAAACATGCGGAATTTCTATGAGCTACATTCAACCAACTCAATCCTTGAAGGGTCCAAAGTGCAAAATGACAACATTTTTTTATGGGCTATTACTCAAAAATTGTGATGCTTACAAACTATCCATCTGATCCTATGAGATTGTGTTGGGCCCCTCTACAATAAATTCTTTTATTTTTTGTTATCTCAAAGTCATTTTCTTATGGTGTCTAGATTTCACTTGATGGAAAAAGTGTCAAATGCAATTAGTGTAAAGTTGCAAAGTGGTGCAAATTTTGTTCTACAACTCCTGTGACCAAACGGACTGTTCCAATGCATCTGGATGGGTATGTTTATGTTAGGCATGGTCCTCTTTCACACCCAAACATGTGGAATCACTCCAAGCTACATCCAACCGGCTCGATTCCTTAAGGGTCCAAAGTGTAAAAGGGCAACAATTTTTGATGGACCATTACTCAAAAATCGTGACACTTACAAACTCTCCAACTGATCCTATGAGATTGTGTTGGGCCCCTCTACAATAGCCTCTCTCATTTTTTTGTTATCTCTTAGTCATTTTCCTGTGGTGTCTAGTTTTCACTTGATGGAAAAAGTGTCAAATGCAAGCAGTGTAAAGTTGCAAAGTGGTGCAAATTTCATTCTGCAACCCATGTGACCAAATGGACTATTCCAATGTGTCTATATGGGTATGTTTATGCTATGAAGGGTCCTCTTTTGCATCCAAACATGTTGAATCGCTTTGAGCTACATTCAACCAGCTCAATCCCTTAAGGGTCCAAAGTGCAAAAGGGCAACAATCTTTGACGGGATATTACTTGAAAACTATGACACTTATGAACTTTTTGTCTAATCCTACGAGATCATGTTGGGCCCCTCTACAATAACCTCTCATTTTTTGTTATCTCGGAGTCGTTTTCTCGTGGTGTCCAGTTTTCACTTGATAGAAAAAGTGTCAAATGCAAGCAATGTAAAGTTGCAAAGTGGTGCAACTTTCGTTCTACAACTCGTGTGACCAAACAAATTGTTCCAAAAAATCTAGATGGATATTTTTACACTAGGCATGGTCCTCTTTCGCACCCAAACACGTGGAATCACTCTGAGCTATGTTCAACCAACTCGATCCCTTAAGGGTCCAAAGTGCAAAAGGGTAGCAATCTTTGACGGGCTATTTCTCGAAAATCGTGATGCTTATGAAATTTTCGTCTAAGCCTACAGGATCACGTTGGGCCCCTCTACAATAAACTCTCTTTTTTTTTTCCAAAGTCATTTTCCCGTGGTGTCCAATTTTCACTTGATGGAAAAAGTGTCAAATGCAAGCAGTGTAAAGTTGTAAAGTGGTGCACTTTCGTTCTGCAACTCGTGTGACTAAACAAACTGTTCCAATGCATCTAGATGGGTATGTCTATGCTAGGCATGGCCCTCTTTCACACCCAAACACACAAAATCTCCTTGAGCTACGTTCAACCGGCTCGATCCCTTAAGGGTCCAAAGTGCAAAATGGAAGCAATCTTTAACAGGTATTACTCAAAAACTGTAATGCTTATGAACTCTTTGTCTGGGTCTACAGGATCAAATTAGGCCCCTCTACAATAACCTCTCTCATTTTTTGTTATCTTGGAGTCGTTTTCCTAGGGTGTCCAATTTTCACTTGATGGAAAAAGTGTCAAATGCAAGTAGTGTAAAGTTGCAAAGTGGTGCATCTTTCATTTTGCAACTAGTGTGACCAAACAAACTACTCCAACACATCCCGATCGGTATGTTTACCCTCAGCATGGTCCTCTTTTGCACCTAAACACATGAAATCACTCTAAGCTATGTTCAACTAACTTGATCCCTTATGATGGCATGCAAAACAATCAAAAAGAGAAACATACACACGATGGTTGAGAAGTCCAATTTTTCCACACAAAAAGCATATGATCATCCTCAAGTCTAGCAAGCACAAGACATTTTTTAATTATCCTCCTTGCCCTTAAAACAATATGCAACCAATTGTAAATGCGTACAATGGTGGAACTTCAAAAAAAGTTATTTTTCCTCGATTAACAACTTTGGTTGTGAAGAATTTTGTCATTTTCATTTGAAATGATTTGCTATGCTTGAAAATTGGAGTCTAAGAGAAACAAGTGATGCTCTCACGTACAATTATTATTTGGTGTGATAAATAAAGTTTCCACCGCTGATTCCATTTCTTATTTGTATTATAAATTATAAAAGCTTTCTCCCAAGTCCATTTCCTATACAAGAAATAATATTACAAAAATTTGACATATACATCTTTCGACGTGTTTATATGGTGATGGATCAAGAACATAACAATTCATTTTGCACTATGAGGATTATGCTATGAAAATATTTAAAGACTATTCAAGATAATTGTTTGTATGATAATGTGTCAAGAAGTTAACTACTCATCATCTACTATGAATACTATGTTTTTCAAGTGTTGTGAAGATTATGTATCATTTGCTTAATTGAGTTGTTCCAATCAAAAGATTAAATATATTGGAAACTTTTTATGAAACATTTTATGGAATACCAATTGAAAACGTGTTTTTTGCTTTTAGATAAAACATTTCATGGAACTCTTTGGATTAAACTGAATTGAGATATGTAAGAACAAGGGAGCATTAGGAAATACATTTCTCGAGGATCTTAAATAAACCTTCTCTCCCGCTGCAATTTTGGGTGGATTATTGCTTTCAAAGTATTGGGAATGTTTTGCCTATTTTTTGGTTGGCAGTTGTCATTCTAGAAGGCTCGTCTCTTGATATATTTTATACTCATTCTTAATGAATTATCAAATTAATAATCAGTACATTTATTTACAGTTAATTTTTTCTTTTCAATTTGTGCAATTTTGGAATTTGTAACTCTGCTAGTATTACTAGAAATATTGAAGTTGTTTAGCATCGACTAATAAAGTTGTTTAGTATCAATCAATTAATATTCAAGACAAACCATGAATACACGTATTCATACATATACTTTGGAATACATGTAACTTGTATCTATTGAACCATGGATTTATAATGCAAATATGGACAACATCGATAAACCAAATAGCCATGTAGGAATACATCAATAGATGTTGATATAAGTATAAAACATATGTACAAAATAGCCATATAGGCTTACGAGAATGCCATATAGGCATACAATGTCAAATATATCCAATACAAAATATGTACAAAAATTCCATATGGGCATACAACAAAGGGCTCTGGAATCAAAAGTCATTGCTCTCCATGCTCTCGAAATAAACTATTTCCCTTTGCTTGTCAATCAGATGGTGATACATCTATCACTCATTTATTTTGTGTTTGAGGAGTGCTCTTGGTGCTCCTCCTATGGTTTAGTTCTTGGTCAAGTCTTATCTATTACAATAACAAGTAAAGACATTAATATATAGAAATTACATTATAAAAAATGATATATTTAACAAAATAATCACTTACCGCCATCTAATGATCACTCTCCATGAGGGAAATAATCAAATGCCCATGCTAAGGCATGTTGAAGCCTTGTATAAACCATCCAAAGAGAAATTAAACTACGAATCAATAATGGTTTGATTTTTCACTAACTAATAGCTATAACAATGAATGTAAATTGAAATTTAGTAATTTGCCTCATACCTCCCTTGTGAGAGCCATCGATGATTCTATAGGAGATGAAACACCGAGCTCCATTTCCCTATGAACATTCAGAGGTGTATCCACTTGCAACATCTAAAAATAAAACAACAAATTATTCAATAACGAAAACTACAATAGTGATCCATGTCATGGCTTATAATGTATGAGATAATGAACAAAATTTTGAGTATTTCTTAAACTATATATTTCTAACTATCATGCTTACTATTTTTCCATAGCTTATTCAAAAGCACCTATTTTTAGGCTTTTACCCATAGCAACAAGGTGGTGAACCATTTGATAAAATGTTTTTGTAGACATGTACGATAACTGTGGTGGCATAGAGAAGGTAGTGAACAGTTTGAAAAAATGCCTCAAAGAAATGGGATCTCATGGTGATGGAATGCCATTAAAAATCAATGTGTCATGGAATTCCATCACCATAAGACCACATTTCTTTGAGGCATTTTTTCAAACAGTTCATTGCCTTCTATATGGTATTATGTTGGGATGGGGTGGATGGTATAGTATGGTATTGTTTATGAGATGGAGGGAAATCATGACATGAAGAGGGAGGGGTGGGGACATGAACAAGTGGAATAAAATGTGGAAGGTTCCATGGATTGGTAAATTGAGGATGAGGACTTTGAAAAGAATTTGGAGTGGAATTTTGGCTAAATGGTTGGTTTTTATTCTTCAAGTAGTGAGTTGTTTAAAAAAATGCCTCATAGAAATGTGGCCTCATGGTGATGGAATGGACACCACATTTCTTCAAGGAATTTTTTCATACTACTCACTTCCTTGACTATGATATTGCTTACTATTTTGCTTTGATAGATTTTTTCCAAGCATCCATAGTTTGTTGGAAATCACCTATTGTAGGCTTTTAGCCATAGCAACAAGGAAGTGAGTAGATTGATAAAATGCTTTGGTACACATGTATGGAAAATGTGGTAGCATAGAAAAGGTGGTGAGATGTTTGAAGAAATGCCTCGAAGAAATGTGGTCTCATGGTGATGGAATTCCATTCCATCACCATGAGACCACATTTCTTCGATGCATTTTTTCAAACTATTCACTGCCTTGTCTATGCTATTACTTACTATTATGCTTTGATAAAAAAATTCCAAGCATCCATAGTTTGTTGGAAAACACCTTTTTTAGTATTTTATCCATAGCAGCAAGGAAATGAACTGTTTGATAAAATTATTTGATAGACATGTATGGAAAATGTGGTAGCATAGAAAAGGCAGTGAGTTGTTTTAAAAAGTGTCAAAAAGAAATTGGGTCCCATGGTGATGGACATCACCATGAGATCACATTTATTTGAGGAATTTTTTCAAACTCATTGCCTTTTCTATGCTATTGCTTACTATTATTCTTTCATATATTTCTTCCAAGCATCCATAGCATAGACAAGGCAGTGAACTATTTGAAAAGATGCCTTAGTAAAAAGTGGTCTCATAGAATGTCATGACAAGAAAATGCAATTGGAAGTTGCTCCTACTTATTACTTATGTTATGTGAATTAATTGCATCACTACTTATGTTGACTTTCTAAACAACTACATTGTAGTTGAAATATTGTCATCTATCAACATCTAGTTATTAGTTATGGAATGTGAAGTAATGCTTTGAGTTGGAAAGATGTACAATGCAATGTAATCAATGATATAAATATAAACTACATAAATCTATTAATTACAATTCATTAGTTAAACTCTTTATTATATTACCTGTGTGTAGGTTTGTCTAAATCCACTGGAACTAGGAGGTGTTCCCTCGAAACCTCCAATATTAGCCTATTCAACATCCAAAATCACATATTAGAATACCATTCATAAAACAATGCTATTAACATGTAATAAATTTATAATTGTTTACTGGTTACATACCTCAATGATAGATGTAGTGGAGTAATAAGCGAGTGTAGGGCCGGTGTATCCAGTATCAACACTATGACCTTGAAATTTTATTAAAATCATAAAACTAAATTAGTTAGTCTTGAATTTCAAAATTGAAATTTAATAAATTTAATTCAATGAACATGCTAACATTTACTTGAGTATCAATTCCATAGGCGTCATTCAAAATGTCAGCTTCCCTCGCCATCTCTATAGCTATAGACGTATCTTTTGTAGCAGCCTCCTGAGTGTTGGTGGGGTCACATGAAAAATTTTCCCCGCAAGCTTGACACAAATGGGTTGAAATCCCACCACTCAAAGACTCCCCTAGATGGTGATGTAGTATAGGACTGGCATGCTAGATGACACTCTAGCTCAAAGAGCTAATGGCCTACAAAGTGTCTACCTCAACACTCTCCTTCGTGATGGAAGGGGTAATGATATGCCCATGAAGTGGCCTAGCGAGAGGTCGTCTTGCTTGCCGCCTAGGATCCTAATGTGAGCAAGGTCTCTCTTGAGCCGACCCCCCACCTCTCCTCTAAAAGTCCCTCATATCAAAATAATTTAGGATTTTTTTCAAGATGAACTCACAGTATAGTATCCTCAGGAAATATTACAGGACTTCACAATTGTTGCATGGTGGGTAATCAAAAACCATGTACCACCTATCCCAAAAAAAGGTCATAATATGTTGATGGTGGCACCAATGGATAGGAAACCTCTTCGCATTGAGGCTAATATTTGAATTTGTGCATGGGTCAGTAAATAATGAGCACAAATTAAATTTTGTAATTTGTAGACCTTTTACATCTTTATATGATAATTTATCCTGGTAATAATTTCTAGTTGCTTGCCTCCTATCTTGCCAACCAGTTAATTGTTTGTTGATTGAATCTACATGTTTTAACATTTATTTCAGTGAATTTGCAAGTGTTTTTCTTTCCATGGTTGAACCGTTTGGATCGTTCAACCTCGTGATTAACTCTTCAATTTGTTTTTTATTGTTTTCAATTTCACTCATTAAATTTTGGTGAGTTCTAGGAGGATGTTGAGGGATTTGTGGAGGATATTTTTGTTGTGGTTGTTGAAATTGAGGATTTTTTTGATGTTGTTGTTGTTGTGCTTATTGAGGATTTTTTTCCTCCTGTTATTGTTATGCTAGTTGAGGATTTTGAGGATGGTTTGTAGGTTGATTAACATCTCCTACAAATTCAACAAATAAATATCCAAAACAACCTAAAACTAACAAAAAGCAAACAATCCTTACCTCTCAGACCTCCTTGTCGACGTGGCGGCATCCTGGCGACGAAAAAATAATAATTTGATGAAAAAACTTGCTAGATGGCTCCTCCCATAACGCAAGTGTGAAAATGAAGGATTTTGGCCACGAGTAGAAAAAAACACAATCACAATGAAAATGATTTTGAATTCCTTTTTTTTGCTTTTAATACCTCATAATGCAAGCACATTAAAATGTGCTTGAGTTATAGGCTAGTTGTGGCCAAGCCTTAGGCTCGGCACACCAAGCCATAATGCACTCACGTTATGAGCTTTCAAAAAAAAAAATTTGGCCACATATTGGTCCCCCATCTTTTTGCACCCGCCCAACAAGTTGTGCTTTAGTAAGCCACATAGGTGGTAGGTAGTTATGTTGGAAATTTAAAACCCTTTTAAAAGCATAGTTGTGGTTTATACCATATGAAAGTAGCTTTAGCAATCACTTCTTATAGTTGTTTGAAATATATTTGAGCATAGAGCTAGTCGTGGTTGATCTTGGGGGGATAAGATATTTAGATAACTATTTTCAATCGATCTTGGTAACTATTTTTTCTCCTGGAGTGTCTGTGGGTTATGTGAATCAAGTAAACAATTTTTAGTACAATCTTTGTATTATAACTGAAATCAAATTTAGTTACCAGTGTTATCCATAAGCTCCAGTTTTGGCAATCTTTTTCACCAAGAGTGGATAAGAGTTAAGGCATGAGTGATATGTAAAGTTTGTCAACTTCATAAGAGGGGATTATTATGGGTTTAAGTTTTCATGTTTTTGAGCAAGAAAGAAGGGAAGAATAGTTATTTTCTAGCATGGGTAAAGAGCTTGGGGAGTCTTCTTTGTGTATTATCCTTTTCTCTATTTTGTTGGATTACAAAGAAAGTGCTTAGTCATGGTGTTTTTGGTAGAATAATTTGTTGCTATCTACCTTGTCTTAGTTGCTTGATGAGAGTGGAGACATGAATTAAAGACTTTCCTTTGGTTGTGATTGGTTTGTGCGTAGCTTTAAAATTAGGAAACTTTTGAGCTTGTGTGTAGGAAAGTAGTTTCTTCATTTTATTTCTTGTAGAAATAAGATAAATTCTTGTATTTAAAGGATTAGTAATGGTTATTTTTTAGCCTGTAATGAAGCAATCTTGGCTATAACCTTTCTTATACAAGAATCATTCCCTATTTTCAATCTTTCTTTTTGAATTAGTTTCCTTTTGGGTTCATTGGAAAGAATTGGTTTCTTGAAATTAATAAGGGTTTTTCTTCCCTAAACCCTAATTTACAAAATATGGCTATGAAAAAATCATGGAATTTGTTACTTATTTAATGAGATCTTTTCTCTATTCATAAAGGAAATTATTTTTCCTTCTTTTCCAAACTATAATCTTTTAATGAATGCAAGCAATTTGTAAATGAAGTCCATTTAAGAACCTACGATAAGAAAATTTTGAACCACATCTTATTTGTTGATATTGCACCAAATATTGTATAGCTAAGAACCTAGAATTGATAGAAAAGTTTAAAGCATAGTTAAGTGCTAGTTCTTGAGTAAGAATTTCTACCTGGTGGAATATATAGTTATATTTGCTTTCATTCACCAAATTCTTGTTGAAATATTTTGTTACTTAAAATAGATTATTGGAAAGAAAGACCTTACAATTTGTCTTGAAAGGTTAAACCCTACAATGAGTTATTTTCTTTAATGAAAATACCCAGATGGGGTATTTTTGTATATGATGTCTTTATACTACATTATGACCAAATAGGTCAATTTATCTTCTTTTGTTGTCAAGAATACCAAAGGTCTAATTTTGAGAGTAGTTACTCTCATAAGATTGGTGAGCTTCAAACTTGGGGCAATTGTTAATACCCAGGAAGTTACGTAGAGTAACTCAAGAGTTCAAAGCAAGTGTAAAACTAAACAACTCAGTCGAGTTTTAACTAAGAAGTCAATGCGTGTAAAGTAAGATCTTTCATTATTATTAATCATTGGTCAAATAGTTAGTTCGAGTCAACCCTAGGTTAGATATGGTTCTCCAAGTCAAGTAGAGGTGGGTGAATAAATGAATCCACTCTCAAGCATTAGTTGAACTTAGTTCAAATACTTTAGCAAAAATGAGTGCAATAATCTTTGTGCATGCACTTGTTGGTTCACTGTGACCCAGATTTGCTTAACTAATCAGAGTTGCCATACAAAGTTGGAAGGTATCCATAATTGTTTGATGGTATTGGTTAAGTAGGGCACAACACCAGAGCTTAGATGGAAAAACTAAGAGGGTTCTTAACTATACCCTTAATTGAAGGGTAGGGACACTTCTAGTTAGGAAGGTATGCGGGTATTGTTGGTCCGTTGTTGGAGATAAAGTACCTGGGTGATGCTCTCCCTCTTACTTATGACATGCTGAATCTTGGAAGACAGAAAGTACCCAGATACGGGATCTTCAACCTTGTACCTTTATAAGCTAATTTTATTTCTTTAATTGAAATCATTCATGTTGAAATATAAAAGGAAAAAATTGTTTATTCTTTTTAGTTTAAAAAGCAAGATAAGTTATTACGAAATGTTTATATATTCAATTATGCAGTTGCATTTTCAATTATTGTAAAAGAAAAAATTTATATCTCATTTACTCATGATCTTATTTTATTACTGAATGGTAAATAAAACCAAGTAAATTCTTTATAGACAGAGGTGGTTATTACAAACCTTTTTTTTCCAACCTATGACTGAATAACATTTAAAGTTAGATGTTGGAGAAAAAATTAAAAAAAAGTTTCATTATGTCATCACCATTAAATATAGACAACTGGTAGGATAGATCATATGGGATTATGTGAGATTAGTCTCAAGAAGACTTCAAGACATGTCACCATGAATGAAAACCGCCAAGACAACCACAACAAATGGAAAGTAGACAAACCTCAAAGAAAAATTTTAGCAGAAAAGAAAAACCTCATGGGCTTCACCCATCACACCAATCAACTTTAAATGTGCCAATGTGTCAAGGAATGAATATGTAAAATAAGAAATCTCTCAAGTATGCACATATGGCTTAAGAAGAGAAAGTTTAATTCATAACATGGAAAATGAACTATATCCCAAGATAGATCAAGAATAAACCTATAAATAGTGAGGATACTTCCAACTACCAACCACCAACCATGCTACAATAGATTTTTTTGAAAGTTTAAAATTAACCTATAAACTTGGAACACTAATAGTAGTAGGTAAAATATATAATGAATGAATTGGAAGCTATTCTCCCCATAAAATGACACGTCTAAAATACAACAAATCATAAAATACATCAAAAAAAATTGTGATATTAAAAATCCCATTATATTCTATTGACTATACAATACAAAATGTAGGAAACACTTCCATTAAACCCAACAATACACCATTCACTTACGTCTTCATCACAAAAAAAAATATTTTGTTAGTGTGTTTTTTAGCTCAACCTCCCATCTTAGTGGGTCCCTCCTTGTAATGGTCATACCATTTTGTATGGTGTTTTGTATGTTATTATGTCTTAGATATACCATTTTATAGGGAGAATAGTCACATTTTTTATAAATATTGATACCAATGAAGTTTTAGTTGTGCTTTTACTATCATGATGCTCATCGCACATCCATCATGATAGCAGACATTGTTGAGCTTGCTTGTACAAGAAACATCCTATATTTTTTATGATCAATGTGTCCAATTAGTATCCAAATACATTCCAACAATAATTAAGAATTGTTTTTCATAAATTTAAATGAGATACAAAATGGGGGAGTTCCATAATTAAGCTCTATTGTTGTAAGTTGAGTAAATTTTATTTCTTCTTAATAAGTTCTATTGTTGGGGTTATTTTCTATTTAATTTGGTTTGTATTATAAATTTATAAGTTAGAAGAGTAGATAAACAAGGTTCATGGTGAGAGAGTTCAACTTGCTATATATGTAGTAAAGTTACTTTTCTATGTTAGTGATCTCATCTTAATTGTAAAAATAATTATTAATTTGAGAGAGTGCTTGATAACTTTAGAGCTCTTATATTAGGAGGTTGAGATGCAAGTGAACACTAGCAAAACCAAAGTTATGATCTTATCAAATAGAAAAAGCAAACAAATTAACTTCCTTTTCAAAGGTAGCTTGCTAGAAATAGTGGAATAATACAAGTACCTTGGACTCAATTTTCACAAGTTCAAGAAAAAAAAGAGTACAAGGGAAAGAAAAAAATTATACTCACTACAAAGTAAATGCAAAAGTTTGAAAATATGGGATTGGAAAATAAAGATAATCTTACTTGGTTCACTTGTCACTCTAATTATTTTTTATGGGTGTGAAATTTCAGGCAATAATATTTCATATAAAAAATAGAGGCAAGTGAAAGGAATCTAGAAACACTTAATCATAAGCAATGTCAAAATTAAAACTTTAATTTTCTACAAGATTTTATTAGTTGAAACATGTGCTTTCCCTTTGGAAGCATCAATGATGCCCTAGTTGTTAAGCTACCTAAAAAATCGCAAAATATGGAGAACCATCATTTCCCTAGGTTGGTTATTGAGGAAGAGCTAAGAAAAAGAAAGAACACATGGATGAAATAAAATGGCAAGTAGATGAATACATGGGACATTAATATGTAGGAGTGCTCAAGCACTAATAAGGAAATAAAAATGTCACACCCAAAAAAAAAATTGATAGAAGAACTCAACTAAAAAAAATTAGCATACATTAAGCTATTTAACCACTCCTTGTATTTGAGGGGAACATTAACCATGTTGTACGTTGAGACAAGAGAATAAGTTACATTAATCCTACAAATAATTTTAACCTTACTTAAGACTCCATTTATTAATTGACATACAATCGAGAACAATAATGTTAATATCAAGTGAAGATTACACTATCCTTGACTGACCTATTAATATTATTATTACCCTCTTTATTGTCCATATATTCATTAGTTACTAGTAGTAATATGGATTTATGATTTAACCCTGGTAACAACATTGTTATTAAGGCAATAGTATGATGATAATTAAATTGCTAATATTAATTTGACAAAGTCTCAAAGTATTAATATAATTCCCATGTGAACATTAATGGTCTCATTATTATTTAATCAATCATGCACTTTACACAACTAACTAACATGTTCAACAATAACAATACGATTACTTGAATTGCCTAACCATAATAACAATATATATTTGTGTGGCCATGCTAATATTATTATTTAGTCATAATCATTGAACTACAATCAATCCCAGCTAAGCTTTAATAATATATTTATTATTAAATCAAGCCTTTACCGATGATATTTAAACAATAATAACGTTTGTATTCAATCACCATTAAGTTGTTATTAGAACATTGTTATTAACTGTTAATTCCAATAAGATTCATATCTAGTCATATGTCAATAAAATTGTTACGATCTTATATATATATATATATATATATATATATATATATATATATATATATATACCCTTTAGCATTTAACCCTTTGTAGTAATATTACTATTCAATTAACTAAAACAATAATTATTATAATGTTGTTTACTTAATGGCTTAGTCTTTCATACAAGTAACATTTATTTCCTTATTTATTTCAACTCATCCATAAATTTAAAACTTTGTTATTATCAATATCCAAAAGATAATTATTTATTCAAGGGTTAATTATTAACATAATCATTTTACTCCATTTAGAACATATTCAATTTATTTATTTTGTTACTAGCATTTAAGTGCTATTAAAGGGCAACATTTTAATAGTAATTTTCCTGTCTCACTCATATGTTATTAACATTTACTTAAAAATATAGCTTGAATATATTGTATCAGTTATTTCAGATCATATATATATATATATAATTCTAATAAGAGTATTTGTAGAATTGCTTTCAAAGGACATGAAATCTTTAATGTAACGTTGTTGATCTAATTAGGAACTCTATATTTTAGCTAAGGGATTTCTAGATTCGATTGTGTGCAATTTTTTACATCAACGTTTCAAATCACACTTTGTGATCCATCATTAGCATGAGAGCAATATTACTAATGTAGATCCTCCCAACTACTGCCACCTCCAACGGGGAGGACAATCAACTCATCAAGAACTATATATTGCTAATGTTTAGCATTGATATCAGCTGACCTCATAATATCTTTTAAGGAGACCTACCAATAGCATTATTACTGGATATTGTTCCCATCGTGTTCGTAACAATGCTCAAAATCCATGCCAATCATCCGTTTATTTCAGCCACCCATCCCCGGAGCCGGCTACGCAGCCTACAAAATCAAATGCCCATCCCATGGGTTGCCATGCTATGCCATCCTGCATCAAACGTACACACCCATGACCTCCTCCAATGTCTGTCAGACGAAGGGATAGCCTATCGTCCGTAGCATGCTCCCCTGGCCTCTGTTGTCAAGCCTCGAAAATGTGAGCAAGCGGCAAATTTATTCCCCAACGACCAGTTCATCCCGCCTAATTTTCCCAATTTTCCCGCAATAATAATCTGATAACTTTTTGATTGAAAACATTCCAAGCGTCCAATTCTTAGTAATCTTTAAATGAGACTTTTGTGCTAATCCGAATAGGATTAAAACTATGAAAAGATACATTCTGTTGACTGTAATTAGTTGGGATTTTCGACTAAACGAAATAGACTCAAGTTTCATTAATTTAAATTATTATAATAATAATATTTAAAAGCAAGTCATTGAATGTAGGATAAATAATAAATTAATTAAATTGAAATTAATTTAATTTTATTACTAAATTTTAAATAATTAAAAAAATTATTTATTTTTAATTTAATTTTTTATCTTTATTAATATTAATCAAATTATTTGTAATTTTTATCAAGTTTGAAATGTTCTAATTTTTAATTTAGATTCTTTAATTTAGATTTAAGTTTGAAATTTATTTTAATTATTTATGTTTTTTATTAAATTATAAATAATACTTAAAATTTATTAGAATTAATTTTATAATTATTTGTCTTATTAAAATTTTAATTATTTTAGAATAATTATATTTATAATTTTTATTTAAATTTATGTAATAAAAATAATTTCAAACTTAAAATCTAAATTAAAAAGTTATAGAGTGGGATAATGAGAATGAGCTAGACAATTTTTGATTAGTTGTTTTGTGCCAACAATCCACGGATAACATGTATCCTCGGGGAGTTATGCTCAACGTAACATGCCATTTGATTAAGTATATGATAATTCACCTCTAAAACCTCTATTACTCTATCTCCATATCTCTTTCACTCACACACACTATGTTTCTCTCTCCCTATCGCTATCTTTATCTCTCTATCTCTCCCCCTTATCTATCTCTATCTCTCTCCCTCTCCATCTCTATTACTTATCTAGATCACCTCCTCTCTCTCTCTCACTCTCTCATTCACTCCATCTCTCCTACTCTCTATATATTTATCTCTCTATCTCTCCTTGTTTGTATCCCTATCTTATCCTCTATCTCCCTCTCCCTATTACTCCCTCTTTTTATATCTCTCTACTTATCTTTCCTC
The DNA here is from genome assembly GCA_007258455.2 of Sequoia sempervirens. Taxonomy (NCBI): domain Eukaryota; kingdom Viridiplantae; phylum Streptophyta; class Pinopsida; order Cupressales; family Cupressaceae; genus Sequoia; species Sequoia sempervirens. Next base: position 79,681,087 of record VDFB02026320.1, read on the forward strand.
TCTTTTTCTCTCCCTTCTCCCCTCTCCCTCTCTTCCCTCTTCTCCCTTGCCCTCCTCTACCTATCTCTCTCCCCTATTCTCTCTCCCCCTCTACCTATCTCTCTCCCTTTCTCTCCCTCCCTCTCTCTATCTCTTCCCATCTCTCCATCCCCTATCCATCTCTTTATCTCTACCTCTCTCCATTTATCTTCTCGTATATCTTTCTCTCTTTATCTTCTCATATATCACTATCTCCCTCTCTCCATCTCTATTTGTCTATCTCTACTTCTCATTATTTCTCTATCTCTTTTTTTCTCTCTATATCTCCTTATATCTCTTTGTCTATCACTCTATCTCACCATATATATCTCTTTATATCTCTC